>BCKK01000009.1:657212-1183190 GCA_001600615.1 Dioszegia crocea
GTGGAGTGGAGTGGAGTGGAGTGGAGTGGAGTGGAGTGAAGTGGAGTGGAGTGACACGTTGGAGTGGAGTGACACGTGCTTGGGACAGCAGTTATGATTAGGCGCGCTGTGACTCCCACCGTGTTATTCCTCTCTCCTTATGCTATATCCGTGTTGTTCTCAGAGCGAGACGAGACGATCAACGCGAGTCGAAAGTCGGTCAGGTGAGTCTGAAAATTTTGTCTATTTATCAGGACCGGACGAGACGACTGTAAAGAGGTCGGTCGGGTATCGCTGATGCTAGTTTCGATCGTGTATAGTCGTTTAGACTAGGGTCTCATAATCTGTTGTAATCGCTGTATGATATGCATGAATACCAACAGAGAATGTTCTAGACATCAAGAAGGCGAGAGACGGAACCATATTTCAACATGATGATGTTCCCATCATACTCATCTCGCGTTTCGATGAGGAGTGATGCTGTGTCCCCGCATTTTTTGCGGACTGCCTTAAGCCACAGAGAAAGACTTTCGAGGAGCTCCTTGGTCAAATTTCATGTGACTGGTCTTGGCGGACCCCCGCACGTACACCCCTTGCGAGCTCGAAAGCTCCTCGATGAGCCTTGCTTTTGATTTTCGGTAATCAGCAGTGGACATCACATTAGGCTTGCGCCGTCTGCGTTTGTGCTCTTTGAGGTCTGCCGCGATAGGTTGTATGGACGTAGAGGTGGGGGAAGGCATGGTCACAGTGCTTGAACCATCCGACATGGCGTTCGGTGTCAAGTCTGTAAAGGTTGTCGGTAATCGAGCGGGGGATTCGATAGCGTTAGTTTAAAGTCTGCTGTAGTGTATACAGGCAGGCGGGAGGAAACAGCGGTTGGTCTGCCTGCAGGTTGAGATGATGTGTCTCTGTAAAGACATGCGGTGCTCTAGGGGGACTCACAAGTAGGGGCTCAAGAGAAAGGAGCGCCGGGACAAAAGAAGAGGAATCAGGCGTAAGTTGCCGCCCGCCCGTATTGATCTACCGCATGCATGACATGTCAGTAGGGTTTCGCACCGGGCCAAGCGTGTGAATGTAGTATAACAGAGCTAGATTGTGACAGTTATCAGTCTTCGTCCTTCGATTGCCCGGTTGTAGGCCTCTCCATCAGCTTGAAACTCGAGCCAGCATATGCCAGTTTTGTAAGTAACGGGGGCCAGAATCCTTGACGTTGAGATTCATACCTTCGCACGAAGGTACTGACGTCCAATGGCTATAACTCATCCCGCAGTAAAGAGCCAGCTGGGGATCCAAAGATATCCGCTATACCTACAGTGACATCAGTTGATGCTTCTCGAGGGACTTAGGCGTAAACTCACGCTTTTGATTTGAGCCCGAGATTTTAGTAGGCAGTACGATCGAATACTCGATGTACATATCTCCAGCCGGGACATCCTGGAATGATGGCATCTGACCATCAGCACTTATCCTCATGACTTCCAGGGGTAAAACTCACGCCTTCACCCTCAATCACCTCGACTTCTCCAGGCTGAGTCGTACCTTCTCTCTTCAAGGTGATTGTCCGTCCATCAAGATGTGTCAAATTCCTCTCAAAGCCAAGTAAAGCCTAGATATCAGCATCGATTCAGTTCTTGAGCAGATGACTCACCTCTCCAACACCCAAAACAACCCTGCCCAAAATCCCACTCTCATGTCTCGCCCATTCCCCACCTTGATCTTGATCATTTCCTCCTGACGTCCGCTGACTCCTAACCCTCACAATCACATCCCCTGCATCATAATCCACCGATTCATCCGATTCACCATGGAACACTTCTTCGAAGCCCTCAGGCGCACCAGCGGGTATATGGACGGCAAGGTCATGTTGCACCGATTCGACTTTTTGGCCGTTACATGTTGAGCAGGATCGTGTGATTTGACGGCCTTTCCCAGCGCAAGTGTTACAGCTGTAATGTCAGCTGTTGACCGCGGCCTGAGTATCATCAACGAAGTAACTCACGTCATTTGTACATTTGTAAACATCCCTGGGAACACTTGATGTCGCTGAATCATCATACCCCTACCGCCACACGTTTTACACTCGTGGATATCGTCCTCTGAGTGCGCTCCAGATCCGTGGCAATGTCGACAGATGATCTTGCGGGGTATTTGGAACTGCCCGTCAGCCATGAAGACCATAATACCTTGCGAAGAGATAACTCACTTCAACAGTACGGCCAGTGTACATGTCCGCTAATGAGACTTCAAGATTTGTCAACATTCCCGGTCCTCTGGGTGCTTCACCTCCACCTGAATGATAAGCTACTGATCACCGGCAGACGGAATTACTGGCAAGTGCTAACTTACCACCTCCGAAAAATCTCGCAAATGGGTCATTCTGTCCAGCCTGCTTCTGCGCCTCGTGCTGCTTCAGCCCTTCTTCTCCATGACGATCGTAGATCTTTCTCCGCTGAGCTGTCAGCTGGAATCCATGAAGGTAGCTTATAGGTGTGGAATGCCCAACATACCTCATCATCCGAAAGCACCTCATAAGCCTTAGACACCTCGATAAACTTCTCGTGCGCTGCAGGATCGGGATTAATATCGGGGTGATACTTTTTAGACAATTTCTGGCACGGTCAGCTGCAGCGTTCCAATATACTATGACGGAATCTTCCAACTCACTCTATATGCCTTCTTCAAGTCGGTCTCTGCAGCGTTCCGAGGCACTAGAGCTAATCAGCCTACTCATTCCTCATTTGTCGACGTGGCATGAAAGGCGACCTACCGCCTAGGATCTTATAGTATGACTCTGCCGCTAGGGCTCCACCCAGCAACAGAAGGGACAGAGTCCATACCAACGAGCTCGGCAGCATAGCAGGCGCGTTAGTGTTCGTGAGCGGTAGTACACAATGTATGAGGAAAAAGGAGATTGCATCTCGCTGGCGGACGCGACAAGAGACATTTTCACGTGGCAAATTCCGGATTCAGCGATCACGTGACCCCGCCGTCTATACACACCTGGGCGGAATTGACTGGCAGCGACAGGCTTGTGGTCGTCTCAAGAACCCCTACGAGACTCATTGGACACACTTTTACTGAGGGTAAGCGCGATGTGACGAGTAAAGATCGTGGTGAACAGCTTGACAGAAAAGGCCGGATCTGACCAGTCCTCGCGCATTCCGGCTCCGCTTTTCCGGATCCGGCCAGTTGTTTCTCAGTCCGTGCGTGCTATTCACCGCGTCATAGGGATTTGTCCGACCCATGATCCGCCCACTATACATGTGCCGCAGGCCGCTGTAGTGGTGTCTCTCAATGTCTCGGCCTTGTTTGGTTACTCCCATCAGTGAGATAGCCCGACAGATCGCCCTCACCTGTACGAAGAGTATGATTTACTCATCGGTGGACGACAATACCTAAGCACACCATGATTGCCGGTCCAGACCGCACGACGGCCGAAAGCCGCCTCAGGGCGCATCAGCAGGAGTATCAAAATTATCTGCCTATCACCGAAAGGATCCAGGCGGACTTGCGTGAAGATGTCGATACGCTCAAAGCGCAAGAGGGCTGGGATGGGGTTACGGCGAGAGGGGCGGAACTGTGGGTCGACGATTTGGGCGCTATTTGGCGGGCACTTAGGGTAAGTCCAGGTCCAGTAAGTGGAACTTCAGGCTGATTCTCAGCGTCACCGCTATGATCCAGACAAAGCTATGTCTGCCCTCCTTGCCACTCTGACCCATCGGCTGTCATTATCGCTACACAGTCCCTTACCCACATCGAGTCTTTACTCAACTTCGCCGCTCTTCTACGTGTTGCCTCTGCCGCGCTTTACTACTCGGCTAAAACAGCCTGTTGTGGTGATTACCCTACGGGAAGTGAGGCGGGAAGCACAGGGAGGATTGGAAGAGATGAAAGAGTGGACGTGGTGGGCTTTGGAGATGGTCCGGAGGGTTTTGAAGGGTTGGTGGATTGATGGTGAATTTGGAGAAGAGGGGGGATTCAAGGGCAAAGGCAAGGAAAGGGCAAAAGGCAGGGGATATGGAGGAGAGGGATGTGTGTTGGTCGTTGACGCTGAAGGGGCGGGATATCGGAATCTGGTCAGTTGACTGTTTACCGCGGTCATATCAAGCTGAATATCTTAGGAAGTAGAACTGCTCCCGACATTATTGGCTGTAGGACACGACCACTTCCCAGGTGTCTTCGACTCAGTCTACGTCGTCAATGCCGGATGGACCCATCGATCAATGTGGACAGTCGTCAAGCGGATCTTACCAAAGTCTGCACTAGAGAAAATCAACTTTTTGGACTCACAAAAGGCTCTAGAGGATATATTCGATTTGGACAGATTCCCACAATGTCAATTAGCCAACAGCTCTCCCCCGAGAAGTTCAAGAAGCTGATCAAGCACAGGTTTTGGCGGACGGGACCCATGGTCATTCTCACCCGAATCCAATACAATCCTTCAATACTGCTCTCGCCCTATCGCAACCCTCCGACCCATCCCATCTCCCCAACCTCATCTTTCCCCCGATATCCCAAACTCCCGCTCGGCATCTTCCACCTCACTTGCCGACATATACTACACCGCCGCGCAAAATACTCCACTTTCCAGCCGACCAGGCACTCGAATGTCAAGTCGTCGAGGTAGCATCTCAGGCCCAAACGCACTGAATGATTTCCGCATGACTTCAGTAACGACGAAGCGGTCTCGCTCGACCGGTCCTTCCACCTCCGAATTACCAGTTGAATCCCGTCGGAAACCCTATGCTCGCCGACCATCCTCTGTCGCGATAAATCAAACACCTCTCCAGCGGATCAAATCATTATCGGATTTCCACCTCTATTTGTCTCCTTCGAGATTGGCCAATCTGGATCTATTGTCAGATTCGGAATCTGATTCGGACCCCTCGACACCGCTAGCCATTGTCAGTCCTGACGCCGGATTAATTACTTCGCCACCGACAGTCCTGGCGAGGAGAACATTACGGCCAGCTGTCGTAGATCCGGACAACACTATCCGCCTGAGATCATTGGCGGATCGTCGGACTAGGCCGCCTCTACGTTTGCTCGGTGTGGGAGGGGCGAGTCAGGGAGATGATGAGAATGTGCGGAGCTATTCTGATAGGCTGAGCCTACACCATGCTCATATCCTGAGAGGGTATCAGAAATCGCCACCATTCGTTTCTGGCTCAGACACGGTTGAAGCGGACAAGGTCAACGGAGCGAAAGCGTACGAGGGGGTCGGGACGGAAGACGCGATAAGCGTCTCATTGCCCAATAACATCTCGAACCCATCGTCCGACCTACAGGAATTCACTCAGCCCTCCACGCACATCCAACGCGTATCAGCCTACTCTCGTTCCCTAAACCCTTGGTTTGGCTACCCGGCCGTCCGACTTCCCGGATCTATCATCCCCCTCTATCCCCGAAATCGAAAACGGGACCTGGTCAAAACTCTCCTGTTTCTATTCATGCTCCGCCTTCAATCGGTGCGCGATACAGTGGAGCGTTTCCTGGGTTTACATCATCTTGGCGCAAGACCATGGAGTAGGCGATGGGAAGGGAAGGAGACTAAAGGGCCTGACGAGGGACTGAGGATGCAGGAGTTGGTCAAACGCGGAAAGGGTATGGGCGAGGTGGGTGTATGGGGAGGGTGGAAGAAGAAGGGAGAATGGGTGTGGATGATTATTTGCCTTGTGCTTTTTAGAGGTGGGTGGAGTCGGGCCTTGGAGGGTCTGGTGGGTGCTGGATGGGGTGTGGAGGGGGTTAGGGAGGTATTGGGGTGGGGATAAGCAAAGTGCTTGGATAGGGGTGGGTGATGTTGGTGTCTAAAGATGGGCATTGTCGGGGATCTGCGTCTCGGATTGAGGATTTCTTTCGTGTCAGTTTTAATAATAGTATTGTAGTCTTATTCATCGCTGTAGCCGTTCCGTCTAAGCTGGGATAAGGTCTGCGCGGCCAGTAATGGCGCATCCATATGGCCCCGGTCGAGGCCCCAAGTTTCAGATCCACGTGGCCAGTCGCGTCCGCCAAACCTAAAACGCGTTTCCAGTTTCGACCTCTTCAACTACAGTTGCTTGCTATCCACATCTTGCCCGTCTGTCTATCACTGTCAATCCAAGTCAACAGAATCCTGACGAAAGAGAGAACGATTCATCTTTGGGCCCAAAAAAATGGGCGTCATTCGACTAGGAATCTGTATTGGAGGTGTTTACGCCGCATTCCTTTTATGGGCCATTGCGCAAGAACGATGTATGTCCACAACCCAACTCAAGCTCAAGTACTGACGACAGTAGTATCTTCACCTTTCCCATCTACATCTCCCATATCTACCACTCACCCAAATCCAAAATGCCCAACATCACCACCTCCAAATCCTAAAGGGGATCACTTCCCTTCACCTCTTTTCCTAAACTACGCTCAAGCCCTCGCATCATGTCTGTCCGCATTGTCATATTTGACATTTAACGCCTGGCGATCTGGAGATTTGGGATCAAAGGGATGGTGGACTATTTTGGGGTTTAATAATTTGCAAGAAGGATGGAAGGGGACAAGCGGGGTAGCAGGAGACGACAGAAGAGAATCGAGATCATCCTCGATTTCCTCAACACCCAGCCCTGGAGGGTCAATAGCGGGTTATGGAAAGAAGACGGCGATAGCGACGGTCAGTGGAGAGGGTCCCGTACGGCGGCATTCTGCTCAAGTTGAACGAGGACAATTACCACCTCAGCCCACGGAGAAGATTGGCGGGACGATAGTGGATCAGAAGAGGGAAATGGCGGAAGTACCTAAGACTGAGCCCGCCACTTCAAAAGGGAAACGATCGTTACCTGCTCTACTTCTCCAAGTATCGACATTTCAGACGATCGCAGGACCGATTGGGTTTCTGGCATTGAGACATATCTCATTCCCCACTATGGTTCTAGGCAAGGTCAGTTGGTCTCTCCCCAACTTCTGATCGTCGATGGTAAAGGACTTGAGCTGATATTTTAAGTCCTGCAAACTCATTCCTGTCCTACTTTTGAATGTCCTCCTCTACCGCCGCCGATTTTCTCGACATAAATACGTCGTGGTCGCTCTCGTTACAGCTGGAATATCAATATTTATGCTACTCGCACCTAAAAAAGCAGGCAAGGGAGGCGGATCTGATAGTCTCTGGGGTCTATCATTATTGATATTCAAGTAAGTTCTTCTTATTCCACCCATTGGGTCCTTGCTGAAATCTCCAGCCTGATGGTAGATGGTCTAACAAACGCAACCCAAGATCAAATATTCGCCCTTTACCCAACCTACACAGGCCAACAAATGATGTTTCATATGTCCCTCCTCGCCCAATTAATCCTATTACCCCTCATGCTCCTTCCTCTTCCATCTTCACCAATATCCCTCCTATCCCATATTCCCCTTCTGGCCAATTTCTTCCCTCACCCAACCAGCCTAACACCCACACTCTCTCCACCGGCATTCCTCACCTCAACCTCATTCCTCCTCTCCCATCCTACTGCCGTCGCACCACTAGCAGCCTACGCTCTCTTAGGTGGATTGGGGCAATTATTCATATTCGAGACAATCCAACATTTCGGGAGTTTGACTTTGACAATGGTCACTGTTACCCGGAAATTATTCACGATGTTGCTGAGTGTGTTGGTATTTGAGCATCAGTTGACGAAGGGGCAATGGGTAGGTGTAGGGGTGGTCTTTGCGGGTATAGGGGTGGAGGCGGGGGKGAAAAGAAGAGAGGTCATGCGGAAAGCTAGAAGGGATTAGAGCTCTTGCGGAAGATATCGATTATCATGTTGCTATCTTTCGATGAGAGACTCGAAAGAAAAGGGGCGAGGAGCACCGGGAAGGGCAGTCTGAACAGGCCGGAGCGACGCGCGGGGGATTGACCGGCCATATGGTTCCCCTTTACTCATCCTTTCCTTTGTCATACTGCCGACGAATAGTGGCGAAAGCTGCCTCAATCCACCGGTCGTTCGGTCCTCCGCCCACTCAACCCTTTCCAAGTCATCGCAGCGTATCTAACCCCCACCTTGCCCTTCCATATACGCTCTACACGCCCGACTGCCAAACATGGCTTCTGCTCACACACTCCCAGAGCTTCCCCCGACCGACTCGGAGACGGTCCGCTTCATCATCGTTTCCGACATCCACGATCGCCGATATCTCCCTTCGGAGATGATCCAGGGTGATGTCCTACTGTTCGCAGGCGATTTCTGCAACAAACCCTTCAACATACCCACTTCTCAGATTCCAGAACTCGCGGTACAAGATCACATTGATACTCTCAATCACCTCAAGACTTGGGATTGCCCCATCAAGGTTTTTATTCCAGGCAACCACGATCACTGGATTGAAGAAGCGTTTGCTTTCGATCATCCAGCACCACGATCCAATTCCATTACTGGCGCAGCAAGAGGGAGACTCAGTGAGGAGGACGCGGCGAGACTCAGAGAAGCATACACCTCTCGGCCGGAAGAGGGTTTCTACTTCGAGCAACATGGAACCCTCTCCATCAACCCCAAGCAAATCGAAGGCCAAGATATCAAACTGTTCCTTTCTGGCATGAGCCACTGGCGTCGGACGGACGGGTACACGTTTGATGAGAAAGATTCTGGGGATTTGTGGGAGGGAATAGAGGGCGCTGATATCGTCATGACGCACGGTCCGATGTTTGACGATATGACTACCCTGGAGATTGGACAGCACGTCCTGGACCGAGATACGGAAGGTCCTGCTGGGTCTCAATCACTACGGAATGCCATCATGACAGCTACACCAAGTCTCGTCGTCAGCGGTCATATTCACAATTCCTACGGTTCTCATCCTCTTACCTACCCCGACGGATCTACAGGTCTCTACGTCAATCCAGCAGCGGTCATCTCGGGTTTCCACTGGCCGGCTATGCCAACCGACGGAACGCAATCCGAGTACCTCACCCCCCGTCCGCCTATCGTTATCGACTACAATACACGGACCAAGAAATCGACATTGATGTCCAGTTGAGATGGGACGATTCGGGGGGAGACTGTCGAGATGCCGCATTGGACGGGGCCAGTCCCTCGAGCGAGCGTGGGGAAATCAAAGCGCCTCCAGGATGCGAAACTCTACGCTGCTTCGCTCAAGGCATCATCGCGACTGGGTCCCATTACTGTCACGGATGAGGAGAGAGACGACTGGATGATTGGAAAGTGTTCACGAGATTGGAGTGATCGCGCAGATTCTGAGATCTCCGCGGGCCTACTCTCGGGCTTGCGTCTCCGCGTTTGAAGAGGAAGTGGCTGGGACAGATCAGTCTCCTGGAGGCTGTCGTTGAGTGGCGAGTCTTGGGTAATGTGGAAGTAGCGCTCATCAGGGATCGAGACTGGAGGACTAGGAGAGGTTCGCGGGTGAGATTTGGGCATCATGGAGTGGTGGAGATGTCTGACTTCTTGCGAGCTCTGGGAGTGGTCATACTGATGCAAGATTCGGGGAATTTCTCAGTCACAAGCGAGCGCAATTCGCATGTCGACTGCCACCTAGCTGTTTCCGCCGGCGTTATACATAGATCTCCTTTTTTCGCCTCAGTGAAAGGATGTTTCTATGCCCGCCTCCATCCTGCTCCACCCCTCGTCCGACTCGATCATCGACCACCTCAGATCGACTGTACCTACACTAAATCCCAACTTTCGCTCATCAAGCTTCCAGTATCCTCAAGCACAGGCACAATGAAACGGCGTACGCCAAGAGCCGCCCGGTCCTCATCACGTCCCCGCCGAGCTTCTCACTCCTCTCCACCCATCGCTCATGAAACATCAAGCACATCCTTCCGTCTCTCAGACATCATCCGCATTGCCATATATGCTGACCCGCACGGCAGGAGGTACAGCCAAAAAGTTCAAGACGCCGATCTCGTCCTACTTGCAGGCGCTTTTTCCTATCAGCCACTATACGAAGGCTGCCGCCCATTCACCGGAGTCCAAGATCAGATTGACGATCTCAACCACTTCAAGGAGATGTACGCCGATGGCGACACGGTCATTGTTGCCATTCCCGGCAATCATGATTGGCCCGTTCAGACGGCATTCGAAAGATGCTCAGACCCCACTCATCCGACGCTCTCCAAGCCTTCCACGATTCCATGGGGTAGGACGAGCGTTCACATCAGTGACGAGGACTGCGAGCGTATCCGAGAGGCGTACAAATCGAGCAATGATGGCAAGTACTACTTCAGCCAGCATGGATTGCTCGATATCAAGGTCAAAAACAATCCTCTTAGCTTGTTCTGCTCCGGTGCTAGTCAGCGTCGGGGTACGGACGGTTACGCATTTGATGAGGAGGATGGCGAGGCGTTATGGGAGGAGATGCAGCCTGGGGTGGATATTGTCATGACGCACGGTCCAATGGCTTGCTCCATGCGAGACATCAGGCATCAAGGCGAAACTCGGATCGACATGGGCTATGAGGCCTCTCAATCACTTCGAACTGCCATACTCAGGTCAAAACCTGCCCTCGCCGTTTGTGGCCATCATCACAATGGGTACGGGCACATGCGCGTCACGTACGGCGACGACGGATTAGGCGACACAGCGCAAACCGGTCTGATTGTCAATGCCGCATCGGTGATTGACGGAGCAGACTTCGCGATGGGATTGCGCGATTACAGATTGGCAGAATATCTCACACCCCGCGATCCGTACGTTGTCGATTTCAACACAATCACCAAAGAGTGCACAGTCGTCTCCAACTGGAATGATCATACATCGATCCGCGGGGAGAAGGTCCTGATTCCGGACTACAAGGAGGTCATCGCGTGGGATAAAGAAGGACAAAAGGAGGGTTTGTTCGGGGGATCAAACTCTGAAGTCACCAAGGTTGAGGTCGATTTGGAGGAGGATGCTCGGCTGCTCGAGACGTATCTGAGTACGCGCAAGTTCCCGATGACTGATACTTCGAAGGAGGCCTGGCTGGATGTCTGTTTGAGGGACTGGAACACTCAGTCAGCGATACAGAATGAGACGGGGCTGGGGGGTTTGAGAGGCTGGTCGACTGATGGAACGTGGGTCCGGGTTTGAGAAGAAAGGCGAGTAGGGACGTAGATGCATCGTCTGACTCCCTCATGCTACAAACCGATATTGACGTATTCATGAAGCACTGTAATGATTGCCGGGAAGCGGAGTCCGGGCCGATGAGGATGTGAGAGGAAGAGACGTCGACGGCCCTGAGATCTCGTGCGCTCGTACAAGAGGTGGCGGCGCGCCGCAGCAGCAGCCGCGAAACACGTCCGGCTATCAACACCTATCCCCACGCATGCGGTGCAGGTCAAAGGAGGCGTGAACGAGGCCGAGGTCAGTATAGTCGTCAAACGGTCAGGGGTACATGTTCCGTGGGACGGGTACAGGCCACCCTCGTAAGGAATCGAGCGCTCTCGCGCGGATCACGGAATGTGCATCCTCACGCTCTATTCTCGACTCTACAACGTCATCTCTCCACTCACTATTGACGACTTGACTCGCGACTGGCTCGCACCGCTTCGAGATCAGGATCGTGACCCCACACATTTGTTTCGTCATATCATCATCGTCGCACCGTAAGTTTCCGACAGAGTGCTGGATTTGCCACCCGACCTTGACCTCTACGTCGTCATGCTGACTGTTAGTCCGACCTCAGTACTGCCCTTCTTCCTCTCTCCGTCGCTCATCAAGCCGGCTCCCGAATGTCCCCTACTCCTACTCTCCTACCGGCGTCAAGACCCAAGATGAAAACCATCCAGCTCGACTCCCCCCTCCGCAAAGATATCATCCGCTTGGTAGTCGTCTCCGACCTGCACAGCAGGGACCTTCTCCCCGGAGAGCTACCTGAAGCCGACGCCTGCATCTTCGCAGGAGACTTCTCTTACCAGCCAGTTACCGATGATCTGCGAGCTCTGTCGAAAGATCAGATGGAGGAAATGGTGCAGAGGCAAATCGACGACATCAAACAAGTCCGAAGCTGGGGTTATCCCACCACATTTGCGATTGGAGGGAATCACGATTGGCTGGCACAGGAGGCTCTTGCGTCTGATTTGCCAGCAGCGGCCGGGCCAAGGGGAGGAAGGTCGGCGGGGAAGAATCGGCTGTTGCTTACGCCGGACCAGAGGGACCGGATCAAGGCGGTGTGTAAGACGGACAAGGAGAAAGGATGGTTCTTTGGCGAGCACGAGGTGGTCAGCACAGAGATCAAGGGGCATCCCATCAGCGCCTTTCTTTCCAGCTTCAGTCAACTTCGTGGCAAGGCGGATGGATGGACGTTCGAGGAGGAAGAAGCTGCCAAGACAAACTTCTGGAAAGCCCTCTCCGAGTCTGGTCAGAAGGTGAATCTGTGCATCACGCATGGACCGCCCGCAGATTACATGACGAGGTTGAAGGCGGGCGAGACGGTGTGGGATCGGGATCGGATTGTACCGTGGCATATCGGCTCTACCTCCCTCAGGCAGGCGATGGATATCTCGAAGCCGGACATCTCTTGCTGGTGTCATGTCCACAATGCCCGAGGCCATCATGACCTCCGAGATACCGCTGGCGAGTCGTACGGTCTAGGCATCAACGCCGCGGTCGTGCTCTCGGGTGATCGACCAAGACTTCGATTGAAGTACAACACTCCTCGCGCGCCGTATGTTGTCGATTACAATGTTGTGACTGGAGAGGCGACAGTCATCCGTCCGGATGCTCCTGCCGATGGGTCTACTCTCCCCGACGACGATTGCTGCACTGTCACAGGGGAGACGGTAGAATTGCCAGCATACGCCTCCAAGATCATCAAGAAGGCGGGCGTTGAGGCCGAAGCGGTTGCAGGGCGTGAATCCGATTCGGAGAGTGAAGCTGGCGTGAAGAGCGAAGCCGACTGGGAGAATGAAGTGGGAGGGGAGAGTGCGGCGGCCGCAGATCGCAGGATGTTGGAAGAATCTTTGGGCTTCAGCGAGAAGACCTGTCCCATGCCGAAGTGGGACGATATACGAACTTTCGTCCAAGCATGTCTGAGAGACTATGCCTCCGGGCGCAAAGGTCCGCACACTGCAGATCAGCTGCTCCATCTGGATACAAGTGTCAGTCAGGACATCACTACGTGAGCTCGACAGACCGGTGCCATTTGGAAGCTGGAGAAGATGTATGAGTGGAGAAGTTTAGAGTGCGCATAGTCAGTCCGAATTAGTTCTGATATATGTACATACAGTATGGATTGATGATTTGAAGAGATACAATACCTGAGTCATGTATAGTACTGAGTAAAGTCAGAATATATCCACAATCTCAAATTTGCGACGTACCGTAGATCCAGATCTACCTAATCTTCAAATCCCTGCTTCTGTAATAGATACAACTCATGATATCGCCCCTTGGCCTCCATCAATTCATTGTGAGATCCAATCTCGCTGATCGTCTGCCATACATCAGCGTGACTCTCCAACAAACAGGAAAGAGAACATACCCCATCTTCGACAACAGCGATCTGGTCCGCCTTTCTCGTCGTTGAGAACCGATGAGAGATGAAGATGGTCGTACATCTCCGTCCTTCTTGATGACTCAATGCGTGAATCTGCGCAAAGAGTAGAGACTCGGCCTTAGGGTCTAGACTTGCACTTGGTTCGCTGATGGGATCAGCTTTATTCACTTTCTGATCCTCATTTGCGGAAAGACACGGGTTGAGGAAGAACTAACTCACTCGAAGACTACCAGATCCGCCTCGCTAGCGCGCATGAAAGCTCGCGCGAGGGCCACTCGCTGCCATTGACCTCCTGAGAGTTTGGCCGATTGCTCATTTTCGCCATCGCCCTTGCTAGCAGGTGCTTTATCACTATTTGCTGGACCGGCAGACTTTTCTGATTGAGCGATGTCCAGGTTTGTATTGGCAAGCCCGGTAGTTGTCGACAAAAGTGGCGTGGAAGATCCACCCCCTGACCCAACGACGCTGCGAAGCACAGACGCAACCCCGACACTCCCAAATATCCCCTTCATCCGATCCATAAGTCCACCCTTCCCATCCCCAAATCCGGACTTCCCCCTTCTCCTAGGCCTATCATCCGAAGACCACTCAATATCCCCTTCCCCACCCCCACCGGGCACACCATGCTGGCTCAACTTCCCCTCCAGTCCGACCTTATCCAAAACCACCCCAGCCCCTCCCCGCTCAATCGCCAGTCCCACCAACCCATCATCCGCCATCTGATCCACTTGCCCTATCCCCACATTCTCACGAAGGGTGAAGGAGTACTTGCAGAAATCCTGAAAAAGACATGATGTTCGCCGATGGACGGAAGCTGGATCAAAAGCTGCCATGGGTTGACCATTCAGAGTGAGTGACCCCTGATGGTCGAATAGACCCATGAGGACTTTGACCAGTGTGGTCTTCCCACCGCCGTTCAGACCCACAATGGCCAGTGTGGTTCCGGGCGGGATTGTGAGGTTGATGCCGCTCAGGACATCTTTGGTCGTGCCTGGATATCGGAAGCTGAGGTCTTTGGCAACCAGGCCCATTCCGCCTTGGACGCGATAAGCTTCAAAGTCTAGTGGTTCGGTATTGCGGTATGCTGGAGGTCGAAGGAGATGGGGATGATTTGCGAGCTCGATAGCTTCGACGTAGGCCGCCATGAAGAAGATATTGTTGAAGACTTGTTTGACGGTATTGGATGAAGAACGGATGGAGCCGAGGAGGGATTCGACAGTGCGTTGGTACAGACGTATGGAACCCAAAGAAAGTGAAGTGGGAAGAACACGAAGCGCCAGTAATACCTGATCGTCAGTATCAGGCTTTAAGCTGCAAGTGGAACTCACGTAGAATGAATTCTGGACAGCTTCCTCTACGATATGAAGGGAGAAATCGTAGATATGCCGCCCGTGCGTCGCCGTCTGCATCTCTATTTCCGTCGCCCGCTTCACGGCGTCCCATCTATCCAATACCCAGTGTCTCAGCCCGTAAAGCAAGATCTCTTGTCGTATCACACCGCTCCTAGCCATCTCATTGACCTCTCGAGTCCGCATCCCGTTCATGAACGATTGACCGCGGTTGGGCCGAAGGAGCCCTGACATCGTACGCAGCAAGGCGGGCGCGATTGACAGGATAATCAAAATGATAGTGGACCATCCGAGATTGGACACAGCGCCGCCTGTGAGGGCAGAGTACATGAGGGCGAGCTGCGATAGGATCCCGATGAGGTTGGTGATGAGTGAGAAGGCCGATGTGAGCGCATCGAATGCGCCTCCCGATCCCGAGCGGTACACCCCGCCATTTGGATGTCTGACAGTGCGATACTCGGCCCCGGTGAAGATCCCAGCTTCATTCATGAGGGCGGCGACGTAAGGGGAGGACAGATTTGGGATGGAGAGGGATAACTTGGTGGCGAAGTAGGCACGTTCAAGGACTGTATCGACACGAGACTGGCGTTAGCTGTGCCGATCGCGTTGACTCACCCGCACTATCGCGTCATTCGACCTCAGAGCATGCTGGATTCCGTCCCCTGCTATCGACAAGAGCATTGACGTCAGAGCGACTCTTATCACCTCGGCACTCTCCACACCGTCTGGCTCAAAGCTCTTCTGTACCAAATCCAGCAGCTTACTGCTAGCCCATATTCTGGGACATCAGCCGTGTTCTCAATTAGCAAAACACGACTCACTTGGCAGTGGGCAAAAGCCCTCTGCTCAACATTCCACCCAAGTAGGCTATCATTCTCCATTCCTGCCCCTTGATGAAGAGCGCCAAGAGCCGAGGGCCACAACTCTGGATCAGTCGGGTGGCGATTCTCACATTCCGCAAGGTGAAGGGACGATCTTCGCCTTGGGGCCTGAATCCGCCTGGCGATTCCGGCGAGATCCGAGATTCTAGCCATAATGCCGAAACGGGACTATGAGCGTCAGAAGGTTTGAGTGGAGGTTCAGGCCCAGGTTCAGGTCGTGCGGGAACAGACGTGGGGCCGGAGGTTGAAGGCCGCCGGCGACGGACAGTCATGCCTTCCGAGCTGAGGGGTTTGGGAGGCGTCATTTCCTCCCAGATCTTGTAATGAGTGTGATAGAGGGTAGATGAGCTGCCTCATAGGCTTGGTGGATAAGGTGCACATTGCTGTGCGGATGGGTTAAGGTTGACACGGCAGCGTCAGCGTGGAAATCCTGTGCGGACCGGCAGCATGTGGGGTCTCCACGGATTACCTCATCGGTCCTCGCCAAGGCTGGCTGTGATAAAGTTTTTTGTCGCTTCAGCATGTGTACTGCTTGCCCAGTGCCCAGGCTTGTCGAGACTCTATGACACAGAAGAGATGGGCCGATGAAGTATATACAATGTCATGATACAATACACATTCTCTCCCCTTCCCATAGCAATCCCGATCAATCATCAAAACCCCTAGCTTGGAGGTTGTACAAATGGGAATACCGGCCCTGAAGCTCCATCAAAGCCGCGTGTGTACCAATCTCCTTGATCGTCTATCCTATCAGCCACCTTCTTACATTCTGCCTTGAGGCAAATGCAAAGTACGTACCCCATCCTCAACCACAGCGATCTGATCCGCCTTCTTGGTAGTAGCAAACCGATGCGAAATGAAAATTGTCGTACACCTTCGTCCTTCCTGATGGCTGAGTGCATGGATCTGCGCAAAGAGCAAAGACTCCGCTTCAGGATCTAGACTGGCGCTTGGCTCACTGGATTGATCAGCTTATCTATGTTTATACAACACCATGGAAACAAGAGTAACTCACTCGAAAACGACAAGATCGGCCTCGCTAGCTCGCATGAATGCTCGAGAGAGGGCGACGCGCTGCCATTGACCACCCGACAATCGGGCGTGTGAAGATGCGTCGAGTTCCGCCGGAGTGGATAAGATTGGGATCGCGGGGATTTGCACTGCGGTCTTTTCTGGACTCGAGGTAGAGGGAGGGGATCCGGCGATGGATATTTCGATTTTAAGCTCGGGGGTGGGAAGGATTGAGTCGGCTGGGCTGATAATTTCGTCCTTGGCCACCACGCCAATTTTGCTGGCGCTGACAGGCTCAGCGACCTTCATCTCGGTTCCGCTCCGTCCTGTCATTCCCTTGATCTGACCCCAAAACCTGACGCCAACACCCAGCTTCACCACCTTTTCCTTCTTATCCAAAACAACCACCTCGATCGCCTCATTCCCTTCCGATTTCGGCAATCCGTTTTTATTCAACATCCCCTCAAGTCCGACCTTCTCCAATACCCCTCCTGCCCCTCCTCGCTCTATCGCCATCCCGACCAAATCATCCTCGCCCATCCTGCCCACCTGGCCTATACCCACATTCTCTCGCAAGCTCAAAGAGTACTTGCAAAAGTCTTGGAAGAGGCAGGAAGTCCGCCGGTGGACTGATGCCGGGTCATAAGAGGCTAATTCGTTCCCGTTCAGCAGAAGCGAGCCCTCATGATCGAAAAGTCCCATAAGAACTTTGACTAGTGTAGTCTTTCCGCCGCCGTTCAGGCCGACGATGGCGAGTGTGGTTCCGGGAGGAAAGGTGAGGTTGATGCCGTTTAGGATATCGACATCTTTGGTCGAGCCTGGATATCGGAAACTGAGGTCTTTCGCCACTAGACCCATCCCTCCGTCGACGCGGTATGATTCGTAGTCGAGCAATTCGGTGTCTCGGAATCCGGGCGAGCGGAGGAGATGCGGATGAGTAGGGAGATCGATCGCTTCGATATAGGCGGCAATGAAGAAGATGGTGTTGTAGACGTGGCTGACCGTGTAGGATAGGCGGCGAATAGAGCTGAGGAGGGATTCGGAAATTTGCTGGTAGAGACGGATAGATCCGAGGGAGAGTGTTGTAGGAAGTACTCGAATGGCCAAGAGGACCTATTGATCAGTCAAGACATTGATGGAAGCGAGATCGACGTACGTAGAATGAAACTAAAACGCTTTCTTCGGCAATATCCAAACCTAGCCTGAATGTTCGATGGCCACCTTGCTGATTCTTCTTTAATTCGGCTTTCTCCCGCCTCGCAACGTCCCACCGTCCCATCACCCAATCCTTCAACCCAAAAAGCGTCAACTCTTGGCGCATTGTACTGCTCTTCATGACCCTGACAGCTTCTTGCTGCCGTAATCGAAGTCCGGACGATGCAGCGTACGTAGCGTGGTCATCTGGCCGTAGGAACTCGCCAAGGGTACGCAAAAGAGCGGGCGAGATGGATAAAGCGATGAGCGCAAGTGTTGGCCAGCCGAATCTGAGCATGGCACCGCTGGAGAGTGTCGAGTACATCAGCATGAGCTGGGAAAAGACATCAAGGAATTCGACGAGCATTCCGAACGTATTGGCAATGGCATCGAAGGCGCCGTAGTTGAAGGGTCGGAGGGCACGTGTCGAGCTCTTCATGGACGGATGCTCACTCCCGGTAATTATACCAGCTTCGAATAAGAGGGCGGAAATGTAAGGCGAGGAGAGGTTTGGGATAGACAGGGAGAGCTGGGTAGAGATGTAGGCTCGTTCGAGTGTTGTGTCGATGTGAGTCTTTGGGGGGATCAGCAACTGGCATAACCCCAGAACTTACCGTCAGAAGCGAATTATTATTTTTGAGCACATGTCGGACAGCACCATCTGCCACCGAGAACACCAGCGATAAGAACGCCACTCTAATCACCTCGTTCTTGTCGACCCCTTCTGGCTCAAAACTCTTCTGAACCATATCCAACAATTTGCTACTGGCCCAAAGCCTATAACGTCAGCCAGTGAAAAATATTGGATGGTGGATCCAGAATCTCTCATGTGACTCACTTGGCAGTCGGCAACATGCCCCTACTCATCATACCAGCCAGGTACGCCACCATTCTCCATTCCTGACCCTTGATGAAGAGTGAAATGAAGCGGTACACAATCAGCCGGACGAGCCTGATGGCAATCTTGGCATTCCGAATGGTAAATGGTCGATCTTCTCCTGCGTCGCGATATCCGCCCGGCGCGTCGGGAGAGAGACGTGACTCGAGCCAAAGAGCTGCGATGGGAGTATGAGCTTCGGATGGGATGGGCACAGGAGGTGCTTCGGTCGGAAGTGGGGCAGCCTTAGTTTCCGGGTTAAGGGGAGTGTTTGGAAGGCGGTGTCGAACGCCTGAATCGTCCGGTCTAGGGTCCGCCAAACTCGTCGAAATGCCAGTCATCCTGATCAGACGAGCGGCTTGTAGTGATGCCAAGCTTCGGGATGAGGTACATGTCAAGCATCTTGATAGATATGTGAGGCAAATGTATCAGAAGCAGCACACACACACCTCGAGGCTTCTTCAGGAGTCTTCAGGTGGAGAGGCGATGTGGAGACCCCACAGATTACCTCATCGTTCATGGCTGAAAATTTCTCTTGAACAGTGTCGATCTCTCGTTCCATCTATCCATCTTCTAGCCCTTATCTGACAACAATGACGACCTCAGCAACTGGGAAAACACGCCGAACGAGCCAATCTAACGAACCGACTGCGAAAAAAGCTCGGCTCGATATCGCCCCTTTGGCTGGATCAGGCCTGACTTTACCTTCCGGTCCCACTCGGCTCTCTCACCGAGAGGCATATGAGAGCTCGACGCCTTATAAGCATGCAGCTATTGGTGGACTTATAAGTGATGATCTGGTGAGCTATGTATCTTTTGGTCATTGTGGATTGAGCTGACGAGGGGTCTAGCTCGAATCTGTCGTTGAGGAATCTAGGACGTATGGAATCCGAGGCGAGCGTGACTCTCTCCCTGGATGGGGATGGGAGCAGAAAGAGACGGATATTTACAGTATCCAGCAGACACCCGATCTGTCTTCGCTTCACACGGACCATCTGCCCGATACGACCTTGGAGCAATTGCCGGCGTTGACGAAGCTGAGAGGTGCGCTGTATAGTGAAGAGTTTAGGGGGTTCGTCAGGGAGATTACGGGGTGTGGGCCATTGAGCGGGAGTAAGACGGACGGAAGTGTGGGGCTGTATACCAAGGGGTACGATGGAATCACTGGCAAGTGATAATGCAGGCTGACAGATTAGGTCACATCTGCTTTTACACGACGATTCCATCTCCACCCGACTAGTCTCATACATCCTCTACCTCCCCAATTCACCTCCCGACGCCAGTGGCAGCTCACACGCCCCTCTCCAGCCTTCTAAATCTGGACAATTCGTCAAAGGGTGGGATCCCAAATGGGGCGGAGCGCTGGAGCTTTTCCCAGTTGAGAATGGGGATGAAGTTGGATTACCGGGAGTGAAGAGTGTCCGAAGGGTGGATGTTAAGTGGGGCCAGATAGTCTTCTTCGAGGTGTGTCTTGCGTCTCCTATTTGGGTCAGTGTGATGAAGCTGATATTCCAGGTTCAGCCCGGCCGAAGTTATCATGCTGTCGAAGAGGTTGTAGTTGGGGACGGTCGACAAAGATTGGGTGTGAGCGGATGGTAAGCTGAGCTCTCCATCAACGCCAGACTAAGCTGATATGTCCAGGTTCCACCGACCGATAGAAGGAGAAGAAGGGTATCAATCACTTGACTCTACCAAGTCCGCCAAAGATCTCAGCTCTCTCGCTCAAATCGTAAGCCTACCTCCAACCTTGTCCCACTGACAGCCCAGACCTCAGCACCTACTATCCCATTCACGCCATACGACTCTGACCCTCCCGCCGGACTTCGTCCATCCGACTTAGCAGCCTTAGCACCCTTCCTATCCCCCTCATACCTCACTCCAGAAACACTCGAAAAGCTTTCAGGCCAATTCGTCGCCGCGTCCGAAATTGTCCTCCACAACTTCCTTCATCCCGACTTGGCAGCTCAGCTAAAAGCTGAAGTAGCCGGTGCGGACTCTGCCGATCCTACCCCTGTCGGACTTATACCTCCTCAGGGCATGGGAGAGGGGGACGGCTGGACAATCCAGGGCCCAACGAGTAAACATCGATACCTCTCCCTTTCGTCTACTTCAACATCAACACCCTTGCTCGCCAGATTACATAAAGACCTTTTCCCATCGTCCGCTTTCCGCGCTTGGCTAGCTGTCGTTTCGTCCCTTATCCCCATGTCGCGCAGATTGGAATGCCGAAGATTTAGGAGAGGGCTAGATTATACGCTGGCAGCGGGTGAAGAGAGGACTGGGGAGGTCAAGCTGGATGTTTGGCTAGGCGCTACGTGGTGGGCTGATGTCAAGCCGGGGAGTGATGAAGAGGATGATTTGTTGGATAATGGAGGATGGGAGTGTTATTTGGGGAGTCCGGAAGAAGGGGAAGATCCAGCAGTGTTTCAAAGTAAACATGCGCGAAAAGCAGGCGAAGACGGCGAAGGCGAAGGCGAAGAAGGGGTAGACCCCGTCGAGCCTGAATTGGCCGCATCATCCGCCAAACCCCCAACCACAGCTCCGGTTCCATCGATATCGATGAATGGTCAAGAACTCGAATTTGACCCGGAACAATTCTCGCCATCTGACTTCGATACCGATTCCAATGCGGCAGATTCGGACGATGGGCCGCTTCTTACGCATGCGGTTGGGTTTAATAAACTCATGATTGTCTTGAGAGATCCGGGGGTTATGAGGTTTACGAAATACCTTAGTGCGGCGGCGGAGGGGAGTAGGTGGGATGTGGGTGGGGAGTGGGAGGTGGGGGTCATCGAGGAGGAGGAAGAGGAGGGGGAGGGAGAGTGAGAGGGAGCGGCATGAAAAGGGAAGTGAGGAGTGAGTAGAAGATTGAATATTGGACGGTGGAAGTAGCGGACTGGACGACTAGGGAGAGACAGGGGCAGGGGAATGATTAAGATCAGGCGCTCTGCTCTATATTACCACGCTTGGGCTGGACAATGGGTAGAGGAAGAGACGTGCCTGTGCTCGCGTAGTGTACTAATGGTCCAATCTGTCTCACAGTTCACTCACATCTTGACACGCCGGCCCATGCCGATCGAGCTTCCGGATGTATCGACATCTGCTTATGTTTACAAATTTCGATATTAAGATACGCGACTGCTGGCCCAGATCGGAAGTACCTACCATCCATCCCATACACCCAGCAGCAACCCCGATATTCCTGCGTTGTCGCACTACAACAGCAAGGTCCACAAAGAAACAAACCCATCAGAGGTTGCGGATCCCGACACCAAGCATCCCACCCCGCCAACACTTTGGGGCTGGTATCGTGGGTTTGATCCCCGCGCCCGCGAGACCCTTCCCACTCGGGATCAAAAAATGGAGGGGGTGGTGATGGCACGGATAGGTGACCAGGTTGAGTGAAGCATTGTGCCATGACGAGTGGCGACAGGTGTTGAAGATAGAGGATTGAAGCGTTCACCTAACACTCTCACATGTAACGTCATATCTTCCGAGGCAGCCCGTGCTTGATTGAGAGCAGAGAGCCGCTCGCTTTTAGGCTTGTAGGCCTTACTGTGAGTACTGAGTGCTGAGCACATAGTTTCACCATTCGACCTATCGATGTACCCCCACCTGCTCCAAATCGGTCTTGAAAGGACGTGATATCCCCAGCAAGCCACTCCAGAAGCTGACTCATCAGTACGCCCGAACATCCATTATAGATTCAGCTGACTGTCTGACACACGTTTCGCCTCCCAGGGGCCAAGCGGGCTACGTCATGGTATGGAGGCGGAACTACCCTGCGGCTGATGTTCCGGGAGGTGGAGCTGAGATGAGGCTTCTGTCCCGTGCGGCTTTTGCCCGGTGTCGATGTCGTCAGGATTGACGCCTTTCCTTTCGGCCGCTCTTCTTCCCTCGGCCCACCGACCATTTATACAACTTCTCACTATCGTCCTTGACATCATCCGCCACTGCACTTTATCCGCATCAACGCAGGGAAATTTCCCTTTACAATTCTTCACTACTCACTACTTATCCCCACACACTTATCTTTCGCCATGGCCAGCATATCGACTCCGACGCACCCCACCCTCCCCGATACCGTTTACTGGTTGCTGCACGTGCGAGAACCCAGCCAAGTCCTGCCGGGACAGCCTCTCGTTTCATTCAAGCTCTTCGACTCTACCTTCGACAGTGCCGACACCTCTTCTCGCGAGCAAATCTCAGGGCAGCTATCAGCGTTCACTGATCAAATGTCCAAGATTTCGTCGTCATCCAGGTCCATGAAAGATGCCGACAAGGATGAGATCTTCGCAGACTTCCTTGTCTCAATCTACGAACCTCATGTCGCCTCTCACCTGCCAGGTCGCCTCTTCAAAGTGATGACGTACGAGACGGAAGACGAGATGGTGGAAGCGCAAAGGGCGATCAAGCACCTCCACGCCTCTACCGACGCTACCCAAACTGCGGTCATCCCCACCGGCAAACCTATCACGGTAGGGGATATCGACAAGATTGTTCTCGAGAGCCTGCGTTTGCATCATATTGCAGCTGAGAGGGGTTAGGTGCGGAATCTGAGGAGTGGGACCGGGTGGCGGTGACCACAGTATATATTGTACCATGTACGCGTATACATATTACAGGGTGTGCCTCAACCTCGAGGGGAATTGATTTACAGTACAGTATGCATTTCGGACTCATCAGCAGTACATCACATGAATATGTACATATCGCGAACCTGTTTTGTCTTCGAGGTCAATCACCCTATGTACAGGTTGCCCCTGTCCAGGGTATCTGTCTCGCCTTGCCACTCGTCCCAGACTCAGGCTCCGCGCCACTATCAGCGATGCCGTAAGTGGTCTGCCTGTGCCACTTGAAGCTCTGATCAACATTATCTGCATTACCATTCTGATCTCTCGGGGTCCTGCCGCTTCGCTCGCGAACAGGCAGATATCAAGTACTGCATGCCTGAGTGCAGTATGTCCCTCTGCCAATCCCAAAATAGCCACATGTGACGCGGTACAGCTGTCCAAACTCGAACCTAAACAACCTGACCAACGCGCACACACACGCCGTCGGTCCGGCTTGACTACCAAAGGGACCCCCTCTTTCTCTCCCGTCGACGCCGCAACAGCCTGTGACCACCTCGTCAACGGCCATGCAGTCCGTAATCGGCGATCGACAGGTGGTCTCGAACCATAAGCCATTGCCGCGCTACCGCAGGACACCAGCGATGGGTCGTGCGCGACAAGCCTCACAGCGGCCATAGGGCAACTCTCGATCTCATCAATTGCCTATTCTCATCTTGATATTGATATCATACCGGACGAAATCCCAGAGTTCGATATTCTCGCGAAGCTCGGAAAAGGATAGACGAAAGTTCGAAATGGCGGACATAAATGGCCCAAATTTCACCATGATTGTTGTCTTTGGCACTCTTGTAAGCTCAAGCCATCGCATTCGAACCCTTTGTGCGAGCTCTAGCTGATCTTGACAGTCATTGTCGTTCCTCACATATCACACCTACAAATTTGATAGGTGTCGCTGTCTTGTCCCAACGAAAAAGGAGTGGTTCAGATGGTTGTTGACGTGGATGTTGTTCATTTCAAATGCGTGTCTGGTAGGATGGGCCATGGGTTGGTGCTGTGAGTTCTCTACTCCTTGATCCCAATCACTCCTCTGCATCTTTTCCCTCTCCGCTGTCAGGGGTTATGCTGACATGCAGACGTCAAATACTCCCTAGGCTGGGTCAGACTCGGCCCCAGCGCCCGATCTTGGCCATCCGCCCTATTCCCTCCCCCCTTCAACAAATTCAACACCCCACTCACAATCCTCCTCGGCGTCTGCTACAGCCTCCAAGCATCTCTCAACGCCGAAGAGGCGCTGTATTGGTATCACCTCATGCGCTCCGTCCGGAGTCCTCAGGCCGCACGGCCATTCCTCCGAAGCTCGCTATTCCAAATTTGGATCCTTATCTCCATAATCGTCACAGCTGTCCAATTGGCTGTTCCGTGGATTGGGCACAGTGGTGATTTGGGTATTCAACTTTCGAAGGAGCTGCTACTTGGCGGGATAGTAGAGGCAGTGTGAGTTTCCGAGATCTACTTAACAGGTCCCGCTTGGACGAAATGTTGAAACACACGCTAATCCTTCAGTGTTCTGGTCGCTGCAACTACTGTCCTCCTCAAATTCCCCCGCTTCCTACTCGACGTAGCTGCCGCCGGCGCAGGTCCAGAAGTCCGCGCCCGATTACACTCTTACCACGAATACAACAAAATCCGAACCTTCTTCCGCATAATATTCACTATCCCCTTATTCGTCGCGGGCGGAGACGGCCTCACACCAGGCACACCACTCAATATGAATCCACTCTTTGCCGATGTAATCTCAACAATCATGGTCGCATCACTCTGCGTCGTCATGATGATCTCAATCACGGTCTATCTACCAATCTCGCCCAACTCGGCTCGAGTCAGAGTTATGGTTGGATCCAACCCTATTCCTCGATCACCGCTTATGCAAGCTACGAGCGGGTTTGCGCTCATTACGCTGTTGCGAGAAGCGGGCCAGTGGGATGGACCGGACGAGGATGTTTCACCATGTTCGCCAGGAATGAGGAGTGGGGCACCATTCGCCAATGCTAAAGCGAGAGGGCTTAGCTGGATTGTTGATGCGGAGGAAAGAGGGGATATGAGGGCACGCGGGCAGGTGAATCGAGTTGTGCCGAGGCAATTGGTCGATTTTTCTTCTCCGATAGGTACGTCTAGTTGATTGTGATAAGAGAGTAAGCTGATTTGTCTAGCTGTTAGTTCTGAAGCACAGCCACAACGGCCCGTCGAGATTCGTATACGTTTCGAGCGGGATGTGACTTCCGATTAAGCGGAACTTGGCACAGGAGGTTGAGGCTGCAGAGGCGAATTTCATAGAGGATACATAGAAAGTGGGCAGTACAGTATGTACGATTGGTTTCTTGCTGTAACGCTGGATATGATGGTCGACAACCATCGCCCAGCTAGACCCTGGCTGGTCTCAATCAAGGCTCAAGCAGAAACTCTCAGCTTGAGCTCCCCAGAGGCGGAAAATATAGTTCTTGTGAGGAATGTTACGTCTATGGTACGTCAATTGGCCTTCATAAAGTTTTTGACATTCCAGGCCCTCTCGCTGCCGCGGATTGATCTTTGAAGAACATTCATCTCTAGCACGCATACCTAGCCGACGATGCACTTAGTCAGATCTCAGCGATCAGAGACGTCACAGCTGTTTCTGCGTCTGGCCCGACCCGACCGGGTGAGATCCGCTGATGGGCCTCGACGGCCTCGCGCAATCAATCAACCCCTTTCAATCTCGGAAAAGGCACGGGCGGGTGTGTGTGTTTTCCTGGCAGGATATACGAGGCGCGGGCGGAGGCGCAGTAAGCACAGTCAGCTTGAACGGGGCAATGATGGGATTTCATGATGGGGAGATGGCCATCTCTTCTCTATACACCCAACCTCAGCTAGCGCAAGAACTCAACATCAACTGGACCTACCTATCCTCACCCTTCAGCCTTGACCAATCATGGCAGAAGCCAGCGGACCAAATCTCACCATTATGGTTCTGCTCAGCTCTACCGTAAGCCACGCACCCTTACTTGGGCTGATGGACAGTCATTGGCCTTCCTGATCCACCATACTATCCGATTCGACCGCTGCCAATGTCTCCTACCCAATAAGAAGAATTGGTTTAGGTGTCTAATGACTTGGATGTTGATGGTCAGCAATCTCTGCCTGATTGTCTGGGCTGGTGGATGGTGCTGTGAGTCAGACGCCTGATCTCGCTTGATACCCTCCATCAGTACCCTCTTTGCTAGATCTCCCCGTTCTCCAATCTCCATTCTTTGTCTTCCATCACACTTCTAGTGGTCTCGTTCCTTATGATACCATGCTGACGATATCAGACATCAAGACTCAACTAGGCTGGGTCCGTCTTGGTCTTTCCGGCGCCCGACCCTGGCCCTCCCCTCTCTTCCCTCCACAGTATACCCGCGCCGATACCCCGCTCGCCATAATCCTAGCTATATGCTACAGCTGTCAAGCCTCTCTCAATGCCGAAGAAGCGCTCTTCATGATCCACCTCATGCGCGCTGTTCGGTGTCCCAAATCGGCTATCCCATTCCTCAAGAGCAGGTTCTTCATTGCCTGGCTTTTCGCTACGGCCATCATCACCTCTGTCCAACTAGGCGTCATATGGTTCAAGCCGAGTAAAGACCTGCAGGGTCAGATATCTAGGTTATTGCTCATTACTGGTGTACTTGAAATCCTGTGAGTCTGGTTATGAATGTCTGGTTATGAACGACTCCTCTGTCCAGTAACATATGCTGATTCCACAGGGTGTTGACACCGGCCACATTCATCATCTACCGATTCCCCGCCTTCCTAACCGACATCAAATCAGCCGGAGCAGGACCCGACGTCCGTATCAGACTATACCACTATCACTCCGCCAACAAAGCCCGAACCTTCTTCCGCTTCTTCTTCACCGCCCCACTCTTCATCATCGGGATTGACGGCACTACCAAATTGGCCAAAATCAACAACACCCCCATGGCGGTCGATCTACTAGCGACCATCTCGGTCGGAGCACTCTGTATCGCCATGATGATCTCCATCACGCTCTACCTTCCTCGTACTCAGCCCAGTGCGGTTCAGAATGTGGTTATGGTTGGACAACAGGCGACGGTGGGGATTGGGAGTGTGGGACGGAGGGCATTGGCCAGGCTGTCAATCTTTCAAGAGGGCGGTCAGTGGAGTCAGACGTTGGAGCTGGGGACGGGCGGGATAGGGGGTGATGCCCCATTCGCACAGGCTCAAGCGAGAGGTGGTGGGCTGTTGGTGAACGATGATGGCGAAGGTGCTTGGCAGGGTCAGATACACTCTCGATCGTCTCTTCCTAAACCCTTGGCAAACTTTGTGTCTCCTATCGGTGAGTTCCGGCTTGGCCTGGACGGAAGAACTTGAGCTGACTTGGACTCTAGCTGTCAATACTGAAGTGGAACCCAACCGACCGGTGGAGATACGTATGGTGGTAGAGCGCGATATACACAAGGATTAAGACGTGCGACGAGCGAGCTGGGGATCCGGGACAAGGCAGGGAGAGAGGGAGCCGTACCACACCACCTTATATCGGGAAGATGTCTGCTGTACGACATCGTCCTTTCGTGACGGGAAGAGGCAAGATGCAGCGGAAGTTGAGCGATGTATATGTTCAAAGAGCCCGGAGCATCAAGTTCGCATACTCTCCACTCAAACATCACATATAAGAAGTTAAATTGTCCCTGTAACGTATGTTTGCGCTCCCGCTTAAACACAACTAGCTAGCCCCCAGAATCCACCACCATCCTCCCTCATCCAGGTTGTGCGTTGACTCACGCATGATGCCTGAGAGCCTGAGAGGCTATAGGGCGTGATAGGCTAGGGCGTGATAATCGCTTTTCGCTTGTAGAAGAGGCGTATGAGGGGTCGAAGTGGACCGAAACAAATCTCATGTACATCAAGCAAAATTGTCTTTACATTGCATGTCTAACCTAGACGGATCACGACCGACATGCCTCCAAAATCTACAGCCCATCCTCGCTCAGGGACCACCGTCCCACCGCCCCCGATCAGGCAGTACTGTATACAGCGAAATTGGAGTCTGTGGAATCGCACGACCGCGCCTCGTCCACGTCTGGGTCATCGAGGGCTGCAGTCCAGCAGTTGGTAACGCCGCGGGCATTCCGAATGCCGAATTGCTGAGGGTCCTGTCGGCCTTCAGAATCCTGGAGCGCGGCGCACTTGTTGGCTAGATCCTGAATATCCGTGAAGGTAAGCACGTTGGAGCTTCCATCGACTGCCCTGATCAGCTATGTGAGTCAAAGGCCGTAACACAGAAGGGTGACACTGACAGGCGAAGCCGTTTCGGCACTCCACGAATCTGTACACACGCTCTCCATCGGCTGCTGTCGCGGGCGCACTAGGGATCGCCTGTCTCGCTTGGAGAGCTGAGGAAGGGTCAGCATTTCAAATATCGCTCCGGAGTAAACAACAGTCGTGGGCGAATTACTGGAGGTCGAACCGCTTACCTCTGGCATTGTACATCTTCCGCGGGCGCGAAGGGGTGAGACCACTAAGTCATCAGCATGTGTAAAGACCATTCATACCAGCAGATGGGAGAGTGGGGGTTGGTATGACAATAAACCTACCGCTGCAAAAGCTCGGCGTTGGTGGGGGTGTTCCGGCGACCATATACCCGTGGAGCCTTAGCGGTCTGGGGCCATTCTTCAGGCATCGCCAGAGCTGTGAAGCACAACGTCGAGATGAGAATGATGAGGGAGGCAAGCTTCATTGTCGGATGAGGGATGGTTTGTTAGGGCGAAGGGTGGACTGTGGGAGATGGGGAAGGATGGGGACAACACCCAACTTGAGCTGTGTTTATATACATTCCGTTTGATATTCTTTCTCCGGGTCAGCAAGGAGCATCATACCGCCAAGCTCCATGTGGTCTCATTGGGTGGGAGAGAAGTTTGCGGCAAGCTCAGCTGTATGTATAATGTGAGATATCATGCCGGTTGGGTCGAACGCAAAGTCAGCAATTTGCCACCGAAAGACGCACGGGCATGTCACGTGACCCCACCTCCGTTATTCAAAAAAAAAGTTCCTCGGCACCAGTGGTATACATTTCCCCATCTCTAGCACTTCATTTGCTCCTCTGCTATACTCACAGCAGGCATGGTAGTCCCCAGACTCATACGCCTGCGACTGGCAGGATATGCCCTCCCAAAGTTCTCGGCACGTCGGAGCATATCGGTGAACCTACCTCGATCTTTGTCCACCTCAACCTCGATCGCCAGGCCCCTTCGCTCACTTGCGTCCGCGCCGTTGCGGTCTGAGATAAGGCAGCGCCGATGGGCATCTAGTGCTGCGCTTGCCGTTGAAGAAGGGGATACGCCCGCAGAGCCTGAATGGCCTGTGAGGATCTTACCGACCATGTCGGAGCAGGACACCAAGCGATTGAAGCGTCAGAGAAATGTCGGGATGTAAGTTGCGGCTTTGCGTGTGCGAGGAATGATGACTAATGATTAGATCGGCTCATATCGACTCTGGAAAGACTACTCTGACCGAACGTGTAAGTCTGCCCGACTTGTAGTCGGAGTCAGCCTGACGATCAGGTGCTTTACTACACTGGACGAGTGAGGGACATCCATGAGGTCCGAGGACGAGATGGTGTAGGAGCGAAGATGGACTCGATGGAGCTAGAGAGGGAGAAGGGAATCACTATCCAGTCGGCGGCCACATTCTGTGATTGGGTAGCTCCGGCCCCGTCGACAGAGGTACCCCTAGGTGCCGAGGTGCCAACGGAGAAAGAGAGCTTTGCGATCAACATCATCGATACGCCAGGTGAGCTTAACAAAGGGACATGTGAAGCACAGCTGATATCTAGGCCACGTCGACTTTACGATCGAAGTTGAACGGGCATTACGAGTTCTGGATGGCGCTGTGCTAGTGCTTTGCGCCGTTAGCGGTGTCCAGGTGAGCCCAGATCTATGCCAACGTGGGGAATTTGGGAATTCGCTAATGAGCAGAGTCAAACTATAACGGTCGATCGACAGATGCGCCGATATAACGTACCCCGTCTGGCCTTCATCAACAAGATGGATCGGGCGGGTGCGAACCCTTTCCGTGTGATTGGACAATTACGGACGAAATTACGGATGAACGCCGCTGCGGTCCAAGTACCAATAGGCTCTGAGAGCGATTTGGACGGTGTGGTTGATCTAGTTCGGATGAAGGCGATCTACAATCGAGGAGTCAAGGGGTGAGTTATTACAGCCAATAGACGCTGATGCCAGAATCGACATTATAGAATCAGACGATATACCCGAAAAAGTCGAAGCGCTCGCCATTGAGAAACGGGCCGAACTTATCGAACATCTCTCAGAGGCCGACGAAACGCTATGCGATCTCTTCCTAGACGAACAGCCTATATCCAACCTCGACATTGCTCAAGCATTACGACGAGCTACTACCGCACTGAGATTCACCCCTGTCTTTGTCGGCTCGGCCATCAAAAACACTGGAGTCCAAGCTCTGCTTGACGGTGTTTGCGCCTACCTCCCCGATCCTTCCGAAGTGCATAATCAGGCTCTGGACGCCAAGCTCCCAGCTGCTGCGCCGCCTGTACCCCTCGTCCCGGCGAAAGACGCGCCGCTTGTGGGGTTGGCGTTCAAATTGGAAGAAGGCAGATATGGGCAATTGACGTATATGCGGGTATACCAGGGAGAGCTGAAGCGCGGAAGTCTGATCTTCAATGCGAGGACGGGCAAAAAGGTGAAGGTACCGAGATTGGTCAGGATGCACAGTGATGAGATGGAGGTGAGTCAAGGCGCAGCAGATGGAATGTGCACCAGCTGATTTGGTAGGATGTGGAGACTATTGGAGCTGGAGAGATCTGTGCCATGTTTGGTGTAGAGTGCTCATCTGGAGATACCTTCACCGATGGATCTACCTCATTCTCTATGGTATGTCCAGTCAATGTCCGACAGAACCCTCAGCTGACATTTTAGACATCCATGTTCGTTCCCGAACCCGTCATTTCCCTCTCAATCCGACCAGAAGGCAACGAATCTCCCAACTTCTCCCGAGCACTCAATCGATTCCAAAAGGAAGACCCTACATTCCGAGTCCACGTCGATTCTGAATCTCAAGAGGTCAGCCTATCTCCCAAATAGTTGACATGTGCTGATGACTCCAGACAATCATCTCAGGAATGGGCGAGCTCCACCTTGACATCTACGTCGAGCGTATGAAGCGTGAATACAATGTCGCGTGCATCACTGGTAAACCCCGTGTGGCATTCAGAGAGACCATCAGCCAAATGGCTAAATTCGACTATACGCACAAGAAGCAATCGGGCGGTTCGGGACAATTTGGGAAAGTCAAGGGATACCTCGAGCCAATGGAGATGGATGCGGATACGGGGAAAGATGTGGCGTTTGATAATAGGGTGGTTGGAGGGAATATCCCAACGCAATATATCCCCGCTATTGAAAAGGTACGTCTGCTTTTTCCTGTCGGTACCGTAGGATATTGCTGATCTACTAGGGATTCCAAGAAGCTCTAGACCGAGGACAATTAACAGGACACGTAATCAACGGTTGCCGCTTCGTACTCGAAGACGGCGCAGCCCACGTAAATGATTCGAACGAACTAGCTTTCCGTCTCGCCGCCCTCGGTGCATTCAGAGAAGCATTCGCCAAGGCCGCCCCGGTAGTTCTGGAGCCCGTCATGACGGTTGAGATTGTTGCGCCGATTGAATTCCAAGGGAATGTCATTGGTGCCATTAACCAGAGGAAAGGGACGATTATCGATACGGAGATTAGAGACGAAGAGTTTACGCTTATTGCGGAGGTTTCGCTTAATGATATGTTTGGGTATTCATCTCAGTTAAGAGGGATGACTCAGGGCAAGGGTGAGTGTTTTTGGATTCGAGGGAAGGGTGGACGGTGACTGATGGAATCAGGTGAATTCTCTATGGAGTATAAGGCTCATGCGCCTGTTATGCCTAATGTCCAGAGGGATATGGCGGATGCGTATAGGAAGAAGCAGCTGGATAGGAATTAGGCGGATGATCCACTAGTCAGGGGGGATGGGACGGATGGACGACTTGTTGTATCTGGACTTTGAATATCCATAGAATCCTACATATGCACCCCTCATTGCTACAATGTCTATACCAGATACAAAGAGATGTGTATTCGACAAGATGGATGCAAATGAGATCATTGCCCTCTCATCGACCTCGAACCTCGTCCCGCTCTGCTCACCACGTATCCTCAATCCGGCACGAAGACTCGCTCAGATACCAAGACCCAATTATGTCGTCTTCCCATTGACCCCCATTCGCCCATCCCCTTGATCTTCACCAGATCCAGCCCCAGAATCCCAAAACCTCGCCATCCTCAACTCCACATCCCCAATATCCAACAAACACGCACACATCTCATGCTCGTAAGGATCCACCACCGGTTCAAAGCGCTTATAGCAAGCGAGGCAATAGCCATCTTCCTGATTCTTGGCGTCTGGGAGGTCGTGGCGTGGATGAGGAACATAGGTGGGTGGGCAAGTAACGCAGATTTGGGCGCTGAAGCGATGACCGCATACGTCGCAGGGTTTATCTGATGATGATTGGGCGTCTGGATTATCAGCCAGTTGGAAACCCCCAGATGAGAAGTGGGTGTACTCACAGTTCGGAACGTCGAGTCGGGCCGGTATGAGGGAGCATGATGGAAGAATGATTGGTTTGTTGATTTGTAAGAAGCGTAGACCGCCTGGTCCAGCTTGGGGCAACGCAACGCCTTGAGCATCCTCACCCCAGACTGAAAAGTAAACCTCGCAAACGAGTGCGTGCGATACTTGTATCGGCGTAACCAGTCTATCCAGTCAGCACCTTCTAACGAGATTTGTGAAATGGGAGAGACGTACCCCGGTAAAGTGGTTGGTCGAGCTTGATCATGCTTCGGCATAAAAGCATTGCCCTCCGAGAGGAATCGTCCTTCCGATATACCCCCCGCATCTTTCCCTCTCCACAGTGCCAAAGTCCCCGAGTCAGGATACTGGACAGCCCGAGGTGGGGTAGTGCCGAAAGTCGCTACATCCAAGTACGTCACATTCGTCACGGAGGCCTTTGTGTCTTCCGGATCCCGAGGTGAAGTCATGACATGAGTCTGCTTCAGGCGGAGAGTCCAGGAAAACACGGTCGTCAGGGCATTGGGAGCAGGGAGGGTGAGGCGAGTATGTATCGGACCACCAACTGAGAACTGCTTCTTCAGCTCATGCCAACAAGGGGACTCACCACATCCGTCATCATCTTTAATTCCCAGACTCCAAGACCATCCGCAAATCCATGTCTGGTCTGATCCAAATCGCTGAAATTCCCAGTCGGGTTCGGGTTATGCGTAACTTGTATACTTCTGGATCCCTCATGTAGTCCGACTATCCAGTCGTCTCCTCTGCTTCCTGATCCTTGACCCAGAGCGTCCGCTTGCGATTCGTTATAACTCGGCACGGCAGGAAGTCCGCCTTGCTCTTGTCGCGTAATGGAAAGATTATCGGTTGCGCCGAGAATTGGAGATAGGGAGGCGGGTGAAGTAGGTGATGGGGAGCGAGATGGTGTACGGGATGAACGTCCGGTCTTGTCTCGTTTGTTTGATCGGCCGAACAGACCGAATGGGGATGAAGACCTAGGAGGCTTTGGCTGACCCTCCAATTCGGCGAACAGTTCTTGCTTGACCGAACCATTCGGATGCCAGTCGTGCGGTGCAAATGTTGACGGGATGATCAACGTGAATTCGAATCTAAAGCATCAGCCAGACTACATGCAGGGCTGAACGAACGAGACTCACCGCTGCATCCCTTCATCCAACACAATCCCATCCGCATTCCCACCCATCATCTCAACTTTCCGCTCAAAGATGACATCCTCTTCTACCCCTCTTCCAGGTCCCATTTCCATCCGAGTCCTCGTCCTCACTCCGACCCTTACAGAATTGCATCGTCTCTGGGTAGTCCCGCGTGGAAGTTGAATTTCAACAACACCATTCAAGAGCTGGTCGTCCCTCGGCCCAGCAGACCGACCGTGCGGCCAGAGCGGGTCGTCTGGTGGGTCCATGAGTATTGTCCCATTGGTCAAGAGCTGGATCTGATGATTGATCAGCATGCGTATTAAATTATCTGTGGTGTGGTAAGTGCCACTTACCTCTACGGTGATCTTGTTGTTCCTGGAGCCGGCCGAAGATGAGGGGCAAGTCGGAGGGTAGCTCGAAGTGGCCCGAGCAGGGTTCAAGAAGCGGAGAACGCTCATCTTGGATTTTGAACTCAATCTGACCGATGAGGATCTGCTGGTCCAGTCGGCTCACTAGACATCAGAAGCTGCGAGGGGTCAAGGATTTGGTAGGTGTGATACTACTCACGAAATGCAAAGAGGTTGATCAGCAACAAATCGTATATCCGTGACTGATGTGTATATCCGGCAGAAGGTGCCTGCATGATGCACGGTGGCCGTGACCGGCTCCTGTGTAATAGGTGATAAGGTCTTGAGCAGACTGCAATGATACATAGAATGAATACATGCCTATGGCTCTACAAAAGCAGTATCGAGCCCTTCCGAGTAGTCCCAGAGGGAGATCTTGGCGTCCAAGCCCGAACAAATAATTCGTGATCGATCTCCAACGACCGAGAAAACACGACCTGAACTGCCTCCGGTGAGGTTACTAAGGAGGCGACCAGTCGACCGATCCCAGACCTACCCATCAGCATTTCTCACATTCGCCGGTCGAGCAGAACTCACCTTGACGGTCGAATCGTAACTTCCAGAAAGAATGACCTGCTCTCCTAGCTGCACACTGCGGACAAGGTCCGTATGGCCCCTATTGAAACATCGGGTACAGAGGGCAGAGATCGAGTCGTGTGTCCGGGCAGGACAAGCACAGCTCGCCCAACATTGTCCAGCTTCTTCCAGCCGTAATTCCGCCTTACCCTCTGAGTAATCCTCAACGGGCTCCATTCCGGCCTCTCCATCATCCTCCACATTCCCAACAGACGCCTCGTCCTCTGTATGATGTAACATATCGCGTAACGAAAGGTCTCGAAGAGGCGGCATAATGTCGAGCGCATCAACAATGTCAACACCGGGGAAATGGGAGATGAGGTGGTAGACTCGAATACTCGCGTCTGAGGAGCCGACGACGATTACGCCTCTTTGGGCAGGATGCGAATGGGGTGGAGGGAGGGAAAAGTCCATTGATGCGATACCGCGTGTGCCGGCGTCGATGCGAGCTAGTGGTTCGCCGGTATGGATCGACCAGACCCGAAGAGTTTTGTCACCCGATGCAGAGAGACTGTGAGCGTCAGCTAACTCGACGGATGAGTTGATCAGATCACACTCACATGTAATCCTTGGTCAAGCAGACCGCATTGATAGCTACCCTGAGCTGTTCTTCGTTACAGTCAATAACCAACAACTGTTGAAGCGTGTGAACGTCATACACTCTGATAGTGCGATCTAAAGATTAGCGTAGAATCTTAGAGCAAGAGCAAGACTTACCCTTTGACGCGCTAACGATGCGCTCGTCGTCCGCTCTGACGCACAATATTGAATCGTTATGCGCTTGTACCATCTTCTCCGGCTTCCCGTCTCCATTCTCCACATCCCACAGACACAATGTCCCATCACTGCCCCCACTGACAGCTACGACTCGCTTAGAGATCTCTGAGCCCCGGCGCGATGGTCGTCGAGACCGAGTAGACGATCCAGAGTTGTCCGGCGGTAAAGTAGGGATATTAGTCACCGCTAGACAGAGTATAGATCCGGAATGACCATGCCGAAATATCTTGACGACTCGAGGTCGGACGCATGAGAGCTGCCATAGCCTCAAGCTCCGATCTCTCGATGCAGACAAAAGCCAATCTCGACCCGAAGCGATATTTGGCGATGAGGGAATTGGGCTGCTGGGGTTTGTGCGCCAGAACGATACTGGATCGTCTAGGCGATCAACCTTGTCCCGCTGGAAGAGGTATGATCCGGAAGGGTGTACAATCTCAAAGCTCATTTGACGAGAAATGAGCTGGAGAGAGTAGATGGATTCGGAATGACCGGCAAATCCCCCAGCCTCCATTGATGATATCGCATCTAGTGTCCTTGGTCGGATTGGACGCTTGATCATTTTAGGTCGTTGACCTGGTTGCGGTGGTAAAGTGAGGCATAGCTGACCGCCCTTGATCCGCCTGGCGAGAATGTGGGTTGCGATGTAGAGGTGTTGATAATTGACCCGAGGGAACACAGTGGGGAGATCATGGTAGGATAAGATATGCTGTAGTGCTGCAGCTCGATCGGGACGGGTACTCGCCAGCCGTAGGTTCTGGCGGGGCGAGAACGATAATCGAGGGAGTCGACGCGAAGACGTAGAGGGGGACGATGAGTGGTTTTGGGTATAGGTCGGTAATTCCCCGCCACCACGTTCCCATACCAAACCTCTTACGCCTCCAGCCATAGAGTAAAGGTCAACCCCTCCGCCCCCTCCTAAGCCGCCCTGAGATCCAATGATATCCTGTCCGCCTGAATCGCCGAACGATGAACCGTCCAGGATTGGCTCGAAGTACGCCTCGTCATCCGGCGCAGTGGCCGGTCGGGGCTGGTGCAGAAGTTGGTAGTGCACCGCTGTGTCTTCCCAGGTTGTATGACGTGGTCGGATAGGGGGAACAGATGTTGCGCATAATCTAGCCCAAAGACCTGGCAGATCAGCGACAGGTAGGAATGGGTCTGAGCGGGACTTACTCTGCTCCCCGCACAGCGTTGCCCAGGTCCTACAGACCAATCGGCATTTTAAGATATCTTCCAAGCTTAGCTCTGCCAGAATGATCACTGCTATCTCCGAAGGTAGTTGCTGTAGCTTTAGCACTCCGAAGTGTGGACTGAGGGCATGTTTGTAAGTAGGACTCACGCCGACAACGTCTTTCTGAAGCATTCGGCTGAGGTCTGAGTGGATGCCGATCAAATCTGATCGGGTCAGTAGAAGCCAGAAACCAAAGTCAAGGTGAGCTCACCATCTCGAGGTAGAGATCGTAGTAGGGACTGGACAAGACCTAACCGGATCAGTCAATGATTCCAGACAGTGAAGGTAGAGGTCGACTGACCTCGGCGAGCTTCCAAAGGTAGGCCTAGACCCTCGAGGGTGATTCCATCTACACCATGGCTAGCTGCGGGAGCTGTGCAATCGCCAAGCATCCTTGCGTCGGCAAGATTGCAATTGCAGCATACGATTAGACCTGTAGGGCTCTGAGTGAAGATTGCGGGTAAGATCAAAAGGCAAGTGGCAAACAATCCAATTCAAAATTTTAAATTGCAACCGCATCAACGACCTCTAATACATCATCACCACTTCTACAACAAGTACTTGGCCTGCGCCTGCAAGAAGGTATAGCTCCCACTATCACAATCGTGTCCCTGACCCACTCCGCTTCCGCGCAAATGACAACTCCGCCCATACCCAATACTCAAGAACGGACGGAGAGGGTGAAGGATCGTATGTGGCATACAATCGCTATTGACGACATCGTCCTGTTGCCTCTCAAAGGATATGGTCTCTTCAGTGACCAGATCGATGATGTCGAGTGAAGATCTGTACAATGCAAAATTGGCAGAGTGACCCTTGTTGTCATGGTGGTGCGCGACTGGACCCATTGTCGACATGAGTCCTGAGTGAGGCTGGAAACTAGCGACGGTGATACCTTTTGGCTGGACTAGGCGGCTTGTAGTGGGTTTGGACAGTTGTCGGATATCGTGGATGTTGATCAAGCCACTATCACTGATGGAGTCAGTCTAAGATAGCCGAGTGACCTTACGTTGCAGATGTAATATGCCGACTTTCACCTAGGAAGATCCCAACCTTCTTGATCCCCTTGGCAATTGACCCACGCGCCATTCCTTCAACCTCCTTATCGCCCTGATACTGGAGTACGGCGGTTGCTGTTGATCGTCTCAGATCAAAGAGCTTGACAATGCCATTGGCGAAACCAGCAATGAGGAGATTACCAGATTTGGGCTCAGTGATTAATGTCGTTACAGCGCTGTTCTCCCCTGTTTTCAATTGCTATAAATCAGCAAGAGTCCCTTATCAGCCTGACAGCACTCACTCTGACTCGTTGTTCAGCTGGACAATCCCATATATTAACAATGTCTGCCGGTCCTCCGACCCCTAGCAGCCCTGAATGCCGCCACCAGGTGGTGTACAGTCTCCGATGATATGGATCGAGCACATCAACAGGGTGTTCTTTGATATTCAAGGCGAGAAAGGAAGAGATGGGCTGCATTTCATTGAGTTCCTCAGACGGTCCGGCGAAAACGTGGATCTCGCCATTATCTGCTAATCAGCGCTTCCCTATTGCCCCAAGACCCACTCACCAGTCTCAGCCAGCACAACATTTGTCTCGTGTAGCTCATTCACGAACCTAGCGCAGGTGATGTGTGCGTTAGGAGGCAGGTCAATACTGATTGCTGCTGTCTTCTCGGACGATGCCCAATCCCACAGGCTGCACTGTCAACACTGATACTCGTTATAGGCCCGATGGGCACTCACAATAGATCGTTCGAGTTGTTAGTCGCCAGCACCGTGCTGTTGAAACTGTGGAAACTCAAAGCGCGCCACTCATCCGGACTTTGGATATTCTTCATGTCCCATTTCCAAGGTAGTCCAGCTTACAATCAGCAAATCGAACTTCAGGTGCGACTCACCATGCTGTTCGGCCAAAACGATTGAATCTTCTAGAACCCGATGACGGAGGATCCAAGTCATATCCTTTTCTTTACTGAAGAGTTCCTTCTGCGATGGGACTTGGGTAGACTAGGTATCAGCTTGAAATGCCAAATGAGGGGGATGACTCACGATGAGATACGCCCTCAATGACATCCGACTCGCCTTGAATAGGTTCTGATTGGCTCTGACATCTTTAATCGCAAACACCTCCAGTTCGGCCGTTTTCCACCCTTTCGCCAAATATCGCCCAGCTTCCAACAATACATCCACCGAGCAATCATCCCACGTTTCTGACACCTTGTCAAACCTCCAAACATCCCCCGCCGTCTGTTGACACTTGGCAATGCAGCCCTTGGCTAATCGATTGACGGACTCTTCAGGATCTTGGCTGTAGATCGTGAGCATCCTCGCGACCTTCGTCAGAATCTGGACCAGGTGGAGGTTGGTATCGTCTATCCCCACGACCTCTTTCAGCACCTTCACCACTGTGACGAGCTCGGCTCCTCGTTTCCGAAGTTGCATGGCGGCCTGTTGTGCTTGGTATAGCCAAACACCGATTGGCGCCCATTTACCCACGCCAGCAAGGGTATGGTATAGCAGGATCTGCATCTCTTGCCTGACTTGGATCGCCGCGTCGGTCTCTGCTTGACTGAGGAGTCGGTCGATGAGATCCAGGGAGGATTGGGATTCGACAATATCGCCAGTAGGGTATGGGCTGAACCACCATTGGAGAGCGTAAAGCATCGCTGCTCTCGTTTCCACCGTCCTGTCATTCACCAGCGCCATCAGACTATTTTGCAACGCCTGCAAAACCTCCTGATCCCCTTCTCGGTCAAGCACCATACCATGCAACAGCTCGGCACTCAGTAAGGCACCCCACTGCCTTATGAGCCCGATCTGCTGGTCCAGCATCCGCATTGCCAGGTTGAGTGCGCGAAGGAAGAATTTGGGCGCTTCTCGCTTGGGAATGTAATTGATGATGGTGCAGAGTATAGCGGCACACTCGACCGCTTTGACATTCTCACCATCGTCAAGTCCAGCTTCGAGATGATGCAGGAAAAAGACGACAGCTTTGACGTCAGATAGGTATGCGGCCTTTTTGACGGGCTCAGCAAGTCGTCGTATTGCCCCTTCGTGCTTGATGAGGGAGGCCCAAATACTGATGACGAGATCGGCAATATTTGGTTCGTCTAGATCAAGAAGATCCAAAGCGACCTCAAGCGCACCGCATTGAATGGCGAGTACGAGGGCTTTCGGACCCAATTTCGCAAGACACGCATCGAGCGCATTGCAAGCTTGGGCGCGGAGAGGCTTTGTTACTGCCGCTTGACAGATGATGGGGAGTTTACCAATTGCGATTTGGATGTTGTCGTCTGCTTTATAGCTCCCAATAAGCGCTTGGTTACTGGTGAGAATAGATTCGAGTTGATCCTCCATAAATGACAACATCTGTATTTCCGCCTCCCATTCGGGCCGTGTATCCTGATCGAAGAAATCAGGTAGTTGCTCGAAGAAATTTTCAAGGATCAAGTCCCATGTTACCCAGAGTGAATGTGATGTCGAAGAAGGGATAGAGGGGATAGATTCCGGTTTAACATTATACGCCCCGAGAACGCGCTGTGACATCAAAAACCCAGCGGCGAGTTGAGAGATCGATTGGCCCGATTGTCCAAAGATCCGCTGATACATTGCCCCATCCATAGATTGCCAGGCGATAGTATGGAGGATAGCGACGAGCTCACACCATAGTCGTCCCTTGAGATCGGGTGACATATTGTCCCACAATTCCTCCATATACGTCCTACTTCGTTGTTTTGACGAATCTAACGAGCTCAGAGGGAATGTCTGGTTATTGTGATGAAGGAGCGCAACCTTCAGTGGGGTCAAGAGACAAATGGTGAATAGGTCGTCGGGCATTCCGTGGATTTTGGGAATTCGCTCGTTTGGTCCACAAGCGGCGAAATGGATTTGACGCTTGGCGTAGACTGGTGGGTGGGCCTGGGCGATCTCCGGGTTTTGTAGAGCGGCAGCGGTGAGTTGACGGTCAATCTCTGCAGCTTCTTGATGGGCGGATTGAATCAGCCGACCGGCATGATGGCAGTCCCAAATGTAGCATGTGGATGCTCCTGCCCAGCTCAGAACTTCGAATAGTACCATTGGAATATACCTGATATCGTTTCAGCTTAGGTCGATCCGTATGTGGAAAGCACCCACTCGGTTGGTCCACCTCCATCGAGAGCACACTCCTCGAACGACTTATCGTAACACCACAACTCCCCGGCTTCGGTTGGCGGTTCTTGAATACCATGCCCGCTGTAGAATGCCATGATGTAGCTATCAGGGCCGGCGAGCTGACGGGATCGCAGCAAATGATGCTGGATGATCTGCTTTGAGGGATCGGGCGCCTTTCAATCAGCCACAGGTCGAACGTCATTGTCCAAGATGGACAACTCACAGATCTGACCGCTATCTGGTTTTTGCTATCCATGTTTTGGATAAGCTTGGTGTAACCTGATCATAAGCGACTGTAACGGCTGGGCGGTGTTGTAAGACTTACTCTTCATGATCTTGAGCATACTACCCTGGGGATCTTTGCCCTGGGGCTGCAGCCACGCGTACTGTCCCACTTTCCGCATATTCATCTCATGTGCCAGGTGTAGACAAGTCATCAGTACCGCATGCTGGCACTGTCCAGCTGCTATGGAGTAAGTTGAGCCACACGAGAGGTAAAAGCAGAGACTCACCGATCAACTCGGCCTCTTCGACAGCTTCCTCCGCTGCAGACTTGATCACTTGGTGTCTGACTGACGCCCACGCAAGCGGCGGCTTTGCAGGTCCCATTGCCGCGCTCAGGCCTTCCATACTCGACCAGCTTCCGCTGGAGGAGACGTAGCTTGAAGTGGCATGGTCATACCCTGCCGATCCAGGCGGGTAAGATGCGGGTGTTTGGATTTGATGCTGGACCGCGGCTGGCTGTTGCATTTTTACGTAGACCTGAAGATCAGACGTCGTGTCAGCATTGATGAGTATGATCCGCTAGGTGAAGAGGATTAGCTTTCATGTTCATTGCTCCTTTCAGGTGTCATATCAGGGATCACAATGAAAGGATGAGGTGCGAAACCAATACTTGGGGCGAGTGCCACACTCGCATGCGGAGATATCGTTTCCGACGGAAAGATATTGCCGGCAGTGGACGTTGGGCTGCTGCAGCAAACTTGACCCATGCAAACATTCATCATCCCTCACATCTCTGCATACTAGTAATACACATTGGAAGCCTCCTATACGTTCCATTCGACCCGGGTGAAGTCTGAGCCTGGGTAGCGATTTCAACCGGAAAATTCCAATCACTAGGTGAGCATCTTTGTCCATGCCTGCCTTCCAACGCCTCCATCCCATCCCCTACCCTCCAAATGATTACTATAAAGAATCGCTACACAGAAGTCACTCCTTCGGGAGAGCTGACGACTTGACAATCTATGTAAGCCCAATTTATCATAATCCGAAGAAGGGCCCAAGCGCTGACCATGCTCCTCTCCTTGGTCTGATATTGCCCCTTCACAGAACATAGTAAGTCAAAACCTCGTCGGTATGCATTCTCCACAGCGGCCATACTGACAACACAGACTGATGCATCCTCACTCCTACCCATTTTCCGAAATGCCCACTTTTGGCGCAAGCTGATCAGTGAGCCAGAAGTCGACACCCGTTGTTCTAGCCTCCGTTCAATCCGTAAGTCCTGTATCCACACTCTATCACTATTCTTTACTTTTATGATTATTCAAACCAATTTGACAAGCATATGTAGGATCCTTCGGGAACTGACTACTTTGATTACCTGTATGACTCTTATCCCATCCGTCGCTTCATTTACGCCCGTCCAAGAGAATGCTCCGAGCTGATAATGCAGTGAGACTTCTACGCGATGCCGCCATATAACGATACCCCCAGAATCCGCAATGATCCACATCTTATGAGATGGAGCGGGAATGCCATGGTAGGGCGCAACAAGAAGGCATTGAGGAAATCTGAGATTGAGTGAGTGTCAGATTTCAGCCCCGTCGGAAAGTCCGCTAATTGTCAGATTTGCTCCTTCCATTGACCAAGTATCATTCTATGATGCTCCCCGCGAACGATCGTCATCCCCCGAACTCGCTCGTTTTGTCACCAACAGCGGCAATAAATCACATCCCGCCGCTCGTTTTGCTCGACGAGGCAAGATAAACTCTTGGGCGCCAACATACGAAGAAGTCCGGGATGAGGCGCATGTCAGGAAGCGGATGAAGATCTGCATGGAGGAATTTATGCCCATTTCAGCTTCGGATACGGGATTACCCCTTCCCGGTAATGTCGCGGCGCAACAGGAAGCAAGGGCGGAGAAAGAAAGGGAAAAGGAGGAATTCGACCGATATCTACTCCCACACCTCCGAAGTCCTTCGCCTCCCTTGACGACGGATCAGCTTGCTCCGATGCTGGCGATCCCGCAATCATACGTCGATATCATGATGAGCCCCTCGATGCGTCATACACTAGGCGACGACTCGATGGAGCAGGGCCTTCAGCGCACGGCTAGTGATCTTCTCGAATCGGAGAAGCCACTACTACAGTCGCTGGGTCGCCTACAGGATATTTTCCGACTCCTGGAACGGGATGTCCCCGAAATCCCAATTTCCGACGCGGCCGATACTTCTACCTCTTCCAATCAACCTAGGTTTAAGCATCGAATTGCTGACCTGCCCCACGTTTCCGACACCGATAACCTCTGGCGAGTCACGCAGGAACTGCTCCAGAACACCTATCCACCTAGCATCGAATATAGCATCACAAATCCCCTCAACCTCGTCAACATGCCGTCAAAGCAGGAAGTTGCTGCTTTGAACCTCACTCCCCTCGAACGTCTATTCGTTCACCCTAACGGCATCACAATCACCGCCGCCCCTCCCGCTTCCCACCCATACCTCCAGCTCGAGAAGACCCACGCCGCCTATCCTCCTACCATCCGGTACAATATTGATATTGGCAAGCAGGTGTCAGCGGTGGATGATGCGTTGGAGCGGATTCAGGAGTTGTTGGCGGATTGTAACGAATATAAGACGAGGTTGGAGGAAGCCAGGGATAGAATAGCGGATGTGGCGAGGGCGAGAAAGAAGGTGTGGTCTGTGATTAAGGACAGGGCTGGAGCGGAGCTGGACCGGTACGAAGGGAGGCTGGGAGAGATCGCTGGCGGCCAATTATTGTAGATACCACTCGATCAGTCGTTGTATAGAGCTCAGAACGAAGTTGTAGATTTTGCATGTAGACTAGCTGTGACGTAATCCGACTTTCCCTCCTACGCCTGTCTATCATTTTGCTGTTGTTGCTGCACCTCTATCACCATCACTCATTATGCTTCTCGCCAACTACGCTTCAGACTCTGGCTCCGATGATGAAGCTGGGCCGTCATCGAAGGTGACTGCAGCAGCAGCCCCCGTTCAAGCGAAGACTGCAGCTCCAGCAGCGACAAAAGGCAAGAAACGAGGCGGGCCGATAAAGATCACACTGGACCTCCCGAAGACCAAGCCAGGAAACGGAGGCGATGGTGAGGATGCAGAGGACAATAAGAGGGACGCTGGTAGTGGTCTCGACGAGGAAGAAGGGAGAGATGTCAAGAAGGCGAAGCTGGGATCAGGGCCCCAGGGTGGCAAGGGCTCGTAAGTCGGCATCCTCCATGATTGTGAATTACATCAAAGCTGACACCAATTGCAGCTCATCTCTACTCGGGATGCTACCTGCTCCTAAGCGAAAGCTTCCCACAGCTATCCCTTCTGGATCATCTTTGGGCGTTAACAAATCTATGGCTGCTAAACCCAAGTTGCCCAACCCGTCGAGCGGCAGTGTTGTGGATGACGACGGCGACGAGGCCGAGGCGCCAAGTTCGAGTATCATGCTTCCGCCCTCGATGGCGAGAAAGGCGAAGAAGAAGGAAGAACCAGCTCTGGATCTATTTGGTCTGAGTGAGTTCTCCTACCTGCTCCAGCTGTCTTGGCCGCAAACTTATGCGAATACTCCCAGGCGCCACCCCAACCCCGGCTCAAGCTTCATCATCTCAGACTACTCTCAAACCACCACAAATCACCTCAGCTCCAGCCGTAGCTGATTTCCTTCCACCACCTCCGACGTCCGACGACCCTTACCCAGGCTACTATCAACTCCCAGGCGGCGAATGGGCGGCATACGAACCAGAGTACTATCACTCCTTCTTCGCTTCTTCGACAGCGGAGGGTGAAGACGAGGCCGATGGCGGAAGGATCGGGAAACACTGGGCCGACTTTGATCAGTCTGCTGAATTGCAGGATGTGCAGGCTAGTGAGGGCATGAGTGAAGCGCGAGCGGCAGAGGCGAGGCGGCAGGCCGCTAAGCCCAAGAGGAATGTTGATGAGTTTGAGTACAAGGTAAGCATCTGAGACTTGTGTATATGGTGTCGTACTAACGATTATAGCCTATTGGACAAGTCAAGGGCCTGGCCTCGGAACGCCATCAATTGTCGAGTTTGCTCAATATCGCGCATACGGACAGAGAACGACTGGAAGATGCCATTGCGGCTAATAAGAAGACGGCCAGGATGGCGAAGACCAAGTATGGTTTCTAGGCACTGCCCGCCCTCTATCATGTACAAGTAAGAAACTACACTCTGGACTTTCCAGCGATATCGAACTACTGTACATATCTATATATGCCTACATGATTAAGAATACAACCATTATATACTCAGACGACCTAGATCTCTACCCCTTCTTCGCTGGTAATTGCTTAGCATACAGCTTCAACAGCAAATCCATCCCCTCCTCCAAAGACGTAGTAACGAATCGATGGCTCAGTATCGGCAGATCCAGGACACCTTGGTTGAACCTCGGGATAAGCTTCGCAGCATCCCGTGTTTGAGCGCCCAGCAGCGACAGCTTGGGCACAGGCGGCTCGAGCTCGATTGACGGATCTCGAGGTTCGAACCGAATTGAGGTGTCGCTAAACATGCTGTTTAATTCCTTCTTTTCCTTCTCCTTCTCTCCTTTGCCCTTCTTCTCCTTTTCTTTTTCCTTCTCTTTATCCCTCTTGGCCTGCTCCGCCACTTTACTCGGCCGAATGACACCCAGCCTTCGAGCCCGAGCCGCCTCCTCTTGTTCGATACCCGCGATAACGAGCTTGAGCGCCTTCCATGAGTTGTCAAAGACACTGGGGAAAATAGAGACGTCGCCTTCTGATTTCGTCTTGCCCCAAACAAGCGTGAAGTGGTATAGAAGTTTAGGAGGAGTACCTTCATACTCGTCCGAGTCCATGCGGAGATCCTGTATAATCAGCATATGTCCTGAGCCTCATTTGATAGACTCACCATTGAAGGTAATGCGGCCACTTTATCCTTGACAAGCTTCGCCGCAAGGGACAACATCTCCTCAGCTGAAATCTCCTTGCTCTCCAGCGCCACCGCCTGTCTCCCATTCCTCATTGCGTCCCACTGGAAGAAGCCAACAGAAAGGGCCAAATCTCTAAATGGTCTGTCCTCTCCGTCAACCTTCCGCGGCATCCGCAGCAAGTCCGCCCCGACCGCCCCGACAACGAAGCGGTAAAAGTCTATGCTCTTCCCATCCTGACTTTCATTGAAGACCCCGATATCGATACCGGCCAGAGCGAATTTCATGCTTTGGGAGAATACCGTATCGCAAGTCGCAAGAGTTTGACTTTGGTGCGATGCGGTCCGTTGCATTGTCTGAGCAAGGGCGGTGGAGATGGGGGATGGTTCGTGTACTTTTCGCGCTTTGTGGGCTTTGAAAGTCTCGGATCGTTGAGATGCGATCCGATGCTGCGTTCCTACCGCGTCAAGGATTTCGTACACCTTTCCAAGGAGTCGCGGGATGGCAAGGAGACGGACGACGAGGGATAATTGACCCGCCTGGACAGCAAAGGCCAGGAGTGGGGGAGCCGATGGGTCCGTCCAATCGTCTGAGAGGGATACGGTAGATGGTTCGAGGTGGATTCGCGCGACGTTGGAATCGCGGAGGAAGAAGGAGCACCGAACGTGTCCGGTGTGTAACGCGAGAGATAGGAGTTGGGGATCGATATCCTCGGTAGCTCGAGTGGATTTACGCAGTGTATGGAATGCAAAATCGTCGACCGTAATAGCTCCGGATATATCGCCCTGTGCCGTCACCTCGATCTTGCCGACTTCAAGATCGATGCGGGTACGAAGTCCGTTCGACAGTGTGTGGAGGACGACGGGGCTGATTTTCAACTTGGCGTGCGAGACTGTAACGTCCGCATCGAAATCGATAGCCTGGAAACGGGCTATGATAGCTACGCCAACGTGTTTCCGATTCTCACCGCCAATTGCGGGGATGGTAACGGGAGCAACCGATTGATCGCCGATAGCAGCAATGATTGGAGCATCCAACCCGGCGTTATCGACCCAGACCGAGATGAATGTTAACCATGCGCTGAAGAGGTCGAGCCGGAATTGAGCGGATACCCGAGTATCAACCACGATTGATATCCCCGCCTGGCCGTCTCTCCAGTCAGGAGTGTGGATGACGGAGAAGGCGAGATCCCGCGCAGACGCCTCGATACAGCTTCGACCGAGCTGGTCGTATTCGTGGCTGAGATTCGTGGATACGCCCGATATAGTACCAGCAAAAGTACTATTCTCCTCCTTCCCGAACGTCGTACTGCCGACGAAACCGCCGCTTTCCCATCTGAGATTAACGTAGGCTTGGGAATCGGGATTGCACGCAAGCCGCAATTCCGACGAGTCGATTCGTAGAGTGAGTCGCAGCCGATTGATACTGGCAGAATCGGGAATCGGCACCGCCTCCTCGATAGGGGCGACATCGTCACTCTGTGGTGAAGGGAGCGGTTTGTCCTCCCTCCGCTTGGCAGTGAAACGCTTCTCGACCCGATTGGCGACTTGCACGAAGAATGGCAAGATGGAAGGACGAAGGATATTTCGACTTTGATGTACAGCCTAGGGATCAGCTTGATTCCATGTCAAGCCTCAACTACTCACAGCGTTGAGAATGACAAGCCCCGCAGTATCCTTCTTATCCGCCAAGCCATCCATGCTCGGCCCGGCATAATCCACCCATACCGATATTCCAGGTAGCACAACTTCGTCATGCCATCCTCCCCTGATTCCTCCATGCCCATCTCCAGCAGCCCGATACAGCCGCACCTTTCCGCTCTCAAAGGTGAAGGACAGCCGCAAGAAGATGCGCTGATTGACCCGAGTAGAGACTGGGGAATCGAGCGTGTCCTTCCTGTATGGCGCCGCCTCATTCCTCGCCACCTCGGCGCGATATCTCTTCTCCAGCTCATCCACCCGATCCCTTCCACGCTCGTACAGATCAATGAGTTGGAATATCCCCTCGATGAAATCAGGGTCCAAACCCAAATTGAAATCCGTCGCCGAGCAGTGCGCTGCCAATGTCCACGCTTCGGCCTGAGACGACATTTGCGCTTCGGCATCGATAAGTGGTAGTGCCATCCGATTGACTGAAGAGTGGATCTCGCCCATGAAGTGTTCGGATAGACTGGCGTCGAATTTGGAAACGAATTGCAGTCCAATATGCTGGACTCGAAATCGAGCAGTCTCATTTCTCCGATTGACGAAGCTGATGGATCGGACAGAAAAGAGGAGGGCAGGAGTGACAGAATTGATCTGCTTGCGGATGTCGATCACCGTTCCGGCCCCCAGTGGCACCGCCAGTCCGAAGCTGGCAATGTCAACCGTCAAGAGACGAGAGGCGAACCAGGAGTCTTCGGGCTGGACGAGCCGATCGCCCGCCTCGATCTTTTTGAGCAACCGACTCGTGGTCTGCCTGACCTCCGCCACCTCGGATCCGCGCTGATCAGTGAGGATGTGGAGATCACTTGTCCAGCTCGAGATCAGATCACTGACTTCGCTGAGCGCGACGATGTGCATGAATGTCTGGATGCGACTGAGGGATACGCCGAGTCGAGACGGTGCGCCTTTATCGCTGGGGACTTCATAGACATCGACATCGAGGTACATGTACGCCGACTTGTACTTGCGCGATACGTCCGTCTGCCGCTCAAGCGACTCGTCGTCGATTTGACCGAGCGACACCTCGAAATGCTGAACGCCCGCCTGCCACGATAGAGCTTGTCCGGCGACATCTCGATTGGTAGCGCGGCCCTTGAGCGCGAGAGCGCGGAGGAGAAGGGTAGTAGCGACGTCATCGGCCCGTAGTCCGATGCTGACTCCTTCAACACCAAGCTGTAGGCGGAAGAGGGGAGACTTCTTCTGGTTGGGAGAGTCGGCGGGGGCCGCAGGGGAGGAAAACATCGATTGGGCGTAGGACCCATAGTCCTTCACAAGTTGCCGGATTTCCGGGACGAGCGTCTTGTACAGTGACAAGAGCTTGTCCAGCGCGCTGGGTTTGACAATACAATCGAAATAGCCCAAATTGAGCTCGACCTCATATTGACCCTGATTTCGCACCGTCCGTAGTACTCCATCGACCTTTACCCGCGGTAAATCGATCTTGACCGTATCCTTCGTCTTCACCAGGTCTCTCGAGCTATAAAAGCCGATAGACTGGGGGGCCGCCCGAATACCGAACGAGTGATTCTTGATCGACCCTTGCTCGCAAGCATAGATACGCCCAACTCGCCATCCGATCCAGGCTGATTTGGCCGTCCGGACTGTGAGAGCCGCTTTCTCAACGAGGAAATCAAAGGTGAGATTGGTAGGGATTTTGTTGGGTTTGGGAACTCGAGCAGGATTATTGGCGACGCGGCTCCGTAATTGGGTTATGGTGGGTTCATAATGTCTGCAGATCAGCTTGGACTTGCCATTCCACTCACGGGTAATGCTTTTCTTGCCAGACTTGCGCAAAGTCCAGCGCTCGCCTGAGCGTCGGTCGACTGTCAAAAGTGACTGACTGGAGCGCCAAGATGACACGCTGCTCCTTGACCGAAGACGCTCTGGTCGACCCCTGAGTATCGGTCACGATCTTCACACCTGTGATCCCGATGAGGACGATCTCCCGATCTGCCGAATTTGCAGGATTCTCATCATCTGACGGCTGCCAGAGTACAATGTCGGCTTTGTCAAGTACAAGATTGATGTCATTCCTGACAGTGACGAAGGAGGATAGACCGTGTCTTTTGTGCTGACGCTGAAGGTGGCCGATCGTACTGGTGGTGTTGGTGAGGACTGTCCGAAGTTTGAGTCCGCCGGCAATGACGGAAAGATCGGCTGAGCCGAGATGGACGTTGACAAGGATGACGGCATCGACCTTTGGGGTGGGAATGGGCTGTGCTTCTGCGGGGGAGTGGGGATGTTCCGATGTCAACTGACGGAAGACGGTGAAGATGGAGTCCTGGATTTCGGCATCGACCGAGCTGACAGCAATGACGGCCCGATCCTGCAGTTCCCCATCTCCTTTCCCTGGACGAGTCCTGTAGACACCCGCCGACGAAGTCCCCACTCGGACAAAGCTCGATCCGATCCGACCAGTGCCCAGCAAGTAATCGTAATGGCGAATAACGACATTCTCGATGCTGATAAAGGCAGCCTGCGATGTGAGTGACTTTTCGGCATGTGAGGGAGGGGGGAGATCGAAGGCTTTCCGGACGAAAGTGAGCTGTCGAGTGAGCGCCTCGTTGCTCTCATCATAAACCCAGTCCAGCCGTGATATCGCATTGATGACGGCAGAGTGATCGAGATGAAGCATCGCCTCGTCGATCGACGTGTGGAGTAAGATCTGCCTGAGGCGAGACAATACTCGCCAGCCGTGATCTCGACGTATGTTCCGATCGTCATCGACCTGCAACTCATAGGTGAGTTCCGATACGAATGCGGGTTGGGGGGCATTCTCGATATTTGGGTTGATGGCAGTGATGAGTGAGGATAGTAGAGATGCAAGAGTAGGAGATGGGGATTCCAATGTCTTCTTCGCATCGAGCTGTTTCTGCCAGACATCCGCCGTCTGCATAGCGGTGCTCAGAGCGGAAGAGACCATACGGAGGTCGGTGCTATGCGTATGGACTCGAATCTGCTTGTCGTTCGCTTTATCGACATACGCCGCCGTTAAGCCAAGCTGATCGAGCTGTAGTACCGGACTTCCGGAAGCTTGGGAAGATCCAAGGCTGATGTCGGACAGGGAAAGCTTGGGAGCCTTGGTCGCGGTAGACAAAACCAAGGCTCGTAAACTGGTCAGGGAGACCGAAGCCGAGAGACTGGGAGGATTCGAAGGTTCGGCAGGCTCTTGGCTTAGCCTCGCACAGAGCCCGCCGATATCAAGGGAGAGACGTGATATCGGATCAGAGTCGGGAGACTCTGTCGAGATGTGTATCCGAACGGAAGGTGCTGTAATGTCAAGGATTCGAGGGACCGGTCGATTATTTCGATCGGCAAACTCGTCGACCTGCTCGTCGAGGAGCTTGTCGAGGATCTGAAGCGGGCGGGAGTGCTGTGATGTCAGCCATATCGGAAGGTGGACACTTACATTGGCATCAAATGCACTCGAGATTTCAGTCAGAGTAGTCAAGCTTTGAACGCCCGCCTCCACGTTTACGGGCTCAACGCGGATCCGGATCACCGTGCCATTCGCCATGGGCCTAGCGGGGCATTTGAGGCCTTCACTGAACGCATTCTCTTCCGTCGGACGCTGCCCCTGCGTCTTTTGAAAGGCCTTGAAATCCCGAATCGCTAGGATGGACGCCATGTCGGGTGTAGCAGCCGAGTCCGGGGCTTCGTGTGAGGAGTTGGAGGAGACGACCGACGAGCAATCGTCAGACTCATCGGATAGTGAGTCGTGGAGGGTTTCTTTGGCGGTCCTGAAAGATCGGGTGGTACTTCTCCGGCGAGCCATGGCAGGGCGCGAGTGACGGTCTGAATCCGATTCACTGCCGTCTCCTTCTCCGTCCGAACCATCATCCTCTGAATCGGTAGCTAGGCGTCAGCGTTTTCAAACGCAAAGCTCACCATGGCCCACAGCATGTGGTCGAGGTAGATAGCTAGACCCCAGATGATGAGATTTTGAGGTGTCTTCTCTGTCCGAGTACATATACCAGATCCTCTGTGTTGGCTCATCCTCCTCCCTCAAGAATTTCTGCTGCTTCTGCGCCTGCTCCTGCCATTCTTTAGGTGCCTTGTAGATTTCGACAGAGACGCCCGAGTGTAGAGATCCGACTGAGCACCATTTCTGCAGCGTGGAAGGACGAGAGAGGAGAGTGGCGGAAGCTGTAGGGACAAGGATGGCGAGAGATGAAGCAGACGTAAGGGTGGCAAGTGAGCTGGTGTCGAGTTTGATGCCGCTGGTCAGGTCGACTGCTACCCCCGAAGACCCAGTGCCCATCAGAATGGAAGCAGATCCGACGGATAGTTTTAAGAAAGTAACTGAAGTCAGCGGGATCTATAATAAACTTACCATCTGGAGGCGTGACTGGGATATAGATATTCGTGGGCGCATTCTCCTTGTCGCTGAAATTGTATGCGACAGCTGTGATCGAGCTTCGGATAGAAGAGAGGAATGTAGGCGAAAGGAAAGCGGATAATTTCGGAATAGATATCTCCCACAGACATAGGTAGGTGGTTCCGCGTGGTTGTGGCCCAAACAGCCTGTTCGCTTTGACAACGAGACCCTCAAGGTATATAGATTCCGATGAAGAGGGTGGGGGAGGCTGACACTTGTCGTGCACCTCTTGTATGGACGGGGCAGCAACGAAATAGGTCGGAGGCATGTCAAGCGACAGCTCCATGAACCCCTCGACGGATTTAAGCAGCATTTGAAATTGAGGGATGGGTAATGCGAGACCGCTCTCACATGCGTAGATCTCGTCCGAGAGTAGCAAGAGCGAGTCGCGCACATCCAGCGTCACCTGTACGGCGAATGGATCAGACCGCCCTGGTCGGTACTTCTCCTCAACGGGGTCACCAACCGAGTTTGGATCGTGGTCGAACCGCTCGAGATACTCCTGGGTCGTCGTGAACTGGGTAAACATCCCAAAGTAGTTGTCCTTGACGCAGAACAGTCGACGTAGTGCCCAGCCGAGACACTTGAATGCGACCTTGGATGCGTCGAGGTGAAGAGTGAGGGTTTCTTCGTGATCAGGATGAGGATTGGAGTAGTATCGATACGACCCGGACGCAGAGCCTTTACCGATACGACCGATCTCTATGGGTTCCTGCGAGTGGAAGGATCGGTGTGTGTCCCATTTGGGTAGGGAGAGTTCGAGCCGAGCGTCATCTAGGCTGACGTTGAATGGGACAACGGAGAATTCCGGACGGTATTGTGTAGATGCTACAGCGACGTATGCGGAGAGTTTCGGGCCGAGAATATCGACAAAAGCTGGAGATTAGCTTAGGTGGTAGCAGAACTCACCATTGTCATCACGGGCTTGGGGCTGATCGACAATGTTGCTATCGTTGATGTACAGGTGGAAGGCGTAATCCGTCATGGAGATCTTAAAGTTGTAGTGTACCGGGACGAAGTGATGAAAGTCACCCGCAACGCCAGAAGACCAGTCCTTCGCGAGATCTGAAATCAACGTGACGTGATCTCGGAGGAGGGTGATGTTGGGGGTGTCGAAACTCATGTCAAGGCCCCAGTCCCGCTGAGCATTCCATCTCAGCGGAGTAGGCATCGACAAAGCCAAACGACATGACTTCGCCTCGACGAATGACTGAAGATTGATACTCGAAGCGATGGAGAGGGAGTCAAGATGGATGAGGAGGGTCGCATCGTAGCCGCGAGTTGTGGCAAGTTGGGATTGGGTGTAGGTGATTGTAGAGTCTACACCAGTTGTGACGTCCAGCCAACCGTACCGCCTCTCGAGCTCAGCTTCGGGCTTAGCATCAAATTGCCAATCCTTCGAAGGTTCCCTGGTGGGGATCCGCAAATTCGTCTCCTCCGAAAATTGGACCGTGACGACAAGATCTGCGTGGACTCGCGTTTCGCCCGCCCGCAGACGCGGACGAGGCTCAGTGTCGAAGAAGATGTTAGGTGCGAAGGTCTTTTGTAGAGCTTCTCGCTGACGATCCGCCCATGGACCATACTGGACCAGACCCCCATGGATCACAATGTCCATTCCGTACTCCGGGGGTAGGTCAACGTTTCCGTATGCATCCGTCGGAGCGGGCATGTCGATTTCGCCAGGATGCGGTACCGGCCCTGGCGTGTCCGAGTAGTATGTAAGGTCCATCGCCGCAGTGTCAATCAATGTGGTGACTTTGGCATACTCCCTCTCGTACTTTGGCGCCTCTTTGGTGCTTTCCTCCCGATACCGCGCCAGGCCCCGCCATGTTTTATCCCGCGGCATTCCCTGTCGAGGGGGTTTGGAGAATGCCGGATCGGTAAGAAAGGGGAATTTGCGAGCGAGCGCAATGAAAGCAGATTTGGTGGAAAAAGATGAAGGGGGTTGTTTCGTGAAGTCTGGATCTTGGCGGACGAGCTCGTCGTAGACTTTCTTGCCGTGCGCCAGAAGAGGTCCGGACCACTCGACATTGGTCCGATAGAGAACTTTGACCTCTTCAAATTTCATAGCGACCGACATTTTGTATCGGTCACAGATGGATCGGGCCTATGATCAGCGTTGGAATAAAGCAAAGCTCACCTCTGTGATTTCCATTATACCGGTCGCTCGCTTGAAGTCCCCAATGAGGACCATAGGTGTAGCGTCGCTTCCCAAGACCAACGAGCCTTTCTCAACGACGAACTCAATCGGCAGCAGCTCGCGAAACCAGTCGACTCCGTCGGCCAGGGGAGGATCAGGGGCGGTAATGGGCTCGAGGAGGGGAGTGGGCTTCTCATCGGGTTCGTCTGGTGTCAGCTTTGGTCTTCACCTGAACGTACTGCTTGATACGGTACTATCTAGCTGAGCGAGCACATCCTCATCATGGGCCGACTTGAACGCCTTCCTCAGTCTGACCTTGATCGGATTCTCCGTCGACGTGCGTGATGGATCCGAAGGCAGAGGATCATTCTCCCGCTCGTGCTTTTTCATCCTCTCGACAATCGCATCGTAGGCTGGAGTTCGATTGTAGACGAAGAACTCGACACCATCTGCAAATAGCACGAGTCGGCATGGTAGCTTGACTGGAATGTCAGCTTTACTCTAGCCCAGGGTCCAAACGTACATCGCTTCGCGTTACTACTCTGCGAGTCTCCCTCCTGTCGAACCCTCCATGCCCAGTATCGAAATGTGATATAGCCATGCAACATCCGCACCGATATGTTGCTGGAATGATATTCGACATTCCTAAAAGCTATCCTCCCTGCTAATGGCGCGAATTGCAAGGAGCCGATAGTGATGTAGGCATGGTGCTTGCGCCAAGTGTACAGCCTGATGAAAAAGGCAAAAACAGAGCCAAAGAGCCGATTGAAGTAGAGCAAAAAAGCGCACGCGACGATGACTACGACACCGAGTTCGCCTAGGACTAGCCAATTGACGTAGTTGGACGTCGGTGTCGCGCTCATGCTAGCTCATGATTGATGTATGATGGGTGAAGTGAAGGCGGCAAATGAAACGTCAACATTTGGGCCCATTGGGCTGAGGGTTTCAAGCTTGTACTCATTTCATCAGATGGAGGATATCCGACTATCGATAGATGCCTACACTCTAGATCGTACGGCGGGCAAGCAGCGCGTGCGGACGATAGATCAGAATGGGACGCTGATCTTTGAGACGCCGTACGTCCAAGGAGAGGCAGAGCTGACAGTTAGTAAACCGCCCGGAGCCGAATTTGCTGAAGAGGTCGAGCGGCTATGGACAGAGTATCCCGAGGGTCTGTTGGATCTGACGGAGGATCTACTCGAGAGTCTGCCGCCGGATGATGAGGCTGTCCCGAAACCTGGACTGGATGGCGCGGAAGGGGACAAGGAGGCGGGAGATCCAGGTCAGATCATGACCGCTGAGGACATGGAGGCGTTGCGATCCGAGGTCTTCCTTCAGCTCAAGTGAGTCTCTTATCCTGATGGGAGGACAAAGTTGACTGGAAGTGACGCTCGCAATGAGCTATGGTATGTTCTCGAACTGGCCAAAACACTCGCCCTATCAGCCGAATATACCTCGGATCCTCCACCAAATCCCCAACATCCCCCTATTCAAAAGAAGAAGAAACCCACTACCGACGGACCTTCGATAGCACTACAACCAGGCGTGGAACCACCTATCCTTCCTCCAGGAACGTTCAGTGCTACAGCCGCCATCACACCTCTCCAACCGGCACTGAGCGCCTACGACCTGCAGCTTGCGCTCGCGGCCAAACAGGAGGCCTTGGAGGAATGCTCGGCGTTGATTGATGGAGCTGTTGAAGAGCTGCAGATCATGTCGGATGCCGGGGAGAAATTCTGGAGTAGCGTGAGGGAATTGAGAGATGGGAAGGGCGGAAGAGGACAATGGGCTATTGTGCCGAGACCAGACTTTGGGCGGAATATGGCTGAAGGAGAACGGGCGAAGGATATCATTATTCCTTATGCCCTTGATGAAGGTAAGTCTATCTCCCTGTTGTCTCAAATTGATGAACGCCAACTACGTGCTGACTTCCAGCCCCACTCGGACTCCGAGCCCGATCACTAGCAGCCTTCGACCTCGATCCCGCGAAGCTTGACTCATTAACATTTGGGGCGAGAACCCACAGCCGACTGAGAGTGACACTACACGATCAAAATGGTCTAAAATCTTCTACACTCGCCGAGGAGCCATCAGGCGAGGATATAGGAGCGCTTATGGAGGCAGTCCAAGCTGAAGCATTCGACGAGGATCTCCTCAACGAAGTAAGCTATTTGCGAGTGTGTCCGAGAGGTCCAAAGCTGAACCCATCGTAGCTACGCATGGAAGCCATCAGGTCAGAGTACACAGTCGAGCCGCGGCGTATAGTAATACCAGTAGGGGCAGTAGAAGTAGTCTTCGAAATGGTAAGTTCCTTCTCAGGACAGACTTGTGCTGATGCCCAGTACGACACCCGCCATCCGCCTTCATCAGATCCCACCTCTCCCCAATCCGACCTAATCCTTCAAATCGCCACTCTATCTTTACTCCGACTACATCGACATCGTAAAACCCAACTTATAAAACAAGCATCTCGACTGGCGCCAACGATAATACCTGGTCCCGCGATTCTTGCTCCAATACTGCAGGGAGTGAGGTATCAGCAGATGATACAGAGTGTGAAGGGTGCTTTGGGAATGTTTGTGGATGTCATGAGAAAATGTGGGGTAGACGCGGATTTGGAAATTACGTGGGCTGCGGCTACGGATGGTGAGGGTCAGAAGAGCTGGACAGGGGTTGGAGAGGGCGGAAACCTTTTAGATGGGTTAGACGGGGAGATCAAGTTGAAGATCGTAAACATGTGAGTTAAACCCTTATTCGTTAGGTGTAGGGATCTGAAGCTGATGTTGGAAAGGCAAGGAGTCACCCTCTCCCTCACGCCATCCCGCCCCTTCACACTCAAAACCTCAAAAGCGACATTCCCTCTGTCGGACCCTTCCGATTTGCCTTCGCTCGTGGCAAACGAACTGGAATCACAATTGCTGGTATACGCAGAACGTGTCCTATCGAAGACTTTATCTGCCAAGGGAAATGAAATGGCGAAGACGATATTCCACGATGAGCTTGATGGAGTTATCACTCTACCCAACGCCAGTCTGAGGTAAGTGCACTAGCTACCTAAAGACTTAGATACTGACTGGTCAGTTTTGGCATACCGGCGCCATACTCCGCAGTGCAGGCCAGGCTGGAGCCATACGACACATCTCTACCAATCGAGACATACGACCCAAGAGTATCGAATCTGGACTCCTGGCTCTTGAGTATATCAGATAAGATTAAGAGATGATATATGCATGGAGATGATATATGCATGAGATGATGATTACAATAATGATATACGATCGCCCTTACTGTGACAACTACAACTTCTTTCCGGCTCTGGCCTGACCGCCTTTTGTCTGCTTCACAAACATCAGACCACCGATCTGTCGACGTCAACATCCTGGGCTTTCCTTCGATGTCGCGAGTTAACCTTGCCCACTGGGAATCTATCTCCCTCCCGTAGACATCTGACCAGGATCTCATCCTCCCACTCGATCGGAATGGCCCTCTCATCCTGATGATGAGCTCTCATCTCATAGAAACAATTACAGCTTTCGAAGTACATACCAGATCCAGTGTGAGCCTATTCCAGAACCCCGCTCCAACCCTCCTCTGTCCAGCCTCACTCGGATGAAAACAATCCACCGGACTCAATCCTTCTCCAGGCCACCGATCCAGATCGATCGCTTCTCCCGGCTGAAAAATCACGCCAAAAGTGTCATCTCCCTCTTCTTCCCATTCATGGATAACATCGAGGATAGCTTCGTTGTACGCATCAGCGAGGTGGTCCATCTTATTCCGAGCGATATCGCCTGCAGGAGTGGGTAGGAGGGCGCAAGCGCATTCGATGGCTAGTGAGGGCAGATGTGGAAGGAGAGGTGGGGAGGGGACGGTGCAGTGTGATCGCAGCTTGAGAGCGTAGAGGGAGGAGATGCGAAAGAGGCCGACTATATTGTCAGTGAGTTTACAGTACGTGGAGGTGGTTACTTACCGATATTGACTATCAGATTCGCTGAGCTGTCAATCACAACATACGAGGTACCGATGGGTAGCGAAGAGACAGAGGAAGATAGACGTACGGACATGTAGCCGTAAATGATCCACGGCATCCTTGATATCCTTCGCGAACTGCTTAGGCGAATGTTCGAGCGGAATGTCCAAATCGGCTGAAGCCGTCAGCTCTGGATGATTGAATTCTGAATGCGTCTTTTGTCTGACATCGGATGCAAACTTACGAGTCAGACAATAGCTACACTATACGCTCAGCTGAGGACTTGGCCCGAGGATACCTGATTCAAAGACTTACGATGTCATTACCTCCGATTCCCAAATTGACAAACTTCCATTCATCATCCGCAATCTCCATTGCTTTGATGCGCGGAATGAGCCAACCTGAGCTCCATCAGTTTTACTCTCTGCTATAGCAGCCACTTTCACACCAAGTCTTCCGCATTCAGCTAACCAAGATACTAACCCGTCACCTGAGCCTGCAATCCCGAAGCCACACTTCCCGAAATCGCCGCATTCAGCCCGTCGCTACTCTTCATTCCACACGCCTTACTGGCACAACTGGCAGGTAGATGATACCCCGTTGATCCGCCCGTAAGATTCGTATAGTGAGACAGGATCGAGGCGATAGAAATACTGCCCAGATCGACGCCGGTCGGATACGAGAGACCGCGGTATTCTTGCCATAGAGCCAGCCAGGTGCCTGAGATCGATCAGGAAGATGCCTGGCAAAGTCAGAATGGAACACACCAGAGAATGCTCGCTGATCTGAGTCAAGCCTTTGTTGGCGATACAGGTCATCATCTGCTGGGGATGTCCTTGCCACCAGAGCGGCAGAGATAGAATCGCCCAAAGCAGCTATGACCGTAACGTCATCTGGTCGTCTGTATTATCGTCAGCTTGATTTCCAGCATTGGTCCATTAGCACATAGCTTACACATCTCGAGCAGACTTCGGTCGCTCTCGCCGGAGCAGCGGCGGGCATTGGTCGAGGTCTTCGAATCGGACGTACGTTCCCAGAGTTTCTCTTGATATCGGAGTCGAATCTGCCCATACGGCCAGCAAAAGTTGAGGAGACAAGCCGATGAGCAAGGCGCTGAGTCTCATATTGCCTTCATAGCGGTAAGTATAGGATGTAAACAAGGTCTCATAAGGGTGGCAAGACCATCTGAACCCGATTTCGTCTTCTTGTCAACACAAGCTCGCTTCCGTCGGAAGCTGGCATGCCGTACAGGTATTCGGGGCCCCAGCGACTGGATGCGAAACCTTAAAGTCAGGGCCTTTTGTCTGCCGACCACGGTCTGCTCTTATCTAAAGCACGCGATGCGTCCAGACAAGTGGCACCCCGACTTCCTATCTGAAAGATAGCTCGCTACGTGATTGATGGCTGGTGTTACTCAAGATCCGACCCCGGGAAAAATCCGCCTACACTGGCCGGTCTACAGATCATGGCTACACATGCCTCGCTTTGCGCGGCCGCAGAGCGATGGCCATGTCTGGTGAGTACACCGGTGTCCAATTCAGTTCCGGAAGACCCTGGTTTTGACACGGCTGCAGGCCGTCTCAAGCCGGGGGTCTAGGTGCGATGGGTATAGGAGTATATCTTCTCCGCGAAGTCCGCACATTGAGTAAAGTGAAAGCGGCCAATCCCCAAATTCCGCCAGGTTGGAGCTATAAGGGAATGCACCGTTTCGGGCTGGGCGCAGGTATCAGTATGTCTGACTTGACCTTGGACTATCGAAGGACGGAGGTAATTAACTGCAACAGGTATGTGTGCAATCGGTTTGAGATACATGTCAGTCGTTAAGCAAATGCCGGAGGAAAACTTGTTAGACTTTGTACAGTCACGGTAAGTCGTCACAGGTTGTCATCCTCGCTAATCCGTCAGTCGCGTAGCATGGGCCTATATGGGTGATCGCATCAGCTCAAGCATCTTGACAACGTGCTTAGGTGTGGCTGCGGTCGCTTTCGGTTCATACAACCATAAACGAGAAAGGGCAGCTCCCCGCCCGATCCCGCTCAGCTCCTCTTGGATACATAGGCCTTTGACTGTGTCACAATTTGTCATGGCATGCGGAGTTGGTGAGACCTTTTCATCGGAGTTACAGAGGTGATGGTGCTGAGTCGTATAGTGGCCGTGGGACGAGGGCTATATGGGCTTGAAATTCTCGTTCCCCCTACCTGGCGTAGACGTCCTTCTGCTGTTGTGAAGGCGTGATCCCGTATGCCTCGCTGATTGAGAACTTTGGCCCATGCATCGATAGGCCTCGGACATGGATAACTTAGTGGACGCAAGTCAAGATTCCAGATTCAGATGAGAAACACGGGGAAATTGTTTCATGGGGAAGTTTCGGATTGCGGCATCGTGTCAGGGCGGCGGTTTTGAGCCACCATGAGCATCCTTTTGTTCTCGCTAGCCTAAAGTGTAGCGATATGCCCTTAATCAAGCAGGGGTCACCCCGTTCAATGTCTTCTGTCCACCTCTCTGGAATACAACTAGAACTTGCGCGAGTATGAGTATCATATCCACCCGCGCGCCCAGGCCGCCTACGCCGGCTCTTTCGTCAGCAACTATCGAAGCCATTTCGGAAAGCCTGTACGTGCTAGATTGACCATCCAGTGCGCCTTCTAAGGGCCAAACACTTATTTGTATCTAGTACCACAATCTACTGCAGTGGGATAGTAACAGGGGTCGGTATGGTCGTCCTGCTTGCTGGTGGTAATCACGCGCGACGTCCGACAACTCCCCTCCGCACCGGGGCCAGGATGTGCGTCGGCGTAGCTTTGATTGTTGCAGGCATGAGTGAGCTTAGTTCAGCCATACCTTGTGAATATATGCTGACGTTGGGTCCAGCGACGGCTGATAAGGGGGTGAAACACATGCAAGACGCCCACAACAGTAGTTCTACTGCGGCCATTAGGGATGTCGGTGTGATTAAGCGTGTAAGAGCCAACGGCCGGGAATGTGGTCTCTTCCTTATCACCGTAAGTTCCTCTTCCTCTCACCTTGTGTGCCATATCTCTTAGGCGTATCATCAATGTACTGACGTCCAGGGCATCCGAGGCGCTTGATGCGCAGGACATAGAATCCTCCAAGGCGGACCTGGTGCTCGAGGAGTTATACAAGCTCAAACGAGAAGTCGACTACTTGAAGCGTACAAAGAGGTATCCATCTACATATGCCTGCTGCGTGCAATAGCCTTCTTCATGCAGTAGTGCCCTAGACAAGCCCACAACGGTCACGGCAGCTCAGATGGCGGCCGCCGGGATTCATCTCGATTTTCGTCCAAACCTCTTATATCGGTGATGTATCTCATTTATAGTCATTTCACATATCCGTCGTCCTGTTCAAGTAGGTCAAGCAGGCTTACGCTGCGTACTTCGCAGCCAATGCTGCTTCAGAGGCTCGCTTAGCCTCATTGCTCTTCTTCCCTTTCCTTTACAATGGTCGGAGATGCCCGATGCCCGAGGTTACACCCAGCGGCGCGCAAAATTCGCCTCCATCCAGTACTATCCTCCATTCCACACCCCAACCCAACATGTCGAACCCCATGATGAACGCTCCTCCGCGGCAGAAACAGCCCGACTGCCTGTAAGCTTAGTTATACATGTGTCTTTTCGCTCGCTGACGAGGAACAGGTCTTGCCGTCTTACAGGCGCAGCGGCGTTCACAGGTCTGGGCGGATATGCGATCTACGAAGCGAATAGGCAAGGGACATTCAAGCGGACCAGGCCAATTGGCAGTCCGCTGATGGCTGGGAAGATTCAGGCTGTTATTGGATTCGGTATGTCACATTCCTGGGTGAGTTAGAAGGCGGCTGATGATGCAGTCTTCATCAGTCTTGGTATCGGACGATTGATCATGCCTTGACCTCAACACCTCCATCCCATCTCTCTCCTCTCGAGTCCCTACTACTAGAACACAACATCGAGAAGTAGTAGTTCCTCCGCCGGCACGAGATACACCCAGCTGGAACAGCCGAGTACTTGGCGCGAGCCATCTCGGACCATCGTCTCTATCTGCCGACCGGCCAGTTTGACGAAAGCCCTGTTTCTTCGTCGACATGCCCAGGGCCCAAGTCTACTCTACAAAAGCCCTCAATGCATATATCTATTCTCTATCTCGCGCGCCTTCATCCTAGAAAGTTGAAGCAGAATAGGTGGAGGACGACACTACTCGCTGCGAAATCGAGGAAAGCTCTGCGGAAGTCAGCCCCGATTCTAGCAGTCTGCATCTGGCTCTCCCCAGCGTCATTCAGCCTCATGTCTCGCCTCCATCCCGCAGACCAGACCACCAGGAGCGATGACCTACCGTTCTTGTGAGATACTCTTGAACTCTGAATCCCTCCCTGGCGCCACCTGTGCCCGTAGTCCAGCGAGAAGCACAAATTGTCCCACTGTCGAGCCAAACCTGATGGTCAGCACATATTACATACCTCAGACCAGACAAGGGCTCCAGGAAGCTAGCTGCCCGGCCAGCTACACGTCCGTAGGAATGAAGCGGAGATCTCAACTCACCCTCCAACAAAAGCATAATACGGGAAACTCGTCACCAAAATTCTATACGCGAATTGTAGCACACCACTAAGCACGCAGAATAGCAGGAACGTATCGATCAGCTTGACGCGTGCTGGTGTCGTTGTAGCGTAGTTATGGCGGAGGGTGGAAAGGGAGTTGGATAGTTGAGATTGAACAGCTGCGGCTTGTTGCTGCGCCTCTGCTGCCGAGGGAATTTTGGGGACTGCTATGTTTGACATTGCGGTTTTGATGTGCTGCGTCTAGATGGGGCCGAGTGATATAGCGGGTATGCTGATGTACATAGGCAAGGTCAGATGGACGCAGTGACTTTGGCTTGGAAGCCAAGTAAGTGGAGGGAGTAAATAGCGTGGCGTCATCGCCACCGCGTCCTTCAGCCTGCAAAGCAACAAGGGTACTAGCTAGTGACTCTGGACATCATCTACCATATATCTGCGACTTCCATACCATACAGCTTGCCAGCCGCTCGAATTGAACCGGACCTGAAGTCACTCAGAATCAAAGTCGCCACTTCAAGAGACCGGATCCACACCTGGACTCTTCCTGAATCGCCCATCCCGTCATGTCTGCCCTTGAGAGTAAGCCTCAGCATCCTCCTGGTAGCCTGGACTTGAGCTGATTCATGTAGAATCCCTCTTCCAGCTGAAGGTATATATCACGACTTAATGGTCCTAATCTCTCGGCTGATTCGCCAGTTCACGGCCAAGACATTACAGCGTCAAGCAAAGAAGGCCAACAAGGATGAGACGGTCGAGAAGAACAAGCTGAAGTCGGTGCGTGACTATGTGACCCCTGTCACAGAATCGCAGCTGATCTGATCACAGGCTCTAGAGAAGGGCAATACCGACATTGCCAAAATCCACGCTGCGAACTGTATTCGCAAGAAGACTGAGGGTTTGAACCTGCTCCGTTTGGCGTCGAGATTGGATGCCGTGTCAAGTCGGCTCGAAAGTGCGATCACGATGCGACAAGTGACGGGAAGTCTGGGAAGTGTGGTTAAGGGGATGGATAAGGCTATGCAGAGTATGAATCTGGAGCAGGTGAGTGGTGCTCAGAGCTTGAAGGGGGAGCGAATGTATCGCCCTGAGTGGAGAGGGGACACTCAGTCTTCATATAGCCCCGTCTGACATCTCCACGTCATTCGTATCCTGCACAATCTTTGTGATACTCAAGCTGATTCTCCAGATCCAAAATGTAATGGACAAATTCGAAGCTCAATTCGAAAATGTCGACGTCCAAACATCAATCATGGAGGGTGCCATGTCGGACTCCACGGCAGTCTCAGCGCCACAGGACCAGATTGATAATCTGATAAATCAGGTTAGTCCAGTCTCTTCTCTTCTCTTCTCTCCTTTTCTTTCTCTTCGTCACTTGTGAAGGTGTATTGTCAGCTGACTTTCCAGGTGGCGGATGAAGCAGGACTAGAACGGGAACACGGCTTGGGCGAAGCTTCCGTCCCGACAAAAGAACTACAACAGCCTGTGACCGAATCGGCCGGGTCGGTTAAGGAGGAAGATACGGCGCTGGCTCAGCGGCTGAGGGCGTTGAGACCTGCAACATAGGCTCGCGAACCGCTGGCCATCATGTCGGCCTCGCTTCCCTTCCGGTTTGGCTGGGTTGGGAACCTCCATCGCGTTTTTCACGCGCATAGGTCACCCGAATTCACCTTTGATGTTGTATAAGTATGGATAGGATTCGCAACGCGACACCTTATCTTGAAGTGTGAACTGACTGATCAGCTATTGGATTAGGTGAGGGTATAGCACAACGCCTGGGTGATCACAACTGACTGTGTGAGCGCATCGGACTGACTGACGTCACTGTCCCGAACGTGCTGCTCGAAAGGACGCCGCGGAGTTGAGCTGATACACTTACCAGCAAGTCAGACTTCCGTTGAATATTCCGCCCCTGAGAAACAAGCACGTCTTGCCACATTCAAGGATATATACAATCGAGTTGACACCCCCGCCCTGTTCGCTATTCGCCACTCACACTCAAAATCCTCGACCTGACCTCTTCTCAGACACAGCTCCGACCCGCGACTCAGCATAGACGTTCTAGGCTCCACCCATTCACCTCCATCCCCATCCACATCTCCTTCAACGTCCGACATTTGACCGGTCTCATCGCCTGTCAACCACACCAACTCACAGGTAATCCACGACATGTCCCAGCAACCCTGGCAGAACAGCTACCCTGCCGCTGGTCCCGGCCAGGCATACAACCCGTTCGAGGAATCTCACCATGCGACCGACTCCGAGGCGAATCTTGAGGTCGCAATCGAGTATGTGGAGTGCTTCGATCGCTCCGCAGATGGTGAGAGAGCGAAACAGAGGAAAAATGACCAAGCGTATGCAATCCGCAAGATCAAGAAGGCCCAGGAAATCGGAGGGAGGACGGAGCAGCTTGGTGAGATCCAAGCAGCGTATCAGGACATCGAGGGATTGCTACAGCAGCGAGGGAAAGGATGGGGTACCTGTATCTCGGACATTCAGAACAGGGTGTCAACTGGCGTGGCCGTCAGACCCGAAGCCCGCACGTCGATTCTCGCCGACCCGGACAACGCATCCACCACCCCTACTTTCACTATCATGGGGCATTCAATCGACCCGTCCATTCGCACTCATTTCCCTACTCCGCTCCAGCCTTACAATGGGTCGGACGGAACGGTGAGAGAAGGGAGGAAAGCTTTCCCCGGGCCGAGCGATTCCCTCAGCGCTTACAATACGGCTGTCAAGCTGAAAGTCCCAGCGTTGAACGCAATGCTTGTTGAGCTTTCCAACAAGGTCAAGGATTGGGAGAAATGGAGGGATGGATGGTTTTATTGGATTGACGAGCTTGAGGATGCCTTGGCGCAGGCGGAGCGGACGAACCGGTCTGTCCAGATTGATCTCGACCTTAGCGGGCAAAGTGCGGAAGCCGCGCCTGCCTCAAACTTTTCCGTGCTGCCTTACCTCCCCTCGGAGCTGAGAATCAGTGTAGTTGAGCCAAGGACTTGGATGAGCACGGTCACGTAGCTAGACTACCGCTCGATCACGTCTCGATCCCCTCCTTGATCCGTTGATTCGCCAAAGTTCAGACGTCGAATGTATATGTTTATGTTCAGACATACAACGAGGCATGTACGAATTGAGATTCTCAGTCCATCTCTCATTACTTCAGATGGGCACTGACTGGCATCAGTAACAACCAGCGGCTCCCGAATTCAGTGGGTTTCCCTGAACGGCAATTTGAGTAGGCGCAGAAGTCAGTGGCGAGATCACTGAATTCCTGGCTCGTCCGCGTCGAATATAAGTGGGGTTCATGTGACTCTGAAGGTGAGAAAACTCTCCGCTGATCGATGCGCCGTTCCTATACTCCTCCCTCATCATACAAGTCTGCCTCCCTTGTTTCTTGTGATCCCACCATCACTGACTCGCCCGATGTTCTCCGCATTCGGGGCTCCCCACACAATCACATTCCCCTTCCCAAGCTCCACCTGACCCCTCTCGCGCAGCCATCGAGAAGTGTCCAATCGCTGAGGCAGGGGCAGGTATGATCCTAGACCCCTGCTTCCCTCCACTACTTCCCCAACCGCCTCCCGTACACGCTCGCCAGCCCGCTCAGCACGCCCAGACGCCAATCCCGATCCTGATGCTCCGATCCCTAGTTCCGCATCCGCCGCTCCGACACTGGACGGCAGGGCCTTGGCAGGGGAGTCGAAAGACGACGTGACGGGGACATTGACGAGGCTGGGCCGAGTGGGAGGTGCGGAAGCGCCCGCGGCGGGCCGAGAGGGGAGGGTGGAAACGACCGATTGGAAAGCGTTGGTCTTTTGCGCCTTTTGGGCAGAGGCAGCTCGGGCTTCGTCTTCTAACGATCTGATTTGGGACCGTTCGGCTAGAGGAGGTAGAAGATCTTCCACGTCGGACTGTAGGGTTAGCGGGCCCTCTATATCGTATTAGATTTGGGTAGAAATGACGATGACGCCATTGCTTGCCTGACTTACAAAGTCATCCTGCTTCACACTTGATATAGAGTATGTATAAACTCCAGCAGCAAACAAAGCGATCGACGTTCCGATAATGGCATTACCGAAACGGAAAGGCTTTCGAGCTCGCTGGAGACTTGGCGATGGGCCCTGGGAGGTGGATCAGCGGACAGGTGGCGATTGGGAAGTACCGCTTCGAATGACGAGCAGGGAATTCCGGGTAGGTTTGAGACACCACTTACAGTTCCCTTGGGGTGGTACGTTGCGTCAATAGCTTGTCTTGATGGGCCTGACATGATGAGATGGTGATTGATAGAGAGCAGGTGAGTCCATAGCGAAAATATTGCCCCTTGCAGCGGTGAAGGTGCTTTACGTAAACGGTCTCACCATGACGAGAAGTCGTGCCCAGCGCGTTGGACCCTATGCGTGAATTTCTCTTCAACCAACACCTCAAAGTATCTCCATCACATACAATAAGACAGACGATCTCAGCCACGGATAATTGCGCTGATAGACGAGCGACGACCCCACGAATTTTCCTCACCTGATTGCGTCGAGCAACGCCTACACGGGCCCTTCACACGTCGCGCCCTTTCGACCGGCTACTCGGTGAAATCGACCTCTAGCCAGAGCGACACCGCTGTAGTCTGCTTGGACGATGTTCTCATTACTACATCTGCTGTCGTATGTGGGAGCTCTGGCGGCGTTCCTGTTTGTGACCTTGTCATTAGGTGAGTTTCGACTGAGTGCGCTGGCTTGAGGTTCGGACACGACCGTGGGCTAGATGTGGGAGCGACGCTTGACCTGCTGCCAGAGACGTCGGGGCGTGAAGGCGGCGGTACGTGGAGCATGTGCATTGGTGGAGAAGTTCCGCTATCAAGAGGCAGAGTTGGCTTGTGTCTGAGGGCCCCCGGAGCTGCTCGAGACCCAAGCTGACAACCTTTAGCAAGTGGTCTACTATGGCTCGCCGAGCTCATAGAGGAGCATTCCAGATATGCCAAAGTGATAGGTATGAGAGGGATATACGTATGTCCTCTCGGTCCACCAACACTCTCCTAGCTCACTCTTCAGACGATAATAGGTCTACACGTCCTATTACTCTACACCGACTCATTCCCCGCTCTACCGGTACTTTTCAGTATTGGCTGCCACATCATCTACCTCTCAAACTTTACCTCCTCGTGGCCCGTCATCTCCCTCTCTTCACCACGCTTCCTCGCTTCCTGCCTCCTCGTCATCGCAGACCACTTCACCTGGTTCTTCCACTTTGCCAACAAGGCCAACGAAGCTAAAAGACGATCTCCAAATCGGTACTCGTACAATGCGAGTCAGAAGAGCTTTCGAGCAGAGGGAGAGCATGGCTTCATGGATGTCGCGGCGTTCTTTGGGATCTGTGTTTGGTCGGCGCCGCTCTTTCTGTTCTTGAGCCTGAGTGCCAATGATAACGCTCTGCCATCAAGTGAGTCTTTGCTTCTGTCTCACTAGTGGACGGATCTTCGATTGGTGACGGCGATTCTTGCTCTTCAAGAGTGGGTTGGACGCTATGTGGATCAAAGGTCCGATGAAGAGCTATGAGGAAAGATCGGGAGCACCCCATATCCTTCGACCTCTGATCCTATCTGGACATATCTCGCTCATCGATTTCCATGCTCATCTCTTAGTGGCATCAGCACCACCATCACCAGGCCCTAACGGCGCAATCGACCTCAGTTCCCCAATGCTCGGCGCTTCCCACTCCAACCTCCGCCGCTCAACCGCACCCCGAACCTCCCTCCTCAAATCCGTTCTCGTCCCCCTTGTCTCCCTCTTACCCCGCCTACGTCGTAAAAAGCGAAACGACGAGGGCCTCCTCGCACCTCGTACGCCCATCCGCGGCTCCCCACTTCACTCTCCAGTCCACATGGGCAGTGTCTCCGGCGCGGGCTATTTCCCATGGGGCTCAAACGGACCCGACAGTCGATCCGGAACACCAGTAACCAACTCAAGCTCGAACTCGGGCGGATATGGTTCAGCCTCCGGATCGAATTTCTCCAGCATGGGGAATTCACTTTCGCCCGAAACGGCCAGAAATCCTGTGCCTCAATTATCCATGCCTCGGCCGGCGGGTCCACCACGGAGAGTCCAATCTGAGATGAATGTCTCGAAGGGGGGTGTCAATCCAAGAGGTCTGGCGACGAGAGGGGGAGTGGCGGCGACGCCGGATGAGATGGTTCCGGGTGGTGCTGGTGTTCTGGGGACGGGTATGGGAGTGGGGATGTCGTCGGAAATTGCAGGCTTGCCGGGAGCGGTGTCCCAGGGGATGAGTCTGGGTCCGAGGGATGGGGAGAGTATTGGAGGAGCTGAGATTGTGGAGAGTAGAAGAGTATCTGCGTCGGGATTGACAAGGCGGAAAGCGGATTGAGAGATGGGCGTCTTTGGGATTCAGGGGGATTACGACCGATCAATTACGGCGGCCTGATGTGTACAGTGTGAAGTGACGGGTGTATATTGGGGATTAAAGTCCGCTGGTGAGCCAGGCGCGATTATAGAAGATACAAGGAGGTAGGAATTCGGATGTGAAGAAGTTGACTTGTTCAGACCTGTGTGGTCTACAACTAATGCCGGCTGAAAACTTGTGAAAGCAAAATCGACATCGGTATGGTTTCGCTTTGGGACTGGTCAGTGTGGGATCTTCAACCAGCAAGAAGGACAGCAATGTACTGACCCTCTGCCTGCTGATCGCCTGACTTGACTGATTGTGCATTTCTTTGACCAGCAACAGTCAGGCTAGTTGCTTTGTGATGCTTGGGTTCGCTCTCGCTGCTCACCGTACGTAAGCGTCATTGACTGTAAGCTGACGACCCGCACCTTGTTTCCATTGAGACATCACCCCGATGTGTCTTTCTGATGACGCATCATCGATTCCTGGCTCCTTTGACACGTCTGGACGTCGTACGTACCTTTGTCTGATCGTTCCCTCTGACAACGACACATTGGGAATATCATGTGGAGCTGTTCTGAGTTGTACCCGTGGCATTCCTGACTGGCTGACACAGCCGTAACGCCCCACTATCCAGCCATACACGTCTGGATCAAAGCTACCTTTGTTGAGCCTTCATGCCCGTGGAGCCATGATCACGAGCCATCACGCCTTGCGATGCCCACCTGTTCGCGCAGAGTAAGCCCGCCGGGCTTTACGCCAGTCACTTGCGTCCTTTGTGAGTTCTTCCCCTGGGGAGACGTTCTGTCATGGCGTCCCTGTGGTGCATATAAGGACCCCCCATGCCTGTACCCCCCGCTTTCTTTCAACACCTCCGCATCACTCTCCAAATACCTTTCGTTCCACCAAACGATTCGACTTGCCAACATCATGTCTTCAAGTATTACCGTCAACACCATAGGCTCGGATTACGCTCGGGGAGTACACACTCAACCTTTCAAATCTACCGTGCGTACTGCTGTCGGATAGCATGATGCTGACAAATTGGCTAGAGACCTCGCAGGTCGTGCAGTGATGCACAAGAACCAACTCGTGACCGCAAATTACCCAGACTGGTATGCCGAAGCGCTGAGAAACTCTCTGAACGCTGCTGGCGTTACTTCCAAGGAGGACAAGATGGCCTTGATGACTTCGTAAGTCCACATGCACAATGACAGACTATGGTCCACGCTCAGCGGTGCAATCAGCTGACGCACAAGTCTGCGTGAGCACGTCTCTCGGTCGTACCTTCCTGCCCATCAGCGAGTCCCTGCGTCCTTCACCTTCGAATCTTCCACAGGAAGCGTCGGCAACCCGGTTATGTGGAGTTTGCCAGAACGCCCAGCAAACGAGTGAGGCTTGACATGAGACCCGTGTCACTGGTCAACATACCAGCTCTTGATGCGACGCTCTTGGCTCAACACATTTGTACATATGCATGTTCATTTCCTCAGACCTGTCTACATACGATCTGTGAGCCTCACGCGTCGACGGACGAGAGCACAACGTTGAGAAATCTGGGAGTCCGGACCTGTGTTCACAGACACACCTACTGAATGTAGCACTTTCATAGTATAGATCAAGCATCGAGCTTTTCTTGCGATGGGTGCGGCCAGGATCTCATGAAGCCGGCTATGGCGTTGATTGCCATTAAGAGTACTTCAAAGCTCATTTCTCCAAGCCGGAATGAGGATCGAGGAACTTCGAAACCCTCTGCGCTATCCTGAAATTCTGAAACGCGTCTACTATACCCATCACTCCCATCTCTATTCACTCAATCCTACACTCCTCAGACTCCAGAGTGTCAGGCTGTGATGGTATCGTCTGGTCCGGAAGCAGCAGCTTCGCCTTCTCTATCGGCTGCAGACTCAGCTTCTCCGTCGTCAGCCGAAAGAAGAGGCACAGCGCCCCGACCGCCAACTCCCGTTCTAAATCATGCCCATCTCTCACCTCCTCCATCGCCTACTATAACGCCCGGCCTGGAGGCTCTACATATCAGCCGTGAATACCCAGGATCATTATCCACATCCCACCAGCATCTGCCGGAATCTACGTCTTTGCCTGTCGAAGCGGATTCGGATAAAATCCGATTCTCAGGAAAAGAAAAGGGCAAAGGGAAAGCATTGGACAGAGATGGCTTTGGGGGATTAGGGGGAGATGGCGTAGTGGAAGAGCTGTATTACAGACCTTACAGATCTGAAGAGGAAGATCTGGCGGAGTTGATGAAGCTTGTCGAAGCGGAATTGAGCGAGCCGTACGTCTATTTCCCCCTTTGAGCTCCGTGAGCTGGGACTAGGATGAAAACTCGGTTTATTGGTCAGACGAGCTGATTTCTATCCAGATATAATAGTATGTTTGAATCATTTCACTCATGGCAGGACCCGCAAGCAGGACGGTTCCAGTCGCAAAGTACCGAACTGATGATACAGTCTATACATTCCGATATTTCCTTATCGAATGGCAAGTCCCTTCCCCCTTTTTTCGCATTCAGCTGACTGACCCTATAGGCCACATCTAGCATTTATGGTCTACCCATCTTCGCAGCACAAGATACCAATAGGGACTATCGTGTGTAAACAGGATCAACATCGGAATCGGACAAATAGGGGGTATATCGCCATGTTGAGTGTGGACCGGAAATGGAGAAGAAGGGGTATAGGTGATTTACTGCTACTTCATACGGTCGAACGAAGGGTAGCTGACAGCGCAGCTAGCAAACTGATCAGACTGGCTATTGACGAAATGACCAGAAGAGGTGCACATGAGGTGAGTTGTGAGGGACCCGTTGCTCTCATCCGCCCAATATCACTTCGAGCTACCTGTGCCTACTCCACCTTGCCAAAGCTAATCTGTCAGATTGTGTTGGAAACGGAATGTGACAACTCTACCAGTTTGGCCCTGTATGAATCACTAGGATTCATGAGAGAAAAGGCTCTCGAGCGATTCTACTCGAACGGAAAAGACGCGTGAGTCCCAAACATCCCTTCTCAAGTCAATCCCGATCTTTAGCTGACAAGTCAGGTACCGCCTCCTCCTTGCCCTCCCTAATCACCCTTATCTGCAGGAAGAATCAGCCGAAGAGGCCGAGAATGCGCGCTGGGAAGTTGGGCAGGGCCCGTACTGGCTCGAAGATATAGATGAGGATACGGCGTATATGAGAGGCCTGGGCGGGCCGGCGATTGGGGACTGGGGCGAGCCAAAGCCTGGGGAGAGAGCTGGCACGCCGCGGCCTGGAGATTGGCCCGGATCTGAACGAGGATCCAGGGAGGGAACGGGGAGAGATGGCTGGAAGCCTAATCTACCGCCTAGACCTAGCGAGTGGGATGGGATGTATACATGATGTTGGCTCTGGTCGAGACCACCCTATGGGACAGAAACTCATCAGTAAGGCGCAACTTATACATCATTTCATCTCCATTGATTAAGCAATACAAAAATCCGCCGCTCTCGCTCCTTGCCTCATACCCTACGCCCTACTTGTTAAGCTTCTCCGCCTCGGCCTTCAGCTATAGCACATCAGCTTGGACTGTAGCATTGAACACAATACGGAAGCTCACCTCGTCCCTAGATTTGGGCTGCTCAAGGCTGTTGGCAATCTCCGCAGAGGGCACATGGGGTCCCTTGGCAGTGTACGCATTGGCGCCCGCGCTCTGGAGTCCGCCGTGTGCGGCAGGCTCAGAGTTCAGGTCCGAAGGGTTATTGGTCTTAGCCGGGTGAGGCAGGATGTTGAAGGCTGAGGATATCAGCAGGATGCCAGGGGAAAGACTGGGTGGCGAGTCGCTGACATCTCGGGACTGGCGACGAGGGGAATTTGAAGTGGCAAGGCAAGCGACCATCACTCACATTGTTCTTTGTCTGACATGGTTGGCTGTGTGTGTGCTGTTTGTTACTTATGGTATAGGGGTGTATGTGTAGAGATGGATGATAAGGCCGCGCAAGTGATGGATGTCAAGCTGTGTGCACCAAAGATGGGCCCAGCCACGTGATGACGTCAGCGTCTCGACTCACATAACGTAATATCGCCACGCGAACGGATCAGAGCCAAGGACGCGTTTTGGTGCAGAGGGACCATGCTGTGTAGTATCTGCCCTATACTGCCAACACCATAAACGCTTAGACGATACCTGCAGCTAGCAAGATGAACGGCCTAACAGACGAGATTGAAAGCACGCTTTTCAGCGCACGAGAAGTGATGGGTGGGTCTCCCGCAATTCCCACATCAACCCTCGAGGTGGAATTTAGGAGCTAATATCTGTGCAGTATATCAAGTACCACCGCGAACATCATCATCAGGCTATAAAGCTGCCGATTGGAACGTGGAGTCTTTCGTCTGGAAGGGAAGATTGAGAGTGATGGAAATTGGTGAGAGGTGTGAATTGAGATTAGAGGTGAGTTATTAGGTTCCCCTCAATCCCAGGCGATAAGATAAGGGTGGACAGCCAGTGGAACTGACGAATGCTAGGACGCATCGACAGGCGAACTATTTGCTCAGGTGAACTACGCATCACCATGGACGCAAGTCGAACCTGTTCTTGATAGCTCGCGATACTTTGTTCTCAGAGTAGAGGGGGAGGGAGGGAAACGTGCTTCGGTAGGAATGGGATTCCAAGAGCGCGGAGATGCGTTTGACTTCAACGTGAGCTGGGAGAAGCGTTTTGATCTCTGTCTATAACCAGAGGAACGGCCCTAGCTGACAGCTTTAGGTTGCCCTTCAATCTGCATCCAAACGATCATCCAATACCTCAGAATCCAACTCGAGCCTCGCTTCCGGTCCCCCGAAACCCACTGCTCCACCAAAAGACTATTCACTGAAAGAGGGTCAGACGTTCAAAATTAAGATACCGGGGAGGGAAGGGAAGCGGCCAGGGGGTGGAGGTGGAGGTGGGCCGTCATTGCTTGGCGATGGAGGTGGAGGTGGTGGAATGTTCTCACTGCCCCCTCCACCACCTCCAGGGCGGAGAGGATAGCTTGAGCGATCAGAGGACTGCGGATGCGGGTTTAGATGTCTTCTGGGCGAGGTATTGATTACATTGCGTACTCCGAGAGGCTAGTCTCCCAATATCATATCCTTGAGCCTCTGAATGGCCTCGGTGTCCGCTTCTAGCGAGTGAGATTCTGCGTCTAGGGCTTCTTGGACGTGTGTGAGGTTTGTGGAGCCGCATAGTGGAGTGATGCCCCATCTGAAATGATCAGTTCTTGACACCCAAGCAGTATCCCAAGGGCAGTGAGATGGCATATATGGGTTGGGAGGAAACTTACAGCTGACACAACCTGTAGAGTAGAGCCTCAGGAGTCATCCCGTTCTTCTGCGCCAGTCTGTTCAACTCGGGAAAGGCCAGTAAAGTCGGCGAACCGCTTAACGTCCAGAAAGATCTGTTCCCATCAGCTATCACCTACACCCACGAACAGAGGACCACTCACTGATACCCCACCCCTTTATCCATACACCAACCCCAAACCCCCCTATCCCAACCATTACCCTCATACCACCGATTCTGCACCACACTCGGCTTCACCCTTGCCTCATTCCAGAGCCAGTCCAACGTCTCCACATCGTAGAAGTTCGACACCCCAATCTGGCCCACTACACCCTTATCCACATGAGATTCCAAAGATCGGTATGCGGCCAATGTATCGGCTCGGCGGCGGAGGGGACCGTGTAGGATCACGGAGTCGATATAGGGGATCCGAAGGTTGGAGAGGGATTTCGCGATGGATTGAGATACTTGGTCAGAGGGTGGTAGGGAGGGGTCGTAGGGTAGTGGCTGGTTGGTATCTTGGCCGTCGATACTTGTAAATCTGACATCAGCCTAGGATCTGCTTGACACTTCGAAGAGATAGCACTCACTTGGTCTGTATGAATACATCTTCCCGCTTGACTATTCTTGTTTCGATCGCAGTTTGGATCGCCTCACCGACGAGGTCTTCTCTGCTTGATCAGTACTTTATTTCAATCAGGACGAGGCATGGGACACGGTGGTGGGGTTGACTTCGGGCGGGAGGGGCCAAGGATAGTTGAAATCACCTGTAGTGCTGTAATGGCCATCAGCAAGCGGTTTAGCTGGACAGGGCTCATGACTGCTTACTTTTGGTTGACAGGCTGTATCGATCCCCCTAAAGCCCGCTTTGAGCGCCTGGAGAACTAACGCCGTCGTCCGCTCTTTCTTCCTGCGCAGAGATCAGTCGAGCCCTGATACTGCAGCCTTGGGCAGCTGTCACTGACCATGCTGTGCCGTATATGATCTTAGGCACCATCTTGTCTTACTCCATAGGTGTGATATGCTGCTGTATGGCTCAAGCTTCAAGTGCGATTCAAGTATAGCCTTTCGAGCTGCAGGGTTTGGGCGCTGAGCGAATCGGGCCCGAATACCAAATGACGTAACTAGACCCTTTCCTTATCTTATCGCGATCATCTCATTCAGACCATCCGCTCTGAAGATGAATCGGAACAGAGCAGGACATATCTCCAAACCAGAATCAATCGAGCCCAATTGCATACCAAAGGAGACAGAGTAGGTAGAGGATTTATTCACAACGCGGCCTCCAACGGAAGAGACCGGTCGGGGGAAGAGAATGTAGGTAAGGGAGTGAGAAAGGAGAGTATGTACAACCACCACCAAACTTGGAAACGCATCTACGTGCCCGCCTGCACTACCGCCAACCTCGACTGACATCGCCACACCTAAAGAAGGGTGGTGACGACAAGAGCCTCGGTGACTCGGTAAGGGTCAACGTTGGCACTGGGCCTTCGGTCTTCGAGGTAACCGTACTGAGATGTTAGTGGTGTTCTGGCAGATAGATGAGTAGGTGCGAGGAAAGTAGGGAGGAAGAGAGACAGAAACTTACGCCCTGGAGAGCGACGTGCCTGGGAATCCGGATACTAGAAATGTCAGCCTGGAATTTGGATGTCGGACATAGGAGGCTCACCTTGCGCCTCGGTTGGCGACGCCGGCGGAGAAGGTGCTCATTGACTGAGTCTCGTGCTTGCCCTGAAGAGTCAGTCAGGCCTCAATCAATTTCGAAAATCTCCACGGCCGGTGTATGTGGGCTTTAGGAATCGTGAGATGAGATTAACGTACAGTAAGACGCAGGTCGTTGTCGTCACCGTAGACCGCAATGTGCTCCAGATGCCGGGCACCGAGCTTCTTGATGGCATCCTCAATGGCGGCCATACCGATGCCCGGGGTCCTCGTCTCCTTGGTGCTGAACTGTATTTAATCAGTATTCTCTCTTCAGAATCGTGCGTTTGAGCTCTCACATTACTGTGACAGCCAGCGCCATTGAAGTCCCCTGTCGTGATGGGCTTGGGGTGGAAGGAGGGCTAGAGATCAGCACAAGCCTTCAAAGTGCAGGGGGAAGACATACGGTGATTCCCCACTCTTCACCGATCCGGAGCAAGAGGAAACGGGCCATCCAGAGGTGATCACCCATTTCAATACCGGGACATGGGCCGACCTGGAACTCCCACTGCGATGGCATGACCTCGGCGTTGATACCAGAGATGTTGACACCGGCATAGAGACATGCGCGCTGAAAAGTGAGTGAAGGTTCCGGGGGTTTTGGCGAAAAACACAACTTACGTAATGAGCCTCAATGAAATCTCTGGCAAACACTTTGCCCGCACCAACACCACAGTAGTAAGGTCCCTGAGGTCCTGGGAAACCCATCTTGGGCCAACCGTAGGGCTGTCCATCGGCATCGAAGAGGGTGTACTCCTGCTCGAGACCGAACCAAGGCTCGTGCTTCTCTGCCGCGTCCATGGCCTTCTTGCACGCCTGACGGTAGTTGGACTTGTTGGGTGTGCCGTCGTTGTCGTAGCACTCGCAAAGGACGAGGATGTTGGCGCCGCCTCGGAAGGGGTCTTTGAAGATGGCGACGGGACGCTTGGAGAGTCAGCGCAAGGAATGCAAAGCGGGTGCAAAAGACTTACGAGGAAGACGTCCGAGTTGTCACCGGGAGCCTGGTTGCATGATGAACCGTCAAAGTTCCACTCCTTCAACTCGGAAACGGACGCGGGTGCCTTGTCGAGGGACATGGTCTTGCATCGAAGGCCTCCATCACCGTCAATCCAGATATCTGACTCGTCAGCGCGAATGCGGATGCAATTTGCCGCCGCTAGCTAGCCGCGGAATATGACCACAAACTTACACTCAGCCTGAACTCGGGATCCCTGGTCAAGGGCGAGGTAGGGAGCGAGGAGGTCGACACGCTTGGTAGCAATGAGAGTAGACATGGTGATGACTGATTGGGGTCGAGTAGTAATGACTGTTGATTATAGCCAAAAATGAGCGTTGGGTCGTGAGGTATTTCGCGGTGCGGGGGCGGTGCGCGAGAGGGATTTATAAGGGTGTGTGCGTGAGGGGTTTAGGATAAAAAGAGATGAGATGTGGGAAATGCGGGATATAAGGACGACAAGTGCGGATGTGGGGGTGGTTCGGTCCGGAGTGATGTGGTCCAGTGACGAGTAGAGCCAAGGGGGACCGGCCAGAGACGGTAGGATTGAGCGTGACGTCCGAGACAAGAGAGGAAAAAAGCCGCTTCGAGTAGTTTGAGACGTGGACGTAAAGGGATTAAGGGTAAATGAAAAAGACTCCGTTAGCTTTTGGTCTTTTACATTTTGTGGCACTTTGTAACTCACGCTGTGTTGAGCTTGGGATTACGAGGAATGAGAGCGATGGAAGGGAGGAGTGGGCGGGTATGTAGGGTACTTATATACCGTCGCTATCTGACCGTATAGATAAGGGGAGAGGGGGAAGGCGCAGTGACCCTTTTTTGTGGGGAACCGGGGGAAACCGGATGAGCCGGGCAGGCGATCCGGGATGATAAGGCCGAAATCTCCTTGGATTCTCCTTATCTCTGATTGGCTGTCGCGTGCCGAGGGGTCATCCTTTGAAACGGCCGCCACTCTTATCTCTTTATCTTGCCCAGTTTACCCGAGCGCGACATCCGAGCAGTCTTCCTATGCATCACGCAGGCATCGCGAGCAAAGTGGAAGGTCGCAATGCAGATACATCTCGGGCGCAGCATCGGATAAGAATCATCACCTTCAGCTCGATATCAGACTCCCGCAGCAAGCCCCCGCTCATGCACGGGGTTCGACCATCTGCACGTCCTTTGGCCCACGGGAGAGAGGTGTGTGTGTGTGTAGAGGACGTTTCAACCCCTGTGTTTCACAAATGCCACTGCATCAAGCACGCATCCGAGCGCGTCTCGCACGTCGTTTCGCGCCATACCGGTCAGCGGTACTCGGGATTCGCCCTCGGGACTTGGGCGGGCACTCTGATCTATCGGAGGCCAGCAACCGCTACTGAAGTTTCAGCGGTACCTGGGTCGATCAGGAGAAAGGTGGAGAAGCGGGAATTCATGCACTGGTAATACAACTTTCAAAGCTGCTATCCGTGTGTCGCTAGCGGCCATTAGGCATCTGATCACAGGACAAGCTCCAAATCACCTCGAAACGTCACCGCTTGGACTACGCTCAATCCCTTCTCTTCACCCCCTGCCTTCTCAATCGTCCCCTTCACAAACCCTCGCCACTTGTCTGATATCTTGAGCTCTTTCTTCTCTCCATCCCCAATCTCGATCACAGCCACACCGCGATGGGCAGCCACTTCGACCGTACCGAGAAATGTCGAATCGCGGACGATGACATTCCCAGAATTGGTGTTGGCGCCGATGTCGACTGGGTGGGTGAAGGGGTGCTCAGGGTCGGAGGGATGTATGCGGATCGTAATGGCTCCTGATTCGGTATTGGCGTGGATGCTGGGAAGGGATGATGTGTGCGCATCGGTGAGTTTATCCGAATAGGCGAGATCTGGATCGGTCCGAGCTGACACGACCCAGATATCGACATCGACCTTACCGTGACCGGTGCTGAACATGATTTCCTTGGACACGTTATATCGGCCTACGATGTCCCTGTCGTCTCCGGTTCTGGTGGAGAGTCCGAGCGAAGTGAAGGATATGTCGGATAGGGAAGCGGGAGAGAGGCGCAATGGGAGATTCGTGTAAAGCGGAGGAACGAAGGTGGAGTCTAGAGGGAGGATGACATGGAGTCGATGGTAGATATCAGGTGTACCGCTTGCCTGAACAAGGTCAGCTCACTTTTCAAACAGACCCAATGACTGACAGACTCACCTCGATACAAAGCTGATCATTCTTACCAGCTCCTGTACCACTCCAAATGCCGGTACTCGCAAGAACACGCTTATCGTCCGCATACCGGAATGTCTCAAGCACGATCAGACCTTTTGATTCAAGGTCAGCCGAGCGGGAAATGACAATCTCCCCATCTAAGCCCTCAGGCACCTGAACAGCCAATCCTCGGAGTAGGTCAAGTGCAAATGTCGCATTGGCAGATTCGCGCAAGTGGACATGCGCATCAGGGCCGATAGCATCTTCCGATGGCACAGAGGTGCCGTACATCGCACGAGTGAATGTGGACTATGGCATCAGCTGGTACACATTCATCATAATCGCCACTGGCTGGCCAGTACTAAGACTCACATTGTCTCCGGTGTAATTCCCACATTTCCAAGGCATGGCGTCTTTCCATTCCCCAAACACCTCTCCGACCGTGAGTCGCGCTCCCCTGAGTCCACTCATCCAGGTTGTCAAGTACGCAAAGAAAATCACCCCAACAGCGATAGCGATGATTTGACCCGTCACTCGTTTGGTAGAACTGACGGGACCCACAACGTGCATCCTCCGAGAGTGGCGGGGTTTGGTGGGTGGTATGCTGACGATGAGAGGGATGCTGGATTCGTTGCCTTGGTCATCGATGGGTAATGGTTGGTATTGCTGCTCCATGTCTGGCGGGTGGGTAGCGTTGGGGGTTTGGGGTTGGAACCAGAACGTGGAGGATGGTTTGGACTTGGGGTTGGGGACTGACATTGTCGTGTGATTCTGTGTGAGGTTGCGTGGATGGTGAAGAGGAGGTGCGAGTATGAGCGACGGATAAGGAGGTAGAGAGTGGAGACGTTCGAATGAGGTCAGCAGACAGGTGGCTCCAGTCTTGAGGATAGCTGTCTGCTCTCGAAAGGAGCATCACGGAACTTCCGGGAGTCAGGGGAGAAAGGGACAGTACAGTGTGACAAGTTTGAGTGGTCCGTTAGGGTGAGCCAGAATGCTGAAGGGTGAAATCTGATCGGACAGGTATAAATTTGGAGGGGTACCTACGCCGAAGTGTTCAGAATTCAGCAGAATAAGTTGAGGTCAACAGCGGTCGATATCAGTTGAGATCGTTAGTTTCCTAAATCTGACATGTAAGCCATCAGCAACCTATTGTACATACGTACAGCCTGAAATGGAACACAAATCCACAGCTGCATTCAACTTCAAGCTATCTTACAAATCATCCCTCTCCTCAGATCTTCACGCCATCATCGACACTCAGCGCCCCTCTCTCAAACTAAATACTAGACCGGACCAGACCAGCAGGACGGATACTATTATAGGTAATAAGTGTCTGCATCGTCCTGAGTCCGCCGGCCACTTCCCGTCTGTCGGTTATAGCCTCCCCTCGGGCTCGATTAGAGGTTGAGAAGGATATCGCCAACGACGGTATGGGCTCGAACGCGGCTGTGGCCCGGAGGAGGGGGAGGCGGTCCATGCGGTCCATGGGGGCCATGAGGAGGTCCAGGGTGGTGGTGGGGTGGACCATGGGGAGGGTGGTGAGGCGGACCATGTAGTGGGCCGTGGGGAGGCGAGCCGTGGTGGGGATGGTGAGGTGGACCGTGGTGGTCATGGGGAGGTGGGCCGTGGTGGTCATGGGGAGGTGGGCCATGAGGAGGGCGAGGCCTATCTGAACCGTGCTCCGGTCTCTGCTCCAACTGCTCTTCATCCCGATCAACGACTGACCACTCCTCGTCATCTTCCTCTTGCGCCGACAGGTCCCTAGAATATCAGCATCTTCCCAAGTAAATTGATAGCGCGATGGAGACTTACGCCACATCCATCATTCCAGTCTCGGCCTCTCTCTCCACCTCATTTCCCCGAATATGCCCGACGAACCCCTCAACCCAACCGCCCGTCTCTCCCACCTTCTCTCGAATGACCTGAATCTCCTTGCCCTCCTCCTTAGTCTTGACATCCACTTTCCCTCTGATAGTCCCAGCATCAAACAGGCCAAAGAAGGTATCGTCCGTAATGCTGATAGAGCCCGAAGTGGTGTGAGTGTCAATATCGACGGGCGGGTAAACGGTGCGCGTGTGATTGTGCGTAGAGCTACCGGATGGGGAGTTGGGATGATAGGTTGTGATGTTGATACCGGAGGTGTGGACTCGGAGGGTTAGGGAGCCGGTTGATGAGTGGGCGATAATGTGTGCGGGAGGTGGAGGACCGTGTGGTCGATGAGGATGAGGAGGTGGACCGTGCGGGTGATGATGAGGGCCATGAGGAGGAGGGCCATGGGGTGGGCCGTGTGGAGGGCCGTGAGGATGACCATGAGGTGGTGGAGGAGGACCATGAGGCGGTGAAGGGCCATGACCGTGGTGAGGAGGTGGACCGTCAGGCTTGTTGTGTGAGTGTTTGCCGTGCTTCCCACCTTTCCCACTCTTACCGCGGCTGAAAGGCCACCACCACCTATCTCCACTTTCCTTTTGAGACTGTACCCCAACCTCTTCATCCTCTACACCCGCCTCGTCAAACTCACTTCCAATCTCCATCTCATCGCCACGATGCTTCTTGCCCTTATTATCCTTCTTCCCTCCCTTCTCCTTCCTACCATGATGACCGCCATCTACCGGACCATGACACCCAGGCCTAGGAGGCGGAACAACAGTGACGTTCACATCCACATCGCCCGTCAAGGTGAAGAACTCGATAGAGCGCGAGACGTTGTAGCTGCCGATGATGTTTCGGCCTTCCCCGCCTGAAGTGAGAGTGAGGTCGGTGAATGTGATCAGATCGTCTTTGTTGGTGAGGGTAGAGGAGGCGGCGAGGCGGATAGGGAGGTTTGTGGATAGTGCAGGGACGGGCATGTGGGGTGGGAGGAGGAGGTGGATCCGGTGATATGCTTTGGAGTCGGCCTGGAAATCAGCTGAACTCCCGGATAAGGCTTGGAAGCGAGATTAGGAATAGCGGATATGTGGTATGAGAGAGCTTGAGAAGGTTGAGGGTCGACCAACAGGGAGATGGATGTGGAGACACAAGGGAACTCAGACACACACCTTGATGTAAAGCTCGTCAACCCACTCATCACTCCACAACCCAATACCATTCTCCAGCTCATCCACCTCGCCCACTTCCCAGAACGTCTCAACTACCATCTGCCCCTGGCCTTGGATCTCTACATCCACACTGTCGCCTACTTGCAGGCGTGAAACAACAATCTCGCCCTCGATACCCTCGGCAACATCGAGCTTGAGTGATTTGTCCGCATCGAGCACGAATGTAGCGTTGGCAGAGCGGTAGATGGTTTCGGAGCCGCCTGAAGTCTCGAAGGAGGTGGAGAGGAAGACAGTATCGGCGTATAGAGCGGGAACGAAAACAGGCTAGGATATCAGTTCCGACTTAATCTTACATATCAAGGCAGGTAAACTCACCTCAAATCCAGACTGACTCCATCGCTGAACCCCTTTCGGACCCCTGTGGCAGCCCCTTCCCCTGAAGAGACTAAACAAGCCCACACCTAGCCAAGCTAGGAACAACAAGCTCAGACCACGTCGGAGCGCAGGTGCCAGACCTGCCCACCTGCTCTTGAGCCGTCCGAAGTAGGCCTGGGCGGACTGACTCTTAGATCCGAGCTGGAGAGGGATATGAGATTCGTCGAATGGCCCAATGTGAGCCTGAAGGCTTTGCTTCTCCATATCGGCAGAGGGACAAGGGAGAAGGGGTTCGATTGCTGGGTCGGGAGATTGGGGAGGCATGTCGGAATGAGATGGAGAGGAGGGGAGAAAGACTGAGTCAGAGTATATAGACGAAAGAATGACTGTCAAGCTGCGATATGCCGGCCTGCGGGAGTGATGCGCAGGTGCAAGCTATTGCCGAAACCGTATGTTATCGCCTTGCCAGGAATGCTGACCCGCAGTAGACACAGTTCTCGCCCCTATGTCTCGTCAGAGACGTATCGGCGGGCGTGAGTTGCGTGACTGCGGGTCTCTACCGAAAGCCAGTCCCAAGAATGAGAGATCTGCGAAAAGGTTAGACTATCAAGGACGATCACCGCAGTCAACACCAGCACGAGCGCGGGAGGGAAACTAGTCCGGCAGAGCATCTCATTCGGCAGCGCGGCAGCTCGTAATGCAGCTGCTGTCTGTCCGTAAATAGATGCCCCGAGGGATCGATCATAATCTTGAGCAAAGAGGCGATTTGGAGCGTCAAAGTCGCAGTATGTATGTCGCAGTTGTGCGCAGTCGCCCTAGTTGACAGTTGCCACCCTCGCCTCTCGGCCCTTTTCGGCCGAAAGTCTCGAAACCCCGGATGCCGTGATACTACAGTTAGCCTTTCGGGTGACATTGAGATCTTGAAATCGCACGGCAGGCACGACTTGGCAGGAGCACAGAGGAGATCATGCAACAGCAGGCAGTGTTGTCTATCCTAAGCTTAGTAAGCTTAGAGATTAGTAAGGCCTTTCTTCCTCGATTAGGAAGGCTTACTAAGGGGTATTACTAAGCCTTGCTATGGGCCAAAGCCATGACGTGGCATTTTGTCGGCCCGATTTTGGCCCAAGGGGTATCAATTTCAGCCTGCCCAGCTGTTCATACATCGTTGTTGGCCGTCACAGGGAGTATGCACTCAGTTCAGAACATTATTAGCCCATTACTGGGAGTCAGAACCTGTTTTCCATGTATTCATCCTAAGTTTGCCTTACAATGGGATTCGGTCTTACATAACAAGGCCTTACTAAGGCTGTTACTAAGCCTTACTAAGGGGCCCCCTTACTAAGCTCCGGCGGCGCTGCCAACACTGACAGCAGGAGATCCAGGGATCCCAGGGAGATCCCATGTCGATCGATCGACTGCTAAGATCTCGGCAGGATTCAGGCTGATTCAGGACAGTCAGGTAGGAAAAAATGTAGAACAGCTAGGTATACAGGCGGTATTTAATGAGAGCCCCGCTCAATCGGGCGTTGAGACCACTTGGATGCCATATCAACACCTACGCTTCATTCTCAACAATAAAACGACAATGAAGCTTGCCACCATCATCATCGTCATTTCGACACTGTGCAGCACTGCGCTAGCCTTGGTCGAAGCATGGCCCCATACCGCCATGGCTCCTCGTATGTCTCGCCGCCGCAACACGCTCACCAATGGTGAACGCTTAAAGCGGTAAGTCTATCTTCCCGCCAACCCCGTCACTCGCGTTCGCTGGCAAGAAATTCAATTGACAAGTGTTGATGGGTCAGTGGTCTTGGCCCCTCGCGCCCGCGCAAGCTGTATGAAGCCAAAGGTATGCGCTTCGACGGTTCGCACTCAGTAGCGATATTAACGATAGCTTACCCTGCTTAGTCTTCGAAGCTAGACAAGTGCTATCTAGTAGGCCTTCATCAGCTGCTGCTGGAGCTAGGGTGTACAGACTCCTAGAGTGTCGGAGTAACGTCTCTGGTCAGTTTCGCCTGGCTACCCTGAAATTTCCCTATATTTTGGAGCTAATCCGGGCAGTTAGCGGAAATCGCTTCGTGATTGTCTTCACGGATCTACAGGATCTAGCCAATCAGTGTGCAGCGCGTCAGAATGCCCAGGGCCGACCTGATCCTCAACAATTCGTCATTCGGAATGTCCGCGGCAGCACCAATTGCTTCACGGCCACCGGTGTCGCCGGTGGTGCTGTCGTTCAATCGTGCGATGCAGCAGGATACAATCTAGCTGTGTACGAAAATCCCTAATCATTGTTCATCTCTGTGGCGTCAGCTGGAATGGTGGTCACGCGCAACGATGATGGCATATGTGCGCTTGCTGGGTTGGGCACGATCGGGTCAATCTTGGTCTTGGGCGGAAATATCTGGCCAGTCATAAGCAGCACTTTTAATGAATCCCACCTAAGCGTCGCGCTCCCTTTTTGAAATGTAGAGCGACTCCATCCGGCCAGTCCACCCCTTTCCCCGTTGACGAGCACTCACGGGACACCTCAAGAGCTAACGTGAATTCCGAGACAGCTCGAGAGAGCGGGTGCTCAGCCTTAGCTGATCAGTATAGTAAGAAAGAGTGGAGCACCTATGAGCGTAAAAGAATCGATGACGGGGGTACATTCTTCGTGCATCTAAACGGTAGCACCTGAAGTTGTCGGCGGCCCGGCCTATTCCCTTACTTCAGGCTTGTCAGACAGACTGGGCATCATCCGCACCACCTTGCCCTCGTTCCTTGCGTGCTGCTTCAGACTGTGAAGAGAGTCAGCGGATACTCTCATCATGTCCTGAACTTGCACAACTTGCGCATCAAGCAAAGGCGAGTCCTTCCATCGAGGTGGTGGTTCCTTCTTCTCCACGGACCAGTAGAAGATATCCCAATCAGGCTCGTCAAGCATCTAAGTGTATCAGCGCAGATCACTAGTCAGTGTAAGACAACGGCTCATCACAACTCCAGTACCAGATGACCATTCTTTCGACACTCCCACCATCTTTTTGATCCTGAACGAAGACCCAAACTCACCTTATCAAACACCTTCATATCCTCCATACTCATACTCGGCAGATTCTCCTTAGCATAAGTCGCCAACAACAAATCACCCTCTAGACACCCTCTCTTCCTCGCCTGATAGAACAACCTCGCTCGCATCGTAGACTCATCCTCGCCCGACCGATCGAGTGGCTGGGGCATATCCCAAGATTCTGAATCATCCGATAATCGCTCGGGAACGTATTTTTCCCGTGCGATAGTGTCGGGTGACATGGGGAGTGGCCATGGGTCAGGAGCGACAAGCCGGAGGGGTGTGGAAGATAGATAGCGGGGGGTCGAGGTGGGGCGGAGTGAGGGGAGGGCTGGACGAAGGGATCGGAATAGCTTGGACATTATGGGAAATTGGCTTTTGGTGGATGTTTTTGTGTAAGATTTCGGATTGAGTAGCAAGCAATACAGGGATGTAGGTCTGAGTATTCGTGTGATAAGGGCTTGACAATCGATAGATCGAACATCGGGTAAGGCTCTCCCCGATCTGCGGAACCCGGGGTCCCCACAGCCATTTCAAGCCCCTGTTGCCATAACGCCGTAAATCTCCGGGTCGTTTTTGGGATAGAGCTCTATCCGGCGGTGGAATGAGGAGGCGCCCTGTGCAATAACGCCGCAAATATCCGAGTCTTTTTGGGATTTGGGTACCCCGAATCCAACTCGGGCTCCGTTATGGCTATAACGCCGTAAATTTCCGAACCGCTATCGATGTTGGTCGATGTTGGTCGACTCACTATCGCCAGTTGATGACTCCAGATATATATCGTCGACTGTCGACTATGCAAAGCGCTTCAAGCGCCTGATCACCATGCAAGATACTGATGGCGCTCGTGCAGGTGCGTCTGATGTTGACGCCGACCTCCTCTGACTTGCTACTGACTTGACAGATGTCTGCCGAAGGCTCATGTCGCAGGATAGGTGGGCTCGTCTTCTGCCCGTCCGCGGCCATTGATGCTCGTCATGTACTGATGTTGCTGATAGAGGGGAGTACGAGGCGGTGCTGAAGGACTGCTTCTTGGCAAGTCCTCAATCATGGCTCAATAACGACAGGAAGTACTGACACGCTCAGCCGGAATGCGTCATTGACAATGACGATATCTGGCTCAACGGCCGTTCGAATATCCAGAAGGCATTAGCCTTTACGACGGCAATATGTATTGCAAGCGGGATGGTAGGTGCTCCAACCTGGGATAAGAGGTAAGTCGGATGTCTCCCTGTACATCACCCAGGAGTCGCGAGCTGATGTCCACCTAGGAAGTCGACAGTGACTTATACGTACTTTCGGCAGCTCAAACTTGGGTTTCGAGTCACTCAGATAACGACACTACACCTGACAATTGTTCGGAGTAAGGACGAGGGGTCGACGAGATACTGGGTCATGAAAATTGGGGATCGGCATGTGAATATGCCTTGGACGGCTTGGCCAATTCTGGGTCATCTGTAAGTCTTGCCCGCTGGACAGACAAAGGACTATAGAGGCTGCAGTGCTGATATTGCAGTCATTTATATATCATCCGTCCCCTCTTCTCGTGGATGATTGTTGGCATAGCGACGCTGTTTCTCTCGTCTCCCAGCCAGTCTAGTCGCGTCCAATTCACCAAACGGTCCAGCTAGATTGCCGTCCTCTCTTAGCTCTTGCATCCAATGCCTCGCGTATGTCCATGTTTCTTTATCGCCCAATCTGAGTCGTTCTCTCACAGCAGCTTGCAAGGCTCTTGCAATACGGACCATCTTACGCGACTCTGACGCGACTTGGCTGACGTTATGACGTCATCACCAGGCACGGGCCTCGCATTCCTTTTTTCCCAGTCCAAAGGGCCAAGCTCAAGCTCAGCCAACCCGCAGCTTCTTCCTCCATACTTCATCCTTCCACACCACACATCCATATAACCACACAACACACACACAATGGACGCAAACAGAATCCAAGACCAGAGCAAAGAGCTAGTCGAGAAGCTTCTCTCGGCTGATCCGTACGTTTCCTTCCAGCCTCGACGTGGCCCTTCCCGCCTGAGCTTGGGCCTTTTGACTCACGCTACTCCTTCCTCTCCCGCACTTATGGGATTGACTTGCTGATCCCCAGTGCCGACCTCAACGACGCAGTGAACCAGTACTTCAAGGTGAGCTACCTCGACTATGATTTTCCCAAAGCCTCTAAAGAAGAATAGCTGACTCCCACAGCCCGACGCTACCCTGCGCACGAGCCACGTCGAGGTGCACGGTGCTGAGAAGGTCAAGAAGTTGGCCGGCTTCACCACTCTCATCCGTGGCAAATCTGGAAAAGTCACCGACAAGCCCAAATATGATGCCAAGTGAGCTTCTAATGCGGCGAATTCGTCGTGAGAAAAGGGCTCAAGCTGACTTTATCCAGGACAAAGACAGTCGGATACTCTGCCACTCTCACATACGCCACTCCCCAACTCCCCTCTTACATCCCCCTCTCGGCTCAGTTGTCGGGCTACGAGACTCCCGGTGTCCAATGGGACTTCTGCGTTCACTTGGCCGAAGGTGACGCTGAGAACAAGCTCTACGTCGCTAAGCTAGAGGCTAAGCGCCGTAACCCCAGCATCCTCGACCGGGCCATGTAAGCTTCTGCTCCAAGGCCATGTCCCTTCGCGAAGACCAAGCTTACGCGTTAGCCCACCCTTCATCCTCAAACCCGTCATCACCTTCATCACCCTCGCTGCCGTCGCCATTGTCTCTTTCTTCCAGGCCAACAAGGGCAAGGGGGTGGGAGCTATGTTCATGGCTGCTGTTGTCGAGGCTATCAACGGGCTCTGGAGCATGATTGCGCCTGAGATTGGCAAGAGGCAAGAGCAGGCTGATAAGTGGCGCGGAGAGAAGGTTCCCCAATTGAAGCAGTAAGTTACTCTCCCTTCCAACTACCCCGAACCTCCCCGTTACTCCTATACTCAATCAAGAGGTCGCACTCACATCCATGAACCACGTTCCTCTCCTCCCATGTTACTCTCCCTCGTCTAGACCCTATCCTGGACAATGCTGATTCTCAGGTACATCCAAAACGCCTCCTCTTCCGCACTCGACACCGCCTCGCGCGTCCAAGCAGACCTTGAGATCCGAGCCAAAAACGCCGGAATCCCAATCGACGACTACAAGTCCCGCGCCTCATCTGCTATCACCGACCTGGCAGAGAACGCCCAGGCCCGCGCCAAGGCCGCCGGAATCCCCGTCGAGGAGTACCGAAAGCAGGCTGAGGCTGCGATTGAAGAGCTGAAGAAGCGCGCTGGAGAGGTTGGGGATTATATCGAGGGCAAGGCTGGGGAGGTTAAGGATCAGGCTGAACAAGCTGGGGAACAGGCTGGAGAGATGGCAAAGGACGCTAAGAAGAAGGGTAAGTTCAGCTATCGATTTCCTGACGTGATGATTGAAGCTGATGGTTTAGCGTCTGGAGCTGCTCAGGATGCCAAGAAGAAGACTCAGACAGGTAACAACTGTAAGCTTTCATGGCCGCTGTAGATACAGGTAGGATCAAGCTTACATTCCCTAGCCAACAAAACAAGCCAAGACCGACCCACCACCATCTCCACTGGCGAACTAGCTGGTCACCTGTCGCCCAATGACGAGCGGGCCAAGGAGATTCAGGCCGAATTTGCTGAAACCCCCAAGACCCCTCTCGGCGGGCACGACCCCACTGCCGACAACGCTCCTAGCTATGCCGACGCAGCTGCTATCTAGGCTAAGTGCCAAATGGCGAGAAGAACGAGGAGGTAGGGAGGTGGACAATGGCAGTGAGGTTGGTTTTGCTTTGCGAAATGGAGGAGGATGAGCTTGGAGTCTTTCCCTCTCGTACACGGTCTCGAACCCGTTTTTATGTAGCTTCTTACGATTATAGAGTATTCTTTCACGTTAGTAGAGATGTATCGATACACGTCTGAAACTAGGGATAACGGCCATCTGATTCGATCGACCCAGCAATGACGCCAGCATCATATCATCTTGTATTTGTGGACCAGACGGCTCCAATCGGAACATGACACTTCTCAACTAATCTGGAAAGTCCCATTTGTCCTCACAGCAGCCCTAGGCGCAACATTCACCCATCTGTACAAGTCAGCTAAATATCCTGCCAAATGCAAGAAGCAAGTGAAGCTGTTCTTAACTTACCCTTCTTTCACTGGCTCTACACCCTTACTGACCCGTTCACCCAATGTCGGTCCCCTAGCCCACAATGCACCCTCAATAGCCACCTCACTCCCTCCATTGCCCTCTTTAGGCTTCTCCCCCGCGGCCTCTTCATCAACACCCCGAAGGACGATCTCAACATTGACTGTCGGTGCGCCCGTATGTGATGAACCTGCTCCAGCATCCCCATTGGGCGGAGACGATAAGTATGAGGTAGAAGATTGAATGTCGTAGAAATGTGAAGCGAGGATAGGACCCGTTGACGCGTCTGACGAAAAGAGGCGGGCGGTAGGGATTGAGAGAAGGGCGTTAGACCATGCTAGTGTAGATTCGGATGGTGTTTCTGGGATATCAGCTGAAGGCCTATTGAGTGGGGCGAGAGGAACAGCTGGACAAAAAGTACAAAAGGCGTACCGCCAATCACGATTATGCTGCGAAGAGAATCGCCCAATAGACCGCTGAGGACTGAATTCCGAATCCCGCTCCAGGCGAGTTTATCCCATATTCCTGATCGGCTCAAGTGGCCTGATTGGATATCGGAGATTTTGGATGGCAGCGCCCAGACACCAAGGGACGAGGCGAGGTAAGAGGTGTGCAGTGATTTGGTTAGAGCGGAATGTTGATCTTTGTTTCTGGTTGAATAAGCTTATGTGATCAACATCGGCGGATTCCTCTTCAACTTACAATATCAGTATGGAGGGTTTCGATCCTTGTGGTGCCGAGGCAATGGGTCGTAGATCGTCTAGTGGATCAAGGGTGTTGTCCTTGATCCAAGAAGCGGTCTGTGGTCCAATCAAGCTGAATCCGACACCTTGTATGAGTCAGCTGAATGGATCCCGGTGGAATAAGAACAAGGTAATTGACCTGTCCAAATTGAAGCTAGAGCAATCGTCATGCCTATTGGCGTCGTGAGCGGTTCACAACTTGCCAAGTTGTCATTCTTGAGTATATTGGGGCGTTTGTCCGCTGGGAATGAGGACAAAAAGCCGGCGATTCCTGCTGTAAAGTTCTGGCTTGAAGTCAGCTTGTGGTCTCGGTCATTGTGAGCGCGGCAGCTGACCATATGCGTGAACTTTGAGATGGAGGGGTTGGTGTCTAGTCCGGTGGAGGAGTAGAAGTATGAATGGACGTCGTTCGGCTGAGGAGCTAAAACATCAGCTTGGACCTTCACATAGCCCTAAGCTCTTTGTTGAAAGGATAAAAGATCGGGCGAGCTGAAGAGAAACGCACCTGCGCTTTCGACAGTCTTTGTATCCGAGCCCTCGGCGGCTTCCCAAACTTGATCCCAAAACCGCACTTCCACCCCATGCCCATTCGCAGTCCTCGCCAACTCCGCATGCTTCTCCCCATTATCGCCAACAATCAACACCCCACTGTCTGCGTTCGCCTCCATTACTTGCTCCACGACCCCATCGGCAAGGCTCTCATGTACCACAACAAGTCCCGGAGTGGGGTGTGCCGTGGAGTCCAGAGCGGGAATAAGGAAGCGTGGTGAGGGGAGTATGATGAGTGGAGCCGAAGGTGAAGAAGCCAGCGATAATAGGAGGAGCGGGAGGGACGTGCCCGGAGTAGGAGGGAGGAGGACGAGGATGGGAGTGGGGGCTGAGGCGTCCGGTGAGAGGTTTGGGAAGAGGGTTGAGAGACCTATTGGGAGTAGGCGGGTCAATCCTGCCAGGGCATCGTTCGATAGCTAACATATAAGCTTTTGTCATTGAAGCGACTATGAAGATAGCTTACAGGAGTATCCAGTATCATCCGTTGTTTCTCTTCAACTCCTTTAGAAACAGGAATGACATCCCGGACAGTCTTCAGCGAACTCGCCGGTCGGACGACCAACTACATTATCTGCTTCAGCAACGACTCTACATCGGATACTACTTAGCAGAGACTTGACCTACAGGAGTTCCATGGCCCGTAGCGAAACTTCGATAAACCCCCGACTCGCCCTCCTTTCGGACAGGCGAGACTTCTGCCTGTTTCCCCAGGAGCAGAGGGTGAACGAGAGCTGACGGGCGCGCGAAGCGGTCATATAGCAGCAAACTCAGCGCTGCGATCAGTAGGAACAGGGTGAGGTTGTCTATCTCGAAGTCTGGCATTGTAAGTGAGGTGAGGAATGAGGAGTGTGAAGGGAGGGGAGTTGGAGGGGAGGGATGGCTTGGGTGCGGTGAAATTGACGGTTCCGGGGGACATCATGAAACACACGCTAAAAATCCCGGCTATATGTCACCGCTTCCGACTTGCAATTGCTCCTCCCACTTCCACCATTTCTACCACTCACTACACTGACCAGAGTATAATGTCGACTGAGCTGCCTGACGTATATACGAACTCGGAGATAGATAACTACCCTGGAGGTGTGTGCTAGCTTTCGCCAGCGCAAGGAAACCAGCTCATCATTCTAGCGAGGGAACGCTCCCGGCCCGGCCAAGGGGACCGCGAGGAGACATACGGCAAGACGACCGACGCGTGAGCTCAGCTGGAATCATCCACCGTCTTTGAGTTAGAGCCAGGAGCTGACACTTATAGGAACGGCAATCAAGTCTCCGCCAAGCCGGCAAACGGCGGTGTCCTAGCCTCTCAGCGCCGGCGAGTAGAGCATGAGCGCAAAGTGGCTGCGGACGCAGCTCGTCGAGCTGCAATGCCACCATCCACCGGTCGGTCAAAAACGACATGGACCACACTACTTCTCCTAGCCATCTTTGTGCCACTCCTCTCATCATTCCTTACCGGATCCAAATCTTACACTTTCAACCTCAGCCCATATGTCGTTCCACCTATCGCCAAGCGATGGCGATACTCTTCTCTCAATCCCAACAAGAACCCTCTGAGGACATTCACTCCACATACACTGTCGAGATATGATGGGAAGCGAGAGGATAGGCCGTTGTATATTGCTATCGGAGGGGATGTGTATGATGTTAGCAGTGGGCGACGGATGTACGGACCGGGAGGACCATATCATGTCATGTGAGCTACCATCAGATTATTTAAAGGTTGGAAGAGCTGATATCTTAGGGCAGGGAAGGACGTCAGTCGAGCGTATATCACTGGATGTTTCCAGACTGACTTGACACACGATTTGCGCGGATTGAGCAAGAATGACTTGAAGGTGAGTTGGGTGCCTTAAGTCGTGGACTATACCCATCCGCCCTTATCTCTCCGCCAATATTTCCAATCTGTTCTCTGCTTCGATTCCAAGCTATCAACATACCGAATTGAACTGCTGAAGCTGATGTCGCAGGCCCTTGATAATTGGAAAACCTTCTTTGAAAATCACGACACCTACCGTCTAGTCGGACATGTAAATCTCCCACCTATCGATCCCAACTCACCCATTCCACCAGACTGCAGGAAGGGTGAGGCGGGAGGAGAAGACGAGCAGTCGCATGCTGGCAAACATGCGGGTCAGGGTAAACCGGGCCCAGTCAAAGCGACGGGGTCATAATGAGCGACCATCCCCCCTTCCAACATCGATGACCTGTCAGAAAGAGATCGGAGTACGTTTACAGCGGAGCATGCACGGGGTGAATTGAAGTGAGGGCCATTGCAGGAGGACTGACACGTACATGGGCTAACAATCGATTACTGACTTTCGGGCCTCATACTCAACTGCAGGGCGCTGATACACTCACAGAGTCCATGTATTCTGCAATGAGATCGTATATGTACACCTTGCAGGTAAACTATTTACAAGTGCGTCCGGAAGTCTCGCCTAGATATGAACATGCAAGTAGAACCCCGTACGCTACCATGGTCCTTAACTACCTACCACCCATGTCGACGTCTTCAGTTCTTGACTTGAGAGTTGACCTGCGCCTCCGCCGCTTGGGGGTCTCTGAGAATTCTGGAGAGGTCGCCGCGTCGATGTCAAGGGGTCGACTCAATTTCCTCCTTCCGCCCTCAGCCGTAAAGTGGCGCCTGTCCTCATCGACGTCTTCAGAACCGGTCAAGTTGTTCACTTCTGCCAACCTCAAGTCTTCGTTCCCCATTGCGAGCTCCGCCAGGTGCATGCCCGCGCGTGTCATTTCATATTCACACGTATCCCTCCAGAGCGACGCAGGGGTATCCAAGAGAGGCAGTCCCGACATAATGTCATCGAGGCTCAATGCGAGCCCAGCAATTGCCATGTATCGTGGATCCTGAGCGCCGCCAACGCGGCCTCCCGCCAACTCACTCGCCAAGATATCCACTTCCGCTGCCCCGCAAACATCAGACATGCTCTTCAGTTCATGCGCCTGAAGCAAAGTCGGGAGTTTCGGCTGCGAGATCTGGAGGCCTTCAAGAGCGGATAAGCTGCTCAATGAACGAAGGAATCTCCGTAGGATCACCCGTCTGTCGTCTTCATACACTTCACTGCCGGTCTTCTTGATGGTAGCGTAAGCTTCCGCGAAGATCGAGATGCACGCGGATAGTTTGCTCATTTCGTTGTTGATAACGTTCCTCGTGCCTTCAGTCATTGTCTCGAGGTTGGGATGATCGTGTGACGATGCTGAGAAATAGGCAAATGGGGCAGGATACTGGCTGGAGAAGGACATGGTCAGGGCGAGCTTGTCGAGATGCGAGATCTCGGAAAGGTTGACAGAGGTCATTCTGGTCTGTGGTCTTTAGTAAAGGGGGTTGCGGTGGGTGCTGAGATACCTTGATGAGGTGCAGGGTATTGGGGGCGAGTAAGGGGTACGGAATATGAGGTGGATAGGTTCGGGTCGTATGGATGGATGGCTGCGTGCCACCGTGATGTTGGGGGTTATGATTGTCTGTTGGTCAGTAGTGTGGTAAAATACTGGATGGGTCAGCGAAGGATAAGAGTAATGGGCAAGCTATTGGTGGGTCGAGACTGAGGACAGGCAGGGGTAGTTGGCTATATAGGGTGGGCGATGCGCCTACTGGTCAGTCAGCTGAGGGCTAGACGACGGGTCCGGGGGCCCATTAACAAAAGAGAGCAGAGGCTCTGCACATTTCAGACACGTCAGAAATCGTCGGTCCTTTGTTGCTCTGTCTCCTGGCTCGCACGACCATGGTGTCTTCGAGCTCGAGCACAGGGCCGATATCTTCCGGTAATTGGCGCTGCATATTCGGCTTTAGTCGGAGATGCCATGATGGCAGGCCTCAAGATCACTCTCTGCCGCAACATTACCTTCCTATCCCACATTTGGTAAGCTACACTCTTCAATCACTAGCCGCTCGAGATCAGTAGCCAAATGATTAGGATCAGTCGCGGAGTCAAGTTGCCATCAATACGTAGTCAGGTGTGAGCGCAGCACACCCTCATATGGGGATTCTCCATGACCCATACGTACGACCTACAACTCCTCCCGCCCCTTTTGAGCAAGCACGACAGCTCCAGGGCCCTCCCCACCCAACGAATCCGTAACAGGCCAACATAAAGCCGGGGTGGTGACAGTAAACCTGTACTCGCACTTCTCAGGCTCACTGACTGTCAATAGCTCATTCTTGGTTCCACAAGAGAGGATGACGTCGACTGAGCGGTTGGGTCCGTTCCAGCATTTGGCACTGGGATGTTAGCGCGAGCTTTGAAGGATGGCAGGCAATGAGCGGGCAGAAGTCAGTTGAGAACGAAAAGGATAGGTGAGAACAGGGATTGACAAAGGCTAGGAAAATGTAGCCGAATAGAGTAGGTAGGAACGTACCCATTCCGATATCCTTGCTCAGTGTAGAAATCGTATGATCCCGGTTCGAAGTTGGAGTTCCAGTGGGTGTATTGCCTATTGCTATCAGCTTTGTCCTCCACTTATGCAGATTGGGAGCCATATAACTCACCCAAGATGATTGTTCGAGTAATCCTTATTACTCTTCTGAGTCGCACTACCAAAGAAACACAACTCGTAAGTATAGCTGAACCCCATCAGCTGACTATCCTAGGTCACGTCTTTCACGGACGACCTAAGAAGTACGATGCAACTTACTCTCCATGTATCTTCTCCACACACGTCCCATCCAACTTCTTCCATTCCCCTTCACGCCCATACTCCCAGCCCGAGATATTATCCAGCGTCTCTTGCGCCGTCGTAATTTCCCTCTTGATGCGATTCAAGTCATTTTGCGCATTGGTGTGCTTTTGGCGGGCGGCAGATGTATCTGCTTCTGTCAGCTGATTCCACTAGCACGCGAAAATGTCCTCGGACAACATAGCTGGACTTACGAGGCGCGTCATTCCCTCCTCCTCCTCCTCCACCACCCACTTTGGCTACCTTGCCAAATATCCCCAGTTTTACTAACCACTCCGCTAGGGTTTCTCGGAAATTGTCGAATGACTCAAATAGGAAATCGGGTATGTATTCGTCGATCTTGTAGACTGATAGGTCAGTATGACCCTCGTCACACAGTAGCTCAAAGAGAAATGACTTACGAATTCCGACCGAACCCTCTTCATCGTCCACCCCACCCGCCGAATCTACACTATCCATGTCTTCTAACAGAAGTCCCTCCAAATCTTTCCGCTCAGCCTGATCAAGTTCCCACTCTGACACCTTGTCCACTACTTCCTTCTGCTGCGCTTCCTGGATGTTCTCCTTCTGTTCCTCTCCGCCCTCTACACTCCCCTCTGAGTCGGTCGAGGAGGCAGCTTCTGGCCCACGCGTCAACTCCTCATATCCCACTACCGCAGCTTTGACGGCCATGTCTTGATAGTTCGGGTTATAGCCCTTTCGGAGTTCGTCGAGGATGTTGTGGAGGTCGTCTAGCTCTTTTTGGAGGGAGGAGGTTTGGGCCCGAAGGCGGGAAAGGAGGTTGCGCTGGGATAGAAGGGTTTGGAATATCGCTATGATATTAGCTGCGGCCACGATGATGTCAGAACATGCATGAGCATAGGAGCTAGGAAGGAACAGAGGGACTGAAGAATGAGGTTCAAGAAGGGACGTACAGGATTGTTTCCTCTTCTCCAGCTCTACATGAGACTTCGCCTCGAGCCCTTCCAGACTGATCCTTAGCCGCTCAACTTCACTCTCCTTCTCTCCAACTTCCACCTGCTTCTTTGAAATCTCATCCTCAAGCCGCTTACGCTCCGTTTTGGCGTGCTTGATGTACGTCCCTCTAATCTTGGCTCCCTGCAATCGGTGTCAGCTTCAAATTCCAGCAGCAATCAGGAGTCGCAAGCTTACAGTCTTTCTCGTCTGTGCCTCAGCTGCAACTTTCGCTCGGTACTCTTTGCCTATCTCTTGACACCGGTCAGGACAAGCTCCAGTTGCCCATTCATCAGACCCATCACAACATTCGTCATCTACGCTTCAGCCCAAAACCTCCAGTCAGACAACGCAGACCTACCGCATATCCCATCATTCACCCTTCCGAGCCCTATGACTCCAGGCATATGACCCTCATTCTTACAGTAGAATGTCGTCGCTCCATCCCCTCGTCCTTCGCACGCACTCGTACCAGGTTCGTCAGACCCATCAGGGCAGTCACAGTAGTCATCATTTATCGCTGAGAGGGGGATGGGGAGGGAAGTTGTGAGACAGTGGAAATGGGTAGAATTCTTCGCATAGAGCGGTAAGACTGTTGAAGTCAGCGCAGGAGCTGGAGAATGGTCGCGGTTGCTTGTAGCGGGGACCAAGAAGCAGAGGGGGAGTCGACAAACGCACGGGCGGGGTCCAAGCCACGTATCGGCACATTTGGAGCTTCGAGGGCGTTGATGGATGTTGCAGCGCTCAGAGCGGCTGCCACGAGGCCGATCGTAGGGCCAGGTACGCGCATACTGGCTATGATTTGCAAGATAATCCCAAGAGAGGCTATAGTATGGCTGGCACTACCACCCAAGAAGATGAAACGCTCGCGGAAGCAAAAAAGGTGAGGAATGCTGGGATGAACTGCTACCACCTGGCCGATACTGCCCATCATCATGGACTGTCCATCAGCGTTGCCATTGGGCGGCAGAAGAGCCCTCACCCTCCTCCTGGAGACATTGGAAACAGCGGTGAAGAAGGGGTATTGACAACTTGGAGTGGGAAATCATGCTCGTCGGGATTTTCGGATGATCCGCCCGGAGCAGGGGAGATTTGAGGGAGCATTCCTCAGCGTGCATGCATGTCACTCCGGAACCTGTTCAAATAAGGGGATCGTCTTGCCCATATATGCCTCCTCTCTGGTATACTGGACGATGCTGCATGGGTGAGTGAGATAGATTACCGGCTAAATCGATCCAAATCTAAGCGGCGAGTAATTAATTGCCGTGGTTTTGATTGGCCTCGAAAAAGGTTTCACCTTGTGCATCTCTCCACTCACAACATCCCTCTTTGCTTTGTATCGTCTCCTTGTATCATCGGCTTACTCCGCCAACGCCCAAAGATAATCTGCTTGGCAAGCCAGCTGCATATCTCCGATCGGCCAAAAATCTTGCAGCCCACCGCGAATCCTCCTCGATCCACCCAACATGATCAGCAAATCACTCCTAGCCTCTACTTCCAGGCTGATCGCCCGGCCCAATCCCTCCCACATCAGCATCGCCCGCCGATCATTCGCTACTGAGACTGAAATACCTGCAGGGTTCAACCTCAACGATGTCGAACGCGAGAGTGATGAGGTGGACGTGTGCATCGTCGGTGGCGGACCGGCGGGTTTAGCAGCTGCGATCAGGCTAAAGCAGCTCGAAGCTGAACGAGGGGGTGAAGTAAGAGTTGTATTACTGGAGAAGGGTGCTGAAGTCGGTGAGTTCTCCATGATTTGATGGTGGCCAAAGCTCATTGGCAGGAAACCACATTCTATCTGGCGCAGTTATCGAGCCTCGAGCGCTAGATGAGCTTCTACCCAACTGGAAAGCAGATGGTGCACCCTTGAACCAACCTGCAACGTCGGATGCCATGCGATTCCTCACTCGCACATCATCGATCCCCATGCCCCACCCACCGCAAATGAATAACAAGGGCAACTACATTGTCTCCCTCTCACGCCTATCGGCATGGATGGCCGAGCAGGCTGAAGCGCTCGGCGTGGAAATCTACCCTGGATTTGCGGGATCCAAGGTCATTTACACGGAGGATGGGAAGGGTGTACGCGGAGTTCAGACTGGTGATGTCGGATTGGACAAGAACCTTCAGCCCAAGGAATCGTTCGAGCCTGGAATGGAGTTCTTGGCCAAGTGCACTTTGATCGCCGAGGGTGCACATGGATCTTTGTCCAAAACGCTGCAGAAGCATTTCAACCTTCGCGCGGACTCGGATCCCCAGACGTACGGACTGGGTATCAAGGAGGTGTGGAGGGTCAGGGACGAGGTGTACGAACCTGGAAAGATTGTGCACACGCTTGGGTGGCCCATGGATTATAAGACCTATGGGGGGAGTTGGTTGTACCACATGGAGGACAACATGGTCAGCTTGGGATTGGTCATTGGGCTGGATTACCAAAATCCGACTCTGAGCCCATTTAGGGAGTTCCAAGTGAGTTGTGCTTCGTCAACCTGGACAGCAAGCTGATCTGTCAGCGCATGAAACACCATCCCTTCTTCGCCAACATCCTTAAGGATGGTGAATGTCTAGCGTACGGTGCGCGGGCGCTGAACGAGGGTGGTTTCCAGTCAATCCCTAAATTACACTTCCCAGGTGGTGCCTTGATTGGATGTTCGGCGGGTTTCCTCAATGTCCCAAAGGCAAGTTCACCCATGTACTGTCCGTGAGCAATAGCTGACGAACGTAGATCAAGGGAACGCACAACGCAATGAAATCCGGAATGCTAGCCGCCGAAACCGCCTATGCTCGCCTACACCCCTCACTATCTCCCTCCTCATCCACCTCCGAGGCATCAGCCGAGACTTCATCCGAAGCAGACGAGATCCTCGACATGTCAGGTTACGAACAAGCCGTCAAGGACTCATACATCTGGAAGGAGCTTAAAGAGGTTCGGAATCTTCGACCATCGTTCCATAATCCCCTTGGGCTTTATGGCGGGATTGCGTATTCCGGTATTGACAGTTTGGTTTTGAAGGGTAGGACACCGTGGACTCTGAGGAATAAGAAGGAGGATTACGAGGGGACTAAGAAGATTAGGTATGTCTTTTGTCTCAAAGAGTTCAGCTTGCCGTGTCATCTCCATTGGAATGAGTGATCTCTAGGAAAACGATGAGCTGACGAAATTAGCGAAGTAACCCCTATCCAGTACCCTAAACCAGACGGTATCCTCTCATTTGACATCCTCACCTCAGTCGCTAGGACGGGCACAAATCACGCTGAGGGTCAACCTTCTCATCTCCGCCTGCCACTCGAACAGGGTGCGAAAGAACGACACACACATACCAATGTGACGGAGTATGGAGGTCTGCTAGGGTATGCTTGTCCCGCGTCGGTGTATGAATACCAGGATGCCGAGGGGGCCGATGCGGATTCGGATGGCAAGAAGTTTGTGATTAACAGTCAGAACTGTATCCATGTGAGTCTATGTTCTGGCAGCTGTAGTATTTGAAGAAGAGACGATGGAGGGGTGGAGGTAGGGAAGGGGAGCGAGAGGGCAGATGACAGTCGAGAAAAAAGCGATATGGGATCCGTGTGCTAATGCCCATAGTGCAAAACTTGCTCCATCAAGGTACCAACTCAGGACATTACTTGGACAGGTGAGTAGGAACGCTATTAGAAACGGCTGTACTCATAGCTGACCTAGATTTCAGTACCCGAAGGAGGCGGCGGACCAAAGTACAGTGAGTTCCCTCTTCGTCAAAATTTGATCCGATTGAATACGGCGACAAAAACTGATCCTGTAGGTATGACCTAGTTGTTGATCGATGATCTCTCTTCTCTCCCCGGCTGGCTTCAGCCGGCGCATGTATCTCTTATCCATCCCCAAGACTGAGATGGGCACCAAGCTTCCATCTCAAGTTCCGCAATACCTCATCCCCCTTTGTCCAGATATACTCCAACTGATTTCAGATTCAGATATAACGACACACAGCACCACAACCTGAAACGTCGTATCATTTGCGGATCCTTTATCGAATAAACCCCTGAAACATCTCCTCCCATCCTATCCTTACAAGCCCCTGCCGATCCCCTCGAAATCAATCACATGGGCTCACTTCCCCCCTTCCTTTCCTTTGTGTCTGAAGTCAGACGCTAGGCGGTTGATCTACAGATGTCACACCTTTGTCCTGCGGTCCCCGGGTGGATGCGGAACAACGCTGGGCGTGCATCGGCCGGATCTTGGACTCTTGGAATGATGACAAGGGAGGCGAAGGGACCAAGAAAGGGGTAGAGCACGGGATATGTGTGTGTGTGGTGCGTCCCTCCCCAACTTTCCTTTCTTCCCATTCAAGGTGGAGGTGTTCTTTTCTCCTCGTAAGGCGATATAGGGGAGATATAAGGGAAGGAGTCAGGTGTTTGGTGCTTGCTATCACCTGTTCATACCCTGCTTGCTTTTCTACTTCATTTCGTCTCCTTCTCTTTCAACTTCTTCTTCATTCTTCATTCTTCGTTCTTCGCTTTATATCTTGCTTCATTCTCTCTCACCATATCCGCTTTAGTCACATTCGTCTGCTCCGCGAGCCTATTGTTCTAGCCCGTTTCTTCTCCTTAACCCGCCTTTCCCCGCCATTCCCTTCACCTTCCAAATCCCTACCCATCTCTCCCAGCTCAGGCTTCACCCGGCGCTCTCTACAACTATCGCCAGGCTATCCACCGGAAACCCACCGAGGCCAACCCGAAACACAGCACCACACCCACCAAAGGACCCATCCGTCCAAAACACCTCCTCCCCTTGCGACCCTATCGGAAAGGACCCCCCTCTGCCCGTCGATCCCTCCTTCCGGCTCTTTTGCGCTAAAACATACAGTCACGTCCGTTGTTCAACGTTGATCAGGATAAATTTCCAACGTCCAACATCCATACCCTATCCCTCTTATCCGCCAAAAGGTCACAGCGCCAACCCCACTTTCCCCACTCTCGTCATCCCCATCCGGCTCCAGTTCTGCACTCCGCCTCCTGACGCCAACGCTCAACCGGGAGATACCGCACAGACGACCCTTTGTTCTCCCACCACGCGGGTTGCCTCTGTTCGCTCCTTGACGAAGTAGATCACGCCTTGCAGCTTTCGAAACGAGCCATCAACGGTTCGCCGTACCTGCTCCCCTCTGGCCTTGCGCCACCCCGCCCACTTGCCCCTGTATCCCCTACGACTCCTCCTCTTGCTCTTCACGAGCACCTACACCATACTACCGTGTGACCGCCTATCGCCTATACAATCCCGACAACTCCATCAACAATGATGTTCGCCTCCCCCAATCCCATGGGACACTTCTCGACACCGGAAATGAAGATGGCCGGGATGACACTGCAGGCGGTTCAAATGGAATTGGAGCGAGTCAAGATGATGCCAGGGATGATGGTTGAGGCGCACCTTGAATGTCTGAACAAGTGAGTCGAACCGGATCTAGCATCGATCATTGCGATGTACTGATTGAACAAAGCTAACAACTAGCAGACTCCTACAACCACTGGCGATATTACAAGGCATGATGGGACTGCGGACATGGCTAGGCGAAGTGCAGTACATGTTGACTATGATCAAGCAGCGGTCATTTCAGGGCATGCCATTGTAAGTCTTTGACTCATTCCTCTCCCGTCACAATGTACTTGTTTGTTCATTCGTTGATTTTTGTCTGATACGGCCCGTCGCGTACACACGCTGATCCATCAGAATGCCTCGAGAACGACAGGTGCTGGCGTGGTACTCTGCAAGATGGCGAGAGCTGAGAGGAGGAGCAGTGAGTCTGCGCTTCTCGCAGAAATTGCCGGCAGTGGATGTGACGCTAACGTCCACAGTGCGATATGAGTAGACCAGAAGCGCAAATCGTGAGTCTCATGCCTCTCACCCTTTCTACAACCTTTTGAGGGAGAAGTCATGGAATCCAAGGCTGATAATGACAGATCCTGATATCCATGGCGGAAATGTCAATGTGTTGAGACGGTCATACCCTTCCGAAATCCGATCCCCTACCCTATGCTTAGCCAACCTCCAATCCTATATCTTTTCGACCCATCTCCCACTCGTACTCATCCCATGACTCGGACTCAGTAACAGGTCGCTCAAAAACCACAACCCAACCCAAAACGCCCAATTTCGAGATGTATAGAAATCTCCCCATCGCAGGTGTCAATAGAGATTCTCCGCCCTCGTGTCACCACTCACCCATAGACCTACATCAAGGACCTCATGTCCGCGATCTGTTGTATCACCTAGTATCAGTTGTATACCACCTTGCACATGCTATCCCTTGCGCAACACCACCACCAGCTACCCAGGGCTCCCCTTACCATGCTGTATCTACCCCGGATCTCGGGTATGGCCGAGGAATGTTGCAACGACGTTGTGGGCGTCTTGGCAAGCTCCGGCCGGCCGGTGCCCCCGACGCCATTGTACGCGTGCATCCTGCTTCTCAGCCTGCTATATACACTATATCTCAAGCCATACACGAACTGGAATCCCCTCTCAGTAGACTCGATAGACCCATCTGCCATACCCGCCAGTATGATCCGACGGCTGAACCCCTTACAACGGCGATTCGCAGCGTCCCTACCCCGCACTCAGGCGATTCCCTCGAAAGCACCTGCCATCCCTATCGCAGCATCGACCCTTCACTTCCGCCCACTACAGAGTCCACTTGCTCATGTGCGGCCACCTCAATTACTGTCGTTCGCCGCCTCTCGACTGTTTCACTCTTCAGCTATCATCCGCGCAGATGAGCCCTTCAAGCTGGCGGACATAGGCGAGGGGATCACTGAAGTGGAGATTATCAGCTGGTCTGTCAAGGAGGGAGATATGGTGGAGGAATTTGATACCCTGTGCGAGGTACAGAGTGACAAGAGCACGTACGTCAGCTTCCTCAGACTAACAATCATGACAAGGGCTGATGATCCAGAGTCGAATTGACCGCCCCCTTCACCGGCAAGATCCATCATATCGCTTTTGGTTCTGGGGAAATGGTCAAGGTCGGCCAGGTCCTTTGTCGAATTACTACGGAAGGTGGAGAAGCCGAAGATGTTCTCACACCAGCCGAGACTGCTTGCGAGCCCGAGGCGGACACATCAGCGAGGACAGAGGCGACTTCCGAGAGCGAACCTCAGCAGGAAGCTGCGCCCGACACACACACCGCTACCTCCCACACTACATCCAGTGAAACTTCGGCTTCTAGCCAATCAGAGTGGGACAAAGATTACATACCTCCTCCTCCGCCTCGGCAGATCGTCCGGCCCGTCGAGGCAGCGTCCGAGAAGACCACATCGCTTGACCGCGCTCTTCTCGCTTCCCTCCGTGCAGCAGCTGAAGCGGGCGATGCAGTCGAGGCAGCTACTGAAGCTGTTCAGCTTCTTCAGGGGAGAGATGAGAGTATGGAGTCGGCTGGACAGTCTAGCTTCTCCGGCGAGGCTTCGATTGTCCGAGGCCACGAGCCGAAGAAGGCAGAGATCAGGACGGAGCCTGTACCTGCTCGACGAGAGAGGCCAGAGAGGGAAGGCAGAAGAGAGATCGTCAAGACCAGTCCGGCAGTAAGGACTTTGGCGGGGAGGCTAGGGGTGAAGTTGGAGGATGTGAAGCCGACTGGTGAGGGTGGGAGGGTTACGCAGCTGGATGTTCAGGCAGCTGCGAGCAATGTGCAGAAGCGGGCACCAGCATCGAGTGTGAAGACACCCACGCCCATACAGGAGTCAACGGCCGCTCCTGCGAAAGCGGCGCTAGCTTATCCTGTAGAGAGGAGCCGGATCCCCGAGATAACCAAGGTGGACTTTGGCCGGACGAGGAAGGTCATGTATCGCGCTATGGGAGATATGGCTCATGTACCACATTTCGGGTCAGTCCTTGCCGTCCGAGTCTTCTCTTCTTGCCTTACGAGGAAATGCTGATCGAGCAGATACTCTCATACTCTCAATCTCACCCCCCTACTTCCTTACCTTCGCGCTATGAACACCCCTCCCTCACCTCCATCCACAAATTACCTCGCTTCGGATATACCGCCAGACCACGCCCGTAACCCCGTCCCATCTGCCGCCAAGCCAAAGACGACTCTACTCAGTTTCCTAGTCAAGGGATTACTATTGGCGATGGAGGAGCACCCAATCATGCGAGCGAGGGCGAAAGAGCAGGGTAGTAGTCGGATTTTGGAGATTGCTCGAGACGGAGTGATTGGAGTCGCTGTGTCTGGTGAGCTCCTCTCGTCTCCCTCCTTTGCTAGGGCGACATAAGCTGACTCCTAGATCCCAAATACGGCCTAGTCACCCCATCCCTCCCCCACTTACCCCCCTCCACACCCCTCTCAGCCCTCACTTCCGCTCTCTCCCAACTTCGCCAAAATCCCACAAAACCATCCTCACCTGCTAACCTGACGATATCGTCAGTGGGCGGTCTAGGTGAAGGGAGAGGGATGATGCCGGTCTTGCCGCCCGGTGGAGGTGTAGCGATATGTGCGGTGGGACGAGCGAAGTGGGAAATGGAGTGGAAGAATGCTAGTGGGAAGGGACTTATGGATATGACTGCTGAGGATGTTGAGAAGGCTGGGTCGAGGGCAGTTTTGAGGTGCCCTGTGGGATGGAGTGGGGATCATCGAGTTGTGAGTACCTGTACCGGTCGATATACCCCAGAGAACGGATACGGCAATTGAGGGTCAAAGCTGATATTTCTCAGCTTGAAGGAGCGGAACTCATCGCATTCACTGAGACGTGGAAGAAGTATATCGAAGAGCCGTGGAGATGGCTGAGTATCGACTGAGCTTGGGGTCAGACAAGCATCGCCACAGTCTGAGCTGCCAGCATCCATAATCATCCGCTCGGCGAAACCCTTGGTTATGCATCACCCTGCAGTTTGCATTCGTGTACACTAATACACCTAAGCCTCGATCACCTGACATGGATAACCCTCTCCCTGAATCATTAGCGACTGACCTTCCTATACGCTATCGTTTACAACAAAGTGCCGTCCCAAATATATAACTCACAGTGCGTCTTCTTCTCGTCGATTCATCATTTCTTCCGGCTAGACCCTATAATACCTCTTATACACTCCATAAAGCGCCGCACCAGTCAAGGCAGTAGCGAGAATCCCGCCAAAGACCTGGCTACAGCTTGGCGAAAAGCTCGTCCGGTCTTTACCCGCTAGCGATTCGTAATTGTCATAGGTCTTTCGATCCACCTGGATAGTCGTCGGGTCGAATGGCTTTAAGGTACCCTTCGGCTTGTATGTTGTATTTGTATTACGTGCTGCCCCTTTCTCCGGATCCGGCCTCCCAGCTTCAGTAGCTGCCAAGTCCCGCACTCGTCCCCGCAAAAGCCTGACAGTATCCTCCAGATACGCCTTGCTCTCGGCCGTGACTGGATAGTATGAAACGTACGTCTCGGCGGTCGCTGTGTTTGTCTTTGATGGCGTCGATGTACATGATGGCGCATTCCGAGATTGAGAGACGCTCGGGTCGGCTAGCTTGCCTCCCAGGCTCTTGTACAAGGTATGTCTTGCCGTATCTTCGCGTCTCGACCAGGTGATGGATTTGTTGTTAGAGCTCTTGGAGTGACTGGCCGGTGATAAAGTCGTGAAATAGGATCTGGCGTCTGCTTCTAGTCTCGAGATTCGAGTCGGGAGTTCGGAATTGTTGATTGTATCAGGTGAGGTTTCCGACGCCTCCGCATTGAGTCGCTTACAGTACGACTTCTGGGACCCGGGAAGGGCCCAGGAAGAGAACCATGACGAAAGCTTTGAGGTGGCTGTGCTTTGGGCGTTTGAAGTCTTGAGGTCTTGAGATTTACCTTTTTCATATCTCGTTTGAAGGAAGTTATACGTGTCGTTCTCTGGCCATACTGTATCCTGAGTCTCATTATCTCCCGAGAACTTTCCGTGCCCAGTACAAGTACCGACGCTTTCGTTAAACGCGACCATGTGGTTTGGTATAGGGGCTGCAAGTTGAGGATTGGGGTAGGCGGTACTGCGATGGTCGGGGAAGGGAGGTGCTTTGGCGGCGAAATTGGGCTGTTCTGAAGACTGAAGCTTCGGAAGTGGGGTGTATTGATTGTGTGTATGGGAGGAGGTTTTTTGAGGATGTTGATGTTGTGTGGAAGGCAGTGTCTAGAGTGATCAATAAGGCGCGATAAATCTGATGCACCGCTGGTGGCAAGAGTCGCCCTTCACGGAGTAAGGGGTAAAACGTGACCTCTCATGTGTCAGCATCCCGCAACATGACCCTGCAGATAACCCCTTCAGTCATCCTTTCAGTCGATCAGCTTGAAGGGATCCGCATAGCCACTACATCTGGCGCGTCCGGGGCCTAGTGTGCCTTAGACCTAGATTGCAGACTCGTCGGGAATTGTCAGTGCCGACAGTCCTTGACAAGAGCGCTTAGCGTTAACGAGTGAATATCCTGCGCAACTCCTAGACGTCGAATACAGAAGCGATACTCGTAGTAATAACAAACATACGTCCAGCAGGGGATGTGGGCCCTGACAGAGGTAAGACATATCTCCTGCATGACCCTTGAGCCGGAGTGAATCCTTTGTTCGTTGGTGAGGTAGTGCTGCTCTGTGCGTTTGGCAGCTTGAAAATCGTCTGACTGGGTGCTCAGCAAGATCGTGTGAGTGAGAAATACCTGGTAGAGGTAGTGCAGAAGATGGATATCACAGCTAAAATTTGGCTAAGATCAGTGAGGTGAGCTGACCTATCTGATCCCTCCACTTACGACCCTACACAACGTCAACATTTCGCCTGCCAGCTACAATTGAGCTACAAAGCCATTCGATCAACTTCCAGCCATACATAATCTTGGTCTACTCAAATCCGCCCTCGAGCCCTGTCAATCCTGCTACAGAAATTCTCTGAGGGAGAGGATTTCATACAGCCCGCCTGTCACGCTCCCTTCCCTCGCCGACCCATGTCTCCGATACCGTTCCAACCATGACATCAATCACTGAATCCGCTGTACTACGCTATCACTATGCTCAACTAGCCAACGCACGCAATATCGCCTCGGCAGGTTTGATTATCACTGCGAATGAAGACGAGCGTCGCCGAGTCTCCACTTCTCACTCCTACTACCGCTCACAATCTCCATCACTTATTCCCCCTCCTTCGAATCACAACCCCGATCCATTACTTCTAGCGGGTGTCGACTCAGACGCGATAGATCCAGTGCTGCTCGCGCTGGATATGGAACGAGAGGCGGATGAGCTAGGCGCGTTAGCCAGAGCAATCATGGCTGAGGATGTGGGTGATGTGCAGATGATAGGGGAGGGAAGTGGGAGTGGGCAAGGAGGATCGGGGAGCAGTAGGGACCTCAGGGGTCTGGCTGGTGTGAAGAAGGCACCGAGGAAACGGAGTCGACTGAGCGAAGTTGAGGTGAACTCGGTCCTGGCAGGAGCAGGAGATGGACTAAGCACGACCCCGACAGCCAGGCCGAGGAAGAAGAAGATCCCATCGACAGACGTAGCTCTTGAGGTTGCATCGATATCCACACCTGGCAATATCAGCGCGCTCGACCCCTCCCTCACGAACCCCTATCTTACATCTCAGAGCCCAATTCCACACTCGACAAATCTCACCAGTACGCCATCCCAGCCCCACCCCACTCCCTCCCTCGCATCCATCGCAATCCCCACAGCCCACCTCCTCAAATCCCGTCTTTTACCCTCCTCGTCCAAACCCAAATCTGCTCTACCCTCACATATGGGCACAATACCCACACCGGCGCCTAATACCCCTCAGTCCGGGTCGGGAATGGAAGTGGACGAACTTTCCACACCGTTCCAACCGCTGTTATTTGGTAAATCTATGCCGCAACAGAATGGGGGAACACCGGGATTGGGCGGTGTGCCTGCACGGCTGGGCATGCTGGGTGGGCGAATGGCAGGAATCGGAGCGGGCGGGGCAGGGATTGGGGTGGGGAAGAATCGGCAGAATGGGGTAGGGTGGACAGTGGGGACGCCTGTGGCTGCTCCGCGTGGTGTTGGCGGGGCATAGGTGTTCACGGAGTACATTACGGGTTGAAAGGGACCGTGAGAGCTAGGACTGATAGCGGTTTGACGGGTATATGGACACTGTGTAGAAAAGGCGTAAGCTGTGTATAGTACTGTTTATAATATCTTCGAGTGGAATAGACGATTAATGCAGGTCGAACATGACGCAAGCATCGCACTTCGGTATGCTCTCTTACCTATATGAATACATATCGAACCTAAATGTATACTTGGATATTAGTACCATATGGTACATCCACGCCTCTTTGACACCGTATTGACGAAACTGATATAGCAAGAAACGAACCCCCCCAAAGATCCATGAAGCACAAGCCTAACCAACACCTCGAAAATATCGCCACCTGCATTGTAAGCTTACCATCTCCGTAGCCTTTTATTTTCTTTCATAGTGCGGCAAGGCGACTCGTAGTACTGCAAACTCACGAATTGATGGATTGCGTATCAATAGCCCGTATCCAACCGCCAGCCAAAAAGTTTCCCCGCATATGGGCCTGGCCGGAAGGCCACGAGCTTAATCTGTGACTGCGTTCTCACCAATGGAATCAAGCGGGTCGTCGTCGTCGGAATTAAGCGAGTCGTCGTCGCCGTCCGTCCGCGTCGTCCCAGGCTCGATTTTGACTGAGTGCTCTAGTCTCGCCCGTTTCTGGCCCTCGCTACCGGATGGAGTAAATGTCGTGCTCCAGCCACGTCGACCCAATAAAGTCTCCCGCCCCTGAACCCCCGGCACCGAGGAGAGAGCGGGAGCGAGGGCATACCCGGCGGGAGGCCGGCAGACAAATGTGATGTCAGATTGAACAGGGGTATAGGGGGGAACGGGGGGATTTTCGAGCGATAGTCTACTAGCGACTGCCTTTTCTATCGAGCTGACCGTTGTTCGGCCAGACCGTAGAGTTCCCGGAGATTGGGGAACGTGTTGTGCGGTCTTGGATAGTGTGGGCGCGGTTTGTGTCTGAGTGGCTGCGGGTTGAACTAATCGGTCCGGCTCGGCCGCTATCTCTGCTACGGCTGTCGAGGGAGTGACAGCAGGGTCTGACTGAGTGACGTCCTTGGTGGACATGATCGCGTCACTAGTGATGGTTTTTGCTGGTCCGGTCTCTGTTTCAGCTATCGGTACAATGTCCCACCAAGGCTCGTTCTCCTCCATATATTGAGCGAGAGCTGAACAGGTGAGTACGCACCAGCTGTACATGGTCAACGCAACACACCTTGCGTGGCAGCCTTTAGATCTGTCTCTGCAGGGTCGGCATGGTAGAGCTAAAGGATCAGCTAGTTTGCTGCACAGCTCGCAGCCTACCCGACCACCCGCTGGAACATGAAAATCTAGATAGCGCTCGACCCTCGTGAGAACTATGCAGGTCAGCTTTGTGTGCCGCTTTGCTGGATATCTTGCTGTGCCCTGGAGGCCTCCATGAAAACGGATAGCTAATTAGCTTACTGTATGGTCTACACCTCCACCAGAGGTTGCTGAGCAGAGTTATGAGATCGCGATAATGGTACGCCGCCTTCTCAAGCCTGATCACCAGATCATCCGTCCGCCCTATGTAGAGGTGCATGTGATCGCGCCAGTCTTCGATCACTGATTCAATCTTATAATGCCGTGTCCATAGATATGGAGGAACAGTGCGGAAGAAGAGGCGGCGTCGATAATTCGGCTCCAAAAGTTCGCTGAGACGTATACAGCTTTCATGGTCAGCCGAACGTGAGCTGACGCCAAGTGACGTTTGGAATTCAGACACTTACTCGGTATGGCACAGGCGGTCAGCAGGCCAGCCCCGGCAGGGACCGTTGAGAACTTCCGCGATGAGCTCCTCCTCTGTTAACGTATGTAGCCACGACCAATAAGTATATGGGAGGTACAGAATTCTTTCGGGGACGTCGTACCACCTGAGGGTCTTTCGCTCAATCGAAATATGCTCCATTAGGACGATAAGATGGTTTTTGTAACAGGAGACTTGACCATTTACCAAGTCCAGAGTCATGTGCAAGCACCGGCCGGCCTCCGGCATTAGCCGGATGCAGCATCATAGGAATATCCGATACCATGAGAGGCAATGCAACCAAGCAGAGTAAATGCATAGACGTCTATAAGGAATATCAAAACGAGGTGGTATAACTACCAATGCAGGGTAATCCTCTACCACAAAGAATCCATAAGTTTCAAGCTGAGTTCGACGCCCACGAACGTTGCCGCCTAAAGTATCAGCTTGAGCCCCAAGACCATATTATCCGCCTCTGCGAAGAACAGCGGTGGAAAGCGACTCACATTAGCAGGGAACGCTCTAGCCATAGCGGGTCCGAATCCCTTCCAGAGCGCAGTGACACCGTCCGCTGCGATGAGTTTTCGGGCGCAGTCCATGAAGCCCGAGTATGTTCCTTGGGGGGCGGATTGGAGTCGGGATTTGATAGTCTGTCAGATTAGCGATTGTCCGGACAAGCTGTAAAGTAACGATAACAGGAGAGGTGTGATTGGAATGTGACGAGATCCGTCTAGGTCATTTGGGAGCAGAATACCCAGGTCGCAAGAACCCAAAACTTACATCAGGAGGAATCGCAATCGCCCACATGGCCACACCGGCCGATCCTCCAGCAAGCATGATGGCTGGTAAGCTCAATGGTGGTGCCGCAGCCTTTTCACCGTTCGGCAGTAGGGCAGGGGCGGGGGAGAGGGTACGTTTGAGGGTTTCGTAGGTCGCAAAGTAGCTAGATGGATCAGCAGTGTCCTTCACATTACACGTTTGGGAGCCAGACAATCAAATTGAGCAGGGTAGACTTGAAATCCAGGATGCCTTGAAGTCTCCAGAATCCCCGCGCCTGTCCAAATTGCTTCTCCAGGCCAATATGCAGGGAGACTAGCCACCAAGGCTAATTTAGCAGCGCCAAACTTACACAGCAGATCCAGGACCGTCTCTCGCAAGAGTAGCGAATGTACCTCGGAAGATGGACCTCATACCGCCCTCAGCGTACAGTTTCCTGACGACGTCGATGGGTCCAGAGTAGGCTGCAGATCCGCTTTGGCCAGATACCTGAGCGTATCAGCCAAAGTACAATCATAGCTCCAACATCCCTCACTCCCTATCCTATTCTCACCGCCTTGCGCTCTTTCGCCTTATCCCTTTCCCTTCACCACTCACTCTCCCTGAATCGCCAAGACAGCCCAGACTTACCTGTAACAACACCTTGACACGCTCCGCAGGCCCCGCCACCAGCGTAGCAGGCACAGCACTCAGCCCACCAGCAATAGCTAGTTCCCCAATCGACAAAGCCTGGTTCTTCCTATTGGGAGTAGCGGCGTATACTATCCGCTTGCCGACATCGTAACCCCAGAAAGAGATGGCAAAGATGGGTGTGACTCCGACGAGGGGAGGGGTGATACCTCGGTACATCCTGTAGTATCAGCACTAGCTCTAACACCTATCTATGGCGACTAGGGAGCTATAGACACAGACTCACCCCTTGATCCCATCAGCTGCAATAGTCTTCCTAACGACATCTACCGCCCCGCTATACACCCCAGGAGCGGCAGTTTGCATACGCGTCTTTGTCAGATCAAATGGATGCCCAACGAGGACACAAGCAATACCACCCGCGCCGCCCGAAAGGAATGATTTGGTCTGGTTAACAGTCTGTTTGGCGGACTGTTTGACCGAAGAGAGCTCGAGGTCGGATGACGCGTCGGACATGGTGATTGGATAGGAGTGGAGGTAGGAGACGAGGTAGAGCTGGACTGCGGGGTTGAGCTACACGACGGGGATGGGGGAAGAGGGGGAGGTCTAAGTATCTATAGGACGGTATATAAGGCTTAAGGTGAATGAGCGTTGGGCGAAAGTTTCGTCATGTCAGTGACGCCGCACGCGAGGTATGCTGGCATCCGGTTGCAAGAATAGCCGGTGTAGCCGGTCTTCTATTCGGTCCCCCTTTAGAGCCAACCGGTGAAGTCCGCCGTAATGCCGTAACATCCCCGCCCGCCGAAAGCCGAGGCCGAGGCCGAGGTCCGAAGCCGCTCCCGCTAACGACAACACTCGGCACTGGACCACTGGTAGTTATGCAACATCGACGCATATGAAGCAGACCGGCATGGCAGGTATGCTGCCGCCGAGAAGATAACACAAGCCTCTCGCCGACGACAAACGCCAGTCTCCCGTCCCGGAAGGCTGACATGGCGTTGCCGAGCGGATACGACGCTGATGCGTTGTCTGTCCATCCCCAGGTCTATATAACATCCTTCGCCAGGACTCCCACTACTATCTCCATCCATCTCATACATACCACAAAGATCTTCACTCCACACTATATACCACCACTTGTCCCATCCCACCGATGAACTACTCATTCAAACACAACTTCAACTTCCCCTATCCCCACCTTCCCATCCCGCCCACTTCCGCTGCCGCCGTCGCCGCTCCTGCAGCCGGTGCTCTTCCCTCGGCACTTCCAGGTCATATCCAGACCTTCCACTCGATGCCTTATGATCGGTATGGCCATGGGCCTGGGTACAGCGGGCGAGCGTTCAGGCCTAGGTTTGGGTTGTTTCGTCGTGCGCTCTGGGTAAGTCTGCTTTCACAATATCTTCCTAATACTCTGTGTGTTCATTATACATCGATCCCTTTCTCTCTTGCCCTGGTCTCAAGCTGATGTCCAGTTCTCCCTAGGTGTCGGCGCCGCCTCATGGTACATCAACAAGAAACAAGCCGCCCATCAACGCATGATCGAGTCGGGGGATGTCGATTCCAAGGAGAATACGCATAGATGGGGATGGAAAGAGTGGAACAACTACCATCACCCCTCTTCTCCCTCTAAGCCCTCCGGTCAAGGCGCAGCACCATATAGCCACACCAACCCCATTCCCCCTATCGCCAACCCTCCCGTCACCGCCGTCCAGAGTCAGACCGCGACTCAGGGCCAAGACGACATCTCCGCCCTTCGCTCGACGGTCGACAGGCTCATCAGTGAGAAAGCGAGCCAGATGGGGGAGATGCAGTCCAAAGCTAAGGTGGATGCGAGGGAGTATGCGAGGGAGAGGTTAGATAAGCTCAGTGCGATGCTCGAAGGGTTGAAAGAGGCGAGTTGTTTCCGATTCCTCTTTAGGGACATGGAGTGAAATGAAGCTGATCAGTCTAGAGCCTGAGTAAAGAAGTTGAAGGGGCAAAGAAGTTGGTCTGAGACGGCAGTAGAGCGAGCGTATGGATGTTCGTAAATGTCAGATATGGTTTTCCTCCCCTCTTCTAAGTCTTGTGGCAATTAGATGATGAATGATTTGCGTCCCCACATCACAAGTCTCGTCCTTGTCTTTACTGTAATCTTCAGCGCGTGGGAGAGGTTAATCAGACCAAGCGATACATGCCAATCAACCAAGCAGAAACTGAAACATCCAATACTCTACAAACCAATCACTCTTTTCTCTCCACCTTGGGCCTGACGCCTTACTGCTCATTGACGAAAACACCCGCCATTCCCATTCCACTTCCAATACACATGGAAGTAACAAAAATCTTTTTCTTCTCACGCTTAGCCTCACTGAGCGCCGTGCAGACTTGTCGTACACCGGTACAGCCCAAAGGGTGACCCATGGCAATAGCGCCTCCGACGGGATTAACAATGTCCGGGTTGAGGTGGAGGTGTTGGATTGACATGACGGCTTGGGAAGCGAAGGCTTCGTTGATTTCGTAGAAGTCTACGTCATCTTTGGAGAGACCGGCTTTGGAGAGGGCTTTGGGGATGGCGAAGGCTGGGCCGACACTGTGGGATTAGCATGGGTCGGGAAAGGGTAGGGGCAGAGATGGGGGTTGGGGTTGGGGCGGGGATTGGGAGGTGATTAGAGAGGTAGATCGGGATGGGATATAGGCCAAGCGAGGGATGATAGAGAGAGAGAGAGACATTGAAGGAGAGGATGCTATTAGGGAAGAGGGTAAAGCAGTCAACTCACCCCATAACCTTAGGAGGCACACCAACCACAGCGCTAATGACAAACTTGCCCAAAATCGGCAAGCCCAACTTCTGCGCGACGCTCCTCCGGGCGAGGATCACACCGGCCGCACCGTCCGATACCTGCGAGGCATTCCCAGCATGCGTGAAGCCATCTTTAGAGAAGGCGGGTTTGAGCTTGGAGAGGGATTCTTTAGTGACGCCAGCACGGATTCCATCGTCTGCGTCGACAATGATTTCCTTCTCCTCTTCAGTCTTGGGGTCTGTCCATCGGACCTGGGGATCAGCTTTGTCCACGGCAAGATGATGTAATTGAAGAGAATGGAAATTGAAAAGAAGACATACCTTGACAGGAACAATCTCTTCCTTAAACTTGCCCTGAGCTTGAGCCTCAGCAGCCTTAGCAAAGCTATTAGCGGCAAAAGTATCCTGAACATCCCGACTAATCTTATACTGATTCGCCACATTCTCACTTGTGAGACCCATGGGGATAAGACAGTCGGAAGATTCGGGGTTGGCAAGTACGTCGTCTGAGATACGAGGGGGCATGACACCTGCACCATAGTGCGCAGTCATGTGCTCGACACCGGCTGCGAGACCGATATCGATTTCGCCTGCTTTGATCTGGTTGGCTATTTGCGCAATGGCTGTGAGGCCGGATGAACACTGTCGGTTGACTGTGTTGATTGCCACCCTTTGATTGTCAGCTAAACATCCGGGTGAGAAGAGAGAAAGACTTACGTGTAGGGGATACCGGAGTGGAGTTGGGCCATACGGGCGATAGTTGCACCGCCACCTGGAGGGAGAACGTTTCCGACCACAACGTCCCTGACTTGTCAGCTTAGGCCGGGAGCGGAGAATGGCCGTGAACTTACTCAAGCTTGGACGGGTCGACTTTACCGCGCTTCAACACCTCCTTGAAGACGGCAGAGAGCAGGTCTTCGGGTAGAGCATCCTTGAATCCACCTTTTTTAGCCTGATTGGTCAGCGTGATTCCGGTTGGTTGACGCGTCAATAAAGGCAGGAGGACAAAGGTAGGGTGGACAGGTCAGACTGATTACCCCAGCTGATACTGTTCTGATAACGGTTAGTGATGGTAGACTCCACTTACCTTGGTCACGGCAGTCCTGGCCGCAGAGACGATAACGACATCGTCAGCCGATTTAATCAAGACGCGTGCGCGTCCCAAGGATGGGATAGCGTTAGTGATGGATTGGATAGTGGATGTCATTGTGTGGATAGGTGTCTGGTGTAAGGATGGGTGTAGTAGAGGGGAAGTATAGAGGAGAGATGAATGATGAGAAGAAGAGATAAGAAGGCTGGAGTTTGTATAGAAGGGGCCGGTTAGAGGTTGGAGCGCTTTAACCGGGGGGCATTCCTTACCCCGCGTGGAGTAATCAGGCATTTGTCATAGCTATGACTCAGCTTGGTACAGCATCACACTTGGTCCAATCAGTCCTGGGTATGTGCACAACTCTCAAACCTGAACGTCAAGTCCACAGCCTGCTGTACCAACTGTAACCCGCGCTTTGAATAGACTGACACCCATACAAACGTCAAACGTCAAGAGGGCCGGGCAGCTGGCTCCCCCGAAGTTCAAATTTCGCCACTGACGACCTAAGTACTATCATCCTCAATTCTGCACAGCGCTCATATACTCTGGCATCCTTCCCAATACTGCAGTACGGCTTAATTTGTGCTTCATCATAAAGAGAAAGACAGCCAGATTGATACATATCAGCATATTTCGATCAAGAAGATACGTATAGGTAGCTCCTTGAATAGCAATCCGGTCAAAAATCAAAACTGCTTCGCCACCGAGTTCAGCTTCGACGTCGCTGGCAGGGTCCAAGTCCTGTCGATCATGTCTTCAGCCGATCCCGGGTAATGCTCGAAAAGCTCGGAATCGTAGAGTAAGCTTCCTGTCTCGACGATCCCCGCGGTGTACATGCTATCCCAGAATGCAGTATAGGTCAGGGGCAGCCGAGGATCAGGACGTAGACCTTTCAGAAGCTTTGCGAGCCTGTGTAAATCAGCAGCAGCCTAAGAGTTCTCCATCCCATCGCGTTTTAATCACAGTCAAGGATACGTGGGTCTAATCACTGTCACCAGATCCAACTAACTTCGATAGCATCTCGAGCCTCTGTGGCTCACTGAGTCCTGTTGACTTGGTAGATTTGCTCAACGCACGCGCAAACTCGATTGTTGTCTCATGAGTGACTTGACTGGATCTTTTCGGCCCGAATCTGAGTACGCGCCGACTGCCAACACGATCAGTATTCACAGTATACTCACACGATTGACGCGATAAACCTCGAGACTCGATTGGCTACGGCCACTCACCGGTCGTCCTCGGAACCCTCAAACGTGATCTTGACATGGCGAGTCATGATGCTGTTTGCAAGTGGGCGAGGCTGCGGTATGTAGACAGGCAGAGACTTGGAGTATGGATGAGTGAGTAGAGTCAGTCGCAGGGCTGATCTAAGAGTGATGGAGGGAAGTGGATGCAGCGGAGACCGCTCAGGCCCCTTATACACTGCACATCACAGCCTCGCCACCTCTCAGTCAGCCTGTCGCGTCTCAGCCCCTTGCACCTCATCAAAGGATATCTGAAGGAGGCATACCAGGTGGCTGACTCCCAGCGGCCCTTCTCTGCGGGTCGGGTGAGCTTAGCTTCCCAGAGGTGACAACAGCTGAACACCACCCAATGCAACTCCGGGTACAGAAAGACAAGATCAGATCTTGCTGAAACGCGTTTGAACGCCGCGCGCGAGGGTTCTGTCAGAGCATCACGGTCGACATATTCAAGAAGAGCTGCAGTCGCTCGCGGGTCAAGGTTCCAAAGGAAGTCAGATTCGAGGTGTCAGAGGGGGAGAATAGGATCGAAGCTATCAGAAACAGTAGATACCTGAAGCAGCAAAGATAAAGATAGGGGAAGCTTCTGCAATTTGGTCAGTGGCAACAGACAGTGAGTTAGGTCTGAGAGATTATGCAGCTACGGCCTCTGCGTCAGAGTTGGCTCGACGGGGCGGAGACCTAATTGCGCTTGTTGCTGATCGCGATGGCTCTATGTCGCTTGGAGAAAAATCAGATTGTAGCTCTCAGAAGGGCTCTTCTGAGGCGTACTTGGAATCTTCGATGCTATGCTGGCTGTTGAAGGAATCGAAGATCGACGGTATGGCTCAAGCATTGCTTGGGACAAGATGTATCATTCCCAGAACGAACCGATATCGTGGGCTCAAGCGCTCAAGGCGGGGCTGCCTTGGACTCTGGACGGCAATTTGAGCGTGTTTGTATTAACTCCCTCTAGTTTGGGGAATACCCCGTTAGTGGGCCCTTTTGCCGTTTTCGCCCCGTCAGTGCGGGGAATCTCCCATTAAGCTCCCACGCATCCTCACTCATCCATCGTTTAGGCTGGACTTATGCTCCTTAATGTAATTGTGCTCGCGCATGTCACAGCTACCGCCCGATGCTTCATGCATGCATGCATCATAGATAATGACCAGTCAAAGTCAACAGGCACAACTTCCATCGGGATCCTCAGCAGTGTATGCATATCGTGACCTGTCATGGTCTGCAGTGTATCATTCGAAGCATCTCCATCATGCGCATCTTTCCAACTTTTGAGCATAACTCCAGCCCGGGAATGTGGTCTTGCGATACATGGAAGACCAAAACATGAGGTAGAGATACTGCAGAGATGAAACGCGACTTGAGACTGCAATTAATGCCGGCATTTCCGTCATCAATGACCCTTCACGATGCCTGCATGGTATGAGTGGCTCACTTCGGTTCATAAGCTCATGCTCAATATGCCAGGATGATAGCTCTGGCCCGTGTGCGTCTACACATGCTGCAAGTACAGAGGTAGGAACGCCATAGCTGGTGTGGCTGGGTATTTGGCCATCAAAACGTTGCAGGTCATAGCTCATGCCAGACTGTAGCTTCATGCATGAGAATTTGACTGAACGACAGCTACGAGCTGTCCGAAGAGATCAATATATTACCAACAGCTCTACTTGCCATATGTCACGGTACACTATTGCACAAATGCTTAACGGGAGATTCCCGGACTTAACGGGGTGAAGACCGGAAATAGGCGTCTTGCTGGGACATTCCCCAAACTAGAGGGACTTTGTACAATTTCGCCCCGATGATAGCGCAGAGGGAGGGCTGTCGCATGGCAGATCGAGGCGGAGCGGTGAGGGGGATAGGGACGGGGTTTCGGAGATAAGGAAGAATCAGGCGCCATGCCTGTGTATTCTTCTCCTGGTCAAGCATCATAGTGTTGGGTCGTCGGAGGTCAGGGTATAGATGAAGGGGGATGAAGGCAAGGTCAAAGCGGTGGACGACAATTTCGACGCGACGCGCCGAGTGAGGAATGTGGTCACGTGCGGGTGCCTGGTCGGCTAATTTGGGCCCACACAGGCCTATGATAAGGGCGAAGGTGTGGGACCGGGAGGAGGGGAGCATTGATCTAAATACGTAGATTCATGAAAGGTCGATATTAGATACCCGCACTAGCCAGAAAAGTACAGTCCATCAGCCGAAAGATCTATGACACAGAGACTAAAGTCCGCCTCTTTTGCCGCCGCCGCCGCCTCGCCTCGCTGTCCCCCATCTATCATACACACTACACGCAGGTACACGACTACAACCGCTAGCTCCTTCTACATTCCGTCGGTGCCTTACTTCCTCCCTTGGACAGATGGGCACTTTGCCGGGCAGAGATTTGGCAGGCAGCGGCGGCGGAGACCAGGCCGCTTTCAGGTATTTTCACCCCACCCATCCCCATTCCCAAAGTCCACATTATCCCACTAACACATCAGCCTACTATCCCAACCAATGCTATCAGACAACTCACATCAAAGTTCAATCCGCCATTCGGATCCAGGTCGAAACCCATCGCGTCAAAATTGGTAGCCGACTGAGGAAGCGATGCCCCTCCACCCGTTCTCGAACCTGCTGTCGTCGGCGCCTGAGCCTGTACCTGCGTCGGTGGTTGATGGGCCATCTGCTCCCTCTGATCCCCCGTATACCCTCCTAGCGCCTTAATCAAATCATCATCCAACCCCATGCCCTCGAATACACTACCGCCCTCCTCCATATTACCATGAATACCGAACTGGCCATGCCCATGATCCTCGACTTGTGGATTTTGGCCGTGCGAATAAGGAAGTGAATGGTGTTGCTGGTGATACGGATTGGATGGCGGGTTTTGGGTCAAATGGGGATGTTGACGGTTATGGAGGAGCTGGACTTGGAGTTGTTGATGCTGTTGATGGTCTACTTGGTGAGTCGGCTCACCAACCCCGGAAAAGTCTTGATCATGGGAAGAACCTCCAGCGTCGGACGGTTGGAATTCGCCAGGTGGATGTGAGGGTGTGTGGGCGATATTAGCGACGGGAGTTTCGGGGATAGTGAAGGGTGTAACTGGTCCATCGCCGCTAGAGGGAGTTCCAGCTTTGCCCTGATACATCAGCTCAATCTCTCAACCACTCAAGAGTCAGTCAACCTACCTTTTTACCCTTTGCTGAAGCCTTAGTCGCCCTTTTCCCACCCTTCTTCCTAGCGCTAGTCGGCGTCACTTCCCCATCCGCCACGACCAACCCAACAGCAGACGGTCGTTTCTTATGCGACGCCCGACTGACCGTAGGAGACGGTACGAGACCCGCCGTACCGGCCCCTACGCCCGATGTCTGAGGTGTACCCTGATCGTCGTACGCCCCCGACGGCACAGCCGATACTGGGGTCAAACCAGAAGAGAATGACTGTTGATAGGCGTTTTGTTGCATTTGGGCGTTATTGGCGGCAGACACTTGGCGGACCCATTCGGCTTGTCGAACGGCAAATTGATGGTCTGTCTCGGAAGGATGGCGGGGTAATCCAGGCTGTAATGATCAGCTGATGAAGTTATGAATTATGCCGGTGTTACTCACTCGATGAGTTGCAGCTTGGATACTTCCGCCAGGGGGAACCATGAATGGTACCATTGTTCTCGCTCTGGTAGCCATCTCAATCGCCTGTCTCTGATGATCTTCAGGAGCTGAGGCGTAAGCGGATATTCACAATGCTCTAAGAATGAACTTACTAGGTGCCTTCCTAACCATCTTCATCCGCTTATTCCCTTCTGACCCTTCCCCGTCCATCCCACGCTTCATCGATCCCGAACTCGACATCCCTTCCATCACTCCATCCATCATCATCTGATGTTGTTGCTGCTGTTGATGCTGCTGATGCTGTATCATCTGATGCTGCTGATGAGGATGTTGATGCTGAACCATCATCTGCGGATGTTGCGGTTGCTGTTGGACCATACCCATACTTCGAGCCACATGATGTTGCTGAGCGATCCGATTCTGCTCTTCGGCGAAAAGCCGATGATACTCCGATTGAGGCATGTAAACCACTTGATCTCCCATCTGGACTTCAATCCTCTGCTCATCTGGTTCCTGCTCACATCAGCCACCGCCCCTTATGTCCCAGTAAAGGTAAACTTACGAAAGAACCACTAGCCTCCGCTCTCGCCCTCGCCCGAACCTCCATTTCAACTTCCGCTTCAGCCTGCAATACCGCTCTGGCCTGCTCGGCCGCCGCAAGATTCGCAGCCTGCTGATCCCTTATCTGCGCCTCTTGCGCCGCACGCATCGTATCGGCCTTTTGGAACGTAGCGGTGAGTCCCACTAGCTCATTAGGCGATTGGGCGGCAATACCAGAAGGAGATGTGCCGGGCGGAATGAGGGCCTGACTGGCGCGATCGGCATCCTGCGCAATGGAGGCTGCGCGGATCGCAGCATGAGGGGCAGAAACGACGATTTGGGTCGCAGTCGCCGATGAAGGGATTTGGGCTGTGGGTGGGGCCGTTGGGGCGGGATTGGTCAGAGTGAGTTCAGTCTCAGCAGGGCCAGAGTCGGTGAGACCTAGAGGGAAGGAATGGGAATCGGCTATATCGGTTGCTAGGCGGAATTCTCGGACGGCGGATGAGTTGAGAGTGGTGGTGATCTGGCTGGCGAATCGCTGGACGGTGTACCACTGAGGGAAGTCAGCACTAGCACTCTATCTTAATCGAAAAGGGAGGGAACGTACCGTGAAGAGTGTACCCAAATCTCCTTCTTTCTGCTTGGACACATCCACACTCCCCTTCTCTACATCCACCGCCACTTGAGATTTCGCACCCTCCTCCGGATCCACCTCCATCACCCCATCCGTCGGACTCGTCTTCCCTTTCTCCTCCTTCTCTTTCTCGCCATGGACTTCATTCTCCACTATCGCTTGATCGCCCTCTATCAACGTGCTATCTCCAGATAAGAGTCCATCTCTCGATCCACTCATGACCGAATCGTCCGTCAGATACTTCTCCATCTGTACCGACGCAGCAGGTACCTCTACCTCCTTCTCTGCTCTATCCGCCCGAAGTCCCTCCGCAGCTGATTGATATCCACCCTTTTCAAGACTATTCGTCAGTTTCGTCAAATCCCGGGCTGACGATGTACTCACTACTCCAAGACCAGATCATCAAATTTCCCCCTCCATTTCTCATCCTTACTCATCTCTTTACAACTCCTACCGCCTAGCTTCCGCCGCTTCAACGCACGCTCAACCTTCTCCGCCGTCAAAAGCTGCTTCTCCGTCCGCTCGAGGTGCTTCTTCAATCGCCCACTAATGGACTCTCTTAGAGCTAGGCGATGGGGCGGATCCAGCGCCTTGGACTCCTCCTTGACCGCACCGGAATCGAGGGTGCGAACCTTATGTAATGGAGTATAGCTCGGAGCGCTAGATGGGCCAGCCTCTGCTGACTGGCCGACGCCAATGGGTAATCGGGGCGCAGGTGCAGGAAGGGGAAGTGTGCTCGACCGAGGAGGGAGGACGGCAGGTTGTAATGTTGACGAAGAGGGGATGGCGGATGCAGATGCCGAAGCCTGCATATTAGGAGTAGTCCCTGGAAGACTAGGAGGGGGCATGGGAGAGGCACTGCGGCCAGTTTGTCTAGATAGAGCACGCGCAGACTGCATTGTCGGACCGGCCGAACTTAGACCCGCCTGGGCATTGACGACCATGGGGTTCGAGTTGGTTTCGAGGTAAGATAAAGCATGAGCGAGTGGAGGGCGCTGAGGGGTGGAAGTACCCCCCTGCTGTTGCTGACGGAGGAGATGCTGAGGCTGCTGGTCCATAGGTTGAGCATGAACGAGCTGGGGAGGTGTAGGACCGGAAGACATACGATACCCAGCCGGGATCTGCGCATGCGACATCTGTTGATGTTGCTGCTGCTGCAATTGCTGCTGCTGCAGTAGATGATGTTGATTTTGTTGATGCTGTTCGAGCAACCGCTGATGCTGCGCCTGGGGTGTCTGAGCATACCCTTGCTGCTGCTGTTGAGACTGCTGCAGATGAAGCTGATATTGCTGCATCTGCTGATCCGATATCCGGGCGCCAGGAACCGTAGGGTGAGGCCAAGTCTGAACAGGAGGTCTGACTTGTCGTCCGGGCGCACCGGCACCGGGACCTGTCATCTGTCGAGTGGGAAGTTGTGGCTGTTGGATAGATGTATGCTGCGACATTTGCTGTTGGTGCTGCTGGACCTGTACGCCAAGGTTCCGGTGAGAGGCCATCTGATGGTCCCGATGCGCCTGCTGAATCTGGTTCGCCTGCTGTTGTTGAATGATTCGCTGCTGCTGCTCGTATATCTGCGCAGCGGAGGGGTCGACATATGACCTAGGCTGAGGTTGGTGGATGTTCGAGGTGTTAGGTGGGGGATGTTGGATGTGAGGTACGGGTGAGGGACCCTAAGATGATCAGCGTCTGTGGGGGAAACAACCGGCTGAATGCGAACACTCACCATTCCTCGCATTGCCTGCTGCATCTTATTCGCCTTCCCTGTTGAATGTGCGCCAAGATGTAAAGAGTAGACGTTTAAGATTGTAGGGGTATCGTGCCTGTGGGCCCTGAGGTGCCTGGCTGGGGTGTGCTGTAATGACAATGTATAACCTGAGGTATCAGCTAAGATCCTTCCAACCCTGGAAGTCGCCGACTCCTATGGACAGGTATAGGTACTCATATAGCTCAAGGATACTTACTAGATATATTCTGTGCTTAAAGAAGCGGTACGCCAAGCGACAACAGGTGACTTTGATTTAGGTCGAAAGCGAGGTAGAGCACAGAACAATGGTCCCCAAGCCAGCTGTCCAGAGTTAGCGGGGAGAACATGAAGAAAGGAGTCTTCAGAACATTCTCCACTATCATCCTTCACTCCGTGCTATATCGTCTGGGACTCTGACTCATCACAGATATATACAAACAACTTACTGACTGAAATCCTCGTAATTCACTTCACTGAGCTCATCACACCCTTGTACAGCTTCTTGGCTTAAGCGTTGATGTGATGTAGGTATAGGTACAGGTCTGAGTGTATGCTGAAGTGTGTAGGGATGAGTTAGGATAAAGGAGTGTGGGGGTTTATTGGCGATATGGATAAGACCGACGCGCACGAGGTCCAGGTTGGCCGGGTTTGTGTGGGCTTCAAAGGAGGTGATTGGCTTGGCCGGATTGGGAAACTTCGTGCTGATATCGCTTGTGTATGCCTTGGGTGAGCTATAGAGTAGGTCTGTGATGTTGTCCTGCTGTATCTTGTTATGGATTGAGTGAGTGAATGGGAGCGGGATCGATAAACAGTCTGAGCGTCCAATAAATCCGGATTCCCCACACTCAAGTGAAACCCCTTCGAATTACTACATTGGGAAAGATCGCGTAATAGGCACCCGGACATGCAGTCTCTGGTCTCAGAGTGTATACCCTAGAGCAAGCTAGGGACGAAGCATAAGGCGCAAGGATACATATACATATACTCGAAATACTAAATGTCTGACAACTAACTCCCCTTTACAGATCAACACATTATCACCACCTAGCGCCATAACCTATCGACATTGACCCGGATCTGACTGATGAGGCCGGACCTGTCGGTGTCCATTCCCCCGCTCCAGCATTCAAACCCATAGATCCCATCCCCCMCCCCAGACGCTCGACAGACCCCGCCTGTCCCTTGACACCCATTTTGCTCTGCCGCCCATCATCCCGAGTCAGCCTCTCGAGCTGTTGCAAACTCATCGGCGTGATGCAGTTTTCCGAATGCCTATGACTCGTCTTTTGTTGGGGTTGCGATTGCCACGGTCGGAAAGTATGCGCATGGTCACTGGAGACCGATGATGTCTGGTGGGGCATATTGCGAGTAGACCCAAGACGGGGTGAAGTAGGGTACGCGGGCGAAGTATCGGTAGGTGCGGAAAGGGAAGTGAATGATAGTGGAGGTGTAGAGGATGAAGCAGGAGAGTGGTCACCGGGTGGAGAATCGTAGGATGGGGAGTGGTAGTCGACGGGGTCGGAGACAAGTCGATCGTAGTGCCGACAAAGATCTCCATGGATCTGATATGGGTCGTGTCGGGATGCAGGGAGTGGTGCGCAGGCACAAGGGGATTTAGGGCGGGGTGGTTGACGTGGGGGTGGGAGTGAGGGCTCAGTTGATTGTGTGGATGACATACTGTCTTATCAGCCTGCAATAAGGGGATCAAAGACAAGGCAAGTAAAGCCCTAGTGGGGAACTTACATATCTTTCAATCGAGCCAAATTCCCACTTGCCGCAAACTCCAGGTAGAGCCCCATCTTCACACGCTGATCCGCCGACAATTCTAGCATTTGACTGAAGAAGGGTAGATCTTCTCTGATAGCAGCGGAGAGATCACCCTGAGTTTGAGACTGCTGCTGGTGTTGCTGTCGAGCCTTCTCGCCTGCTGAAAGATCAGCATATGACCATTGCTTCGATAGACGTTTGAGCCCGGCTTGCGAGATGTTTAGATAGGCGCAGAGACATACCTTGTAGTCTTCCCCAAGCTAGACGTAGCTGAGCACCATGTAGCCAAAACCCCTGTAATTGCTCAATTGCCCATTCGGCCGAAGGGCGATTATCGAACGAGATGAAACCGCATGATTTACCCGGTGGGACATTTACCTTGAGCATCAGTAATCAGACTCTCAAGGTGATCAAGGCGTAGTGCAGAGCCAGTATGATACCCAAAGGGGACAAGAACTCACATAAGTCACCTCCCCAAAAGGTTTAAAAACAGCTTCCAACTCATCCCTCCCAACACTCCCTGGCAAACCTCCAACAAAAACCGTCGTATTCTCCGGATGAGTCTGTTGGGGGTTTGGCAGTGGATAAAAGCCTCCAGAGAGAGATGGGGTGATTTGACCTGATGCTAGTGCTTTGGCTCGGGAAACGGCGGAGGCGGTTGGGGAAGTGGGGATTGGATTTGGGTTTGGGCCCGGCATGATGATTCGTTGTTAGCCGTGAAAGTCTGTGCTGATCTCTGTGCAAGGTGGGGTTGATGTGATGAGCGAGCATGGTGGAAGTCGGACCCTTTGGCTATATATACTCTGGGTGGAGATAGGAGTATACCTGACCGGTCAGTGGTCACGCAATCTGCTGTCGACGATAGATGGCGTGACTGCGCGGGTACTCATTTGGGCTCTAGCTTCGATAACGAGATGGCTTCTTGCGCTACACACATCATGCTGAAGCGAAGGGAGATCTTATGCATCGCGACGGCGCCGACAGACATGCAGAAGGCAGCATATAGCAGAGCATGCGAGACTGACCCAGGGAGATCTAGGGGAGAGGATGCCGGACCAGAAAATTCCTCAAAGCCAAAATCCATTCTTCAATGCATTGACACGCGTGCGCGATTTGCATAGAGGTGATCATCCCCCTTTTGTGACTCGTCTAAGTTCGGACAGCACACCCTCTTTGCGTCCCTCTACTCCCCACTGAAGCCCAACACTCCAGCCCTCGCCAGCCTCACACCTCAATTCCCCATCTTCAATCCCAATTTCCCATCTCCAATCTCCCGCTCTACTGCAGTTTATCAAGGATGGCCTGGGTGTACTGCTTAGTGCTAGCTTTACCGCCCAAATCACCAGTGATAGCTTTACCCTCTGCAATCGTCTACCAAGTCAGCGCTTATCTGTTAATTCGCCATAGAGACTTACGCCCAAAGTAGCCTTCTCAATCCTGTCGGCGTAATCATAAAGGTTCATATGCCTCAACATCATCAAACTACTCAATAGGAGCGCGGTGGGGTTGGCAAGTCCCTTGCCGGCGATATCGGGGGCGGAACCGTGGACGGCTTCAAAGATTGAGGCGTCACGACCAATGTTGCCAGATGGTGTTAGACCGAGACCTCCAATGAGACCGGCGGAGAGATCGGACAAGATGTCACCGTATAGGTTTGGCATGACCATTACTGTGTCGGCGAAGGGAGTGGGGTCGGTTGCGATCTGGCATGTTAGCGTAGGGCAGGGGTGAGGGGGAGGATTCGCAGCAGAAGAAAGGTGGGGAGAAGTTGGAGGAAGAGTGTGAAGAGATCAGCGGGAAGAAGGGGATGAGAATGAAAAGTAAGAGAAATTCCCAACTCACCCGGAGACAAACTCGGTCGAGCAGGTCCTCGTCGTACGCAATCTTGGGGTAGTCCTTAGCTACGGCCCTGCAGGCAGTGAGGAACATGCCGTCTGACATTCGCCTAGTTGGGCGTCAGCTTTGATTCCCTTGAAGCATCTGGAATCCACTCAGCGCACATGATGGGAGCCTTGTGTACGGCGGTAACCTTGTCACGTCCATTCTCTGACGCGTAGTGGAAAGCATATCGTGCCACACGCTCAGACGCCTCGTATGTGATGAGTTTGATAGACTGGACGACACCATCGACAATCTGATATATCAGCTTCTGGTCCGTCCGGTCTATTGGGCAGAATACGGAGGTGGACACAACAACTCACCTCGTGCTCAATACCAGAGTACTCTCCCTCGGTGTTTTCACGAATCAAAACAGTGTTGACATTATCATATGCCGTCTTGTAACCAGGGATAGAAACACATGGTCGGACATTGGCGAATAGGTTGAATGTTCGTCGGAGAGTCAAGTTGAGTGAAACGTGACCTTTTCCAACTGCCTGTGTGAGCGAATCCTTCCCTCTGGGCGAAAAGCAAACAAAGACATACTGGGAGTAGCAAGGGGACCTTTTAGCGCCACAGTGTTCTTCTTGACGCTAGCAATTGCCTTGTCGGGAATGACTGTTCGGCCATCCTTGAGGATAGGGGTAACGTCGACCTCTTCCCATGCAATAGGGGCCTGGAAAGATCAGCCATCTATTCCTTTTACGCACTTCCTCTTATTCCGCCTTGCCCCATTCTTCCCTTTCGCTACCTCCCTCGCTTCTCCTCCCCCTCTGGCTTTTCAATTCCTCATGAAGCCCTAAACTCACCTTGGCAGCCTTGAAGATCTGCTTCACGCTCTCCGCGATTTCCTCACCAATACCATCTCCAGGAATAAGAGTGACGAGGTAGTTTCCCTTAAAACATCAGCGACAATCCCTTCCCTCACTCCACTCTTCTGTCATTCCTCTCGCGGAGAAAACACTAACGTCGGCACCCTTCTTTCCAGTGAAAGTAGAAGTAACAGTTGAAGATTGGAAAGCAGAGGCGTATCTCCTGGCAGCAGGAACCTATCCTATCAGCTCAACCCAATGCCAAAAGCGTCAAAAAGCTGACCTGCGCCGAACGGAGGGCGGAAGCGACGGTACGTGTGGTAGGGAGGGTGAACATTGCGGGTATGAGACAGAGGGAGGTTGGAGAGGTATAGACGTGTATAGTAAAAGCAAAGTCGAGCCGCGGTTTCGTGCAGACAAGCCTCAGGGTCAAGATTACGGCGCAACGGCCGATAGAGCCGAAAGCTGTATTTGGTCCCGTCCACTAAGGCTAGAGTGGGGGAGTGGCAAACACAGAGTGGGGGTCACTATGCGGCGCATCTTCGGAGGATGGACAGGCATCACTGTCACGGTCACAATTGCAGGCTGGTGTATGCTCTACTTGCTATGCGGTTCTTTGGATCCTAGGGAGTGGTTACTCAAAGAGTCCGACCCTCGGTCTGTGCCACATATGGCGCAGCGGGCCTAAGCTTAGCACAAGCCCCCAAGGCTTTGCGACCCTACGCCCCCCTACTCGGTGGGGGCGTGTGCTACGCTTAAGCGGGCCAGTTTAAAGTCGACCCTGGCAAAGTACTCATGCCTTTGGAATCGTTTCTTACACGTTTGAACATGGCACGTCCATCGGTCAAGCCCCTTAGATGTCCTTTGTAGGCCGTGTAAAAGGAGAATGCACGCACTTATTCACGCGCAAGCTTGCACAGCTCATGGGCAGCGGATTCGCCACTATGACCCATCATACATATTTCCCCTCTCAAGAGTTAGCACCAGCATCATACCCTCACAAGCTTTCCTACGCTCACATTCAATCAGTACCGTACCATCCTCCTACACATCTCTCCGTTACCACCAGTATGACTGGTCAAGGCAATCCCAATCCTCGCGGTGGGTTGTCTCCAAGCTAACTAATACCCGGCCTGATGCCGATAGGCTATAGCTGACCCTTATTTAGGTGACCAGAACGGTTCGAGCTGGAGCACTGGCCCAGGTTCCTCGACAGCCCGCATCGCCTCAAGGGACTGTACAGGTGCAGGTGGCCGGTCATTGTTCAACGAGGGCTCGCGCATTTGTTCCACTGACCGCACTGCTGCGAACGTTCAGCAGCCCTGGCGCGTCGCCAGGGACTCTACAGGTGGCGGGTCTGAAGAGTCTGCGACTCCCGCCGACGGCAATGCCGGTGAGTACCTGTCATTCTCATACTCAAAAGTGGACATACTCCCAAAAGCATTAGATCTATACTGATGCCGGTGAAGGGTCCGGAGCGTCGGCAGCATCCACAGGAAGGGTCGCCAAGGGTACAGTGTTCTTGCGACATACGACTCCGTAACAGTATCAAGGCTGACAATCAGAATCGCAAGGGAAGGACGGGGAGTATGGCTCGGGGGGCAGCATGTATCGGAACTCCTAGGGAGCTATCTCGGTCGGGAGGCGGGTACCCAAGACCGAGAGATGACCCGGACATATACCCGGAGGAAGTTGACAGTTTCGCCAGGGGGATATTGCGTTGATACAGCATGAGCAGGGATGAGTTGAAGTGTGAACAGTCCGATTAGTATTTTACCAATATGCAATGGTGTTTTGCAGCTGGGTCAGCTTCATTTGCGATTGAGAAACAGTCACCAGGATAAAGAACTTCAGATCCCTCGAGCTCTGGGCCCGGGATCACACGCTGATCGTGTCTATACGCATTGAGTTATTTATGTCAGCAAGCCTTAGAGGTCCTTTCGACTGAGGCGTTGAGCTTGAGTCAGTAGGCGACACGAGACGAAGCAACGGCCTCGGTCAGTTCTGCGAATGCCTCATATAGGGCCAGTATTTAGAATCAGTCCAACGTACGGGAAGATATCGTAAAATAGTCAGCGATCACAGATAGGTCCGGATTGACGCGATCTGTAATCCACAGCTTAACAATTGACTTGCTATCATGGCCGTAACTCTCCACTTCCTAGACCGGCCGGCGTGGTAGATGAGACTTTTGTCGTCAGGAGAGCTCCGCGCGGCGCGTCCTATGTAGGCATCATGAAGTGTGATCATTGGTGAAGACAGAAGGTATGCGCAAGGTGTGCGGCAACATGGTCGACGTTGGGCTCCCGGCTCGCGATCAGCGCGTTAGATAGTCGCTGGCCACGTGGCGCGATAAGACAAACGCACGGGCCTCCTGTTTTGCCACACTCGTGACCGGCGGCGTTAGCCGACCCTCCCTAGTAAAATCTTCACCCAGCCAGATGGAGGTTTCAAAATTTCTCACTGGGCCAAAGCTGAAAACCTGCACAAGCCATCTCTCATCCATCCATCTTTCCCCCTACACATCCATCCCATCCCCCCCATCCCCCACCTACACATACACCATGGGCAAGTCCGACAAGAAGACAGCAGCCGCCGCTGCTACCCCCGCCGCCACAGCCAAGGCTGTTGTCGAGGAGAAGAAGTCCAAGGTGTCCAAGAAGGACAAGAAGGACAAGAAGGCTGCACCCGCACCCGTAAAGGCCAAGTCCCCAACCCCTCCCCCTGTCGCTGCCAAGGTATGTTTTCCCTTACCCCGATGTGGCTTCCGTCTGATCCCTTCCAGTCCGAGAAGAAGTCCAAGAAGTCTAAAGCGCCCGCGAAGATCCCCACCCCCGAACCCGAGTCCGAGTCATCATCGGAGGAAGACTCTGATGATGAGTCATCCGATGAGAGTAGCGAGGAGGAGACTAAGGCTGCTCCTGTTGCCGCCGCTGCTGTGGGTTACTTGGGGTACTTTGTGCAAATCAGCGCCTAAGCTGATCCCCTCAGGCCGAGTCATCAGATGACGACTCTGACGATTCGTCCGACGAGGAGGAGGTCGCTGCGCCCAAGACCAACGGTGCCGCCGCCGCTGCCGAGTCTAGCGATGATGACTCTGACAGCTCCGATGACGAGGCTGCCCCTGCTGCTGCCGCCGCTGCTCCCACTGCCGAGTCGGACGACAGCGATGACAGCTCTGACGATGAGGAGGAGGTTGAGGAGGAGAAGCCTTCCAGTGAGTCTGTCCCTACACTATCAGACTTGCGCTAACTCTCCAGCCAAGCGCAAGGCCGAGGCTGAGCCCGCACCCGCCGCCAAGAAGGCCAAGGTCGAAGAGTCCAACGGTGAGGCCCCCGCCTCATCCACCGTCTTTGTCGGCAAGCTGTCCTGGAACGTCGATAACGACTGGCTCAAATCCGAATTCGAGCACATTGGCGAAATCGTCTCGTGCCGTGTTCAATGGGACCACGACCAGAACCGATCCAAGGGTTTCGGGTTTGTCGAGTTTGCCGAGCCCGCCCTCGCGCAAAAGGCAGTAACCGAGATGGCCAACAAGGAGATTGACGGAAGGGAAATCAACATTGATATCGCCGCCGGTCGAACTGAGAGGCCTAAGGGTGCCAACGATGCCCGTAGGGCCGCTTTCGGAGACAAGAAGTCTGACCCCGCCGACACACTCTTTGTCGGTAACCTCCCCTTCTCGGCTAGCGAAGATCAGCTGTACGAGCTCTTTGCAGAGTACGGTGATGTTCAGTCGGTCCGTTTGCCTACCGACCGTGAATCTGGTGCACCCAAGGGTTTCGGTTACGTTACCATGGGCGATGTCAGCCAGGCCACCAAGGCTTTAGACGCCATGACTGCCGCTGCCGCTGAGCTCGACGGTAGGGCCATCAGGCTGGATTACTCTGGTATGTCTTTTCGCTATACATTGAGGCTCGAGCTAACGGTTCAGGACCCAAGCCTCCCAGAGAGGAAGGTGGCTTCGGCGGACGAGGTGGCGGTCGGGGTGGATTCAGCGACCGTGGTGGTGGTCGTGGCGGTCGAGGTGGCTTCGGCGGTGACCGTGGAGGCCGTGGTGGAGGACGAGGTGGTGGCCGTGGTGGATTCAGCGACCGAGGTGGTGGTGGCCGAGGCCGTGGTGGTGACCGAGGTGGACGTGGCCGGTGAGTCTTTTCTCTCAACCCAGCGATATCCCCATCTTATCCTGCTTCGCCTTATTATCCTATTGAGCCTACACTGACTTTTCAGTGGCGCACCCCGTGGTGGTGCCCGTACAGGAGGTATCGTCGAGGCGACAGGAAGCAAGATGACCTTTGATTAAAGTGGTTGTAGCCTTATCTAAATCCTTCATTTCCTACCCCTTCTTTTCCCGAAACCCCCAAAAGCCCCGTCGTTGGCACCAACAAACATTTCATAGGATACCTTTCCTACTGTGATACCCCCTTATTCTCTTCTGCAGTTTAGATTACCCATGTCATTATAGGTCTGCAATTCGCTCTTGGATTCATGCATGTCAGTATTCTGGCTATCGTTTGGGCATCAGGCAGTACGTAGTACGCAGGCAACATGAAAATTTGCCACCCATCTCATCTGTTACTGCCACTATTGCCCCTTTGGGAAATTTACAAGGACCAGTGCGTCATTGTTGGATGACCCGACAAGCTGTGGCGCGGTGGTGGGGTAATAAGCCATACCTTACATCTATAGCCAACCCATCTCATCTCTCCCACTACACCCACAAGTATCCGCACAGACACGCGGCCCCCTCTTCTCTTCAGTCATCCATACCGGGACTAGCGGATCCCTATCTCCTTTCCAAAGCCGCCAGACTCCACTCCGCTCGGCCCCACAACAAACCAACAACCCTACCTCTCTTGCCCCAATCCACCTCGTCGCCTCAACATAATGTCAAACGCATCGAGTCTAGGACGCGAAACCAGTCCCGGCGGAGGTAGCTTATCTGATAAACATCCCGATCATCCCCGTTTGACTGATCTGGGGATTGATAATGGTGAGTCGGTCCTTAAGCTTGTTCTATTTCCTGCCTACGGATTCCGGGCTTCGGTCTGTGGTCTATGGCCGCGTAGATGAAACAAGTCTACTGTCTATACTATATCCTTAATCATCACTTCTCCACCCACACATCAACCTCCAAATAAAATGATGGTATTCCAACATCCACCTTCTCAACCCCCTTCCACACCCAAACCTCCTGCTCATCCTTCCCCCTCTCTCAAACCCTCCACGTCCAGACGCCGCTTTTCGAGCTATTTCTTACATTCTACAGCATCCAACATTAACGATGGTAATAATGGTCGACCGTGAGTCTTTCCTTCCTTCCCAAACCTTATTGGCATCACCTGGACGACGAAGCGAGGAATGGTCGTGTTGTACACTTTCTTTCCTTCTCTTCCTCTTCGCATCACTCCGCTGACTACCCTCAAGCCACATCGCACCCGAAGGCGTCTCTACTACTCCTGGTCAGATGTCAGACGTCGAAACCCCTTCTCCAGCAATCGACACCAAGCGGCCTGCAGGTCTGAGCGAAGGTCCAAACGCTAGGAGTAAAGCTGTGACCACTGCGGAAGGTCCAGAGACATACGGCGTGAGTTTCCTGACCTTCTCCGCCTTCCCGAGAAAGGTACACAGCTGACATCTCCAGTTCCTAAACCGTCATCCCGCCCCCAACTCAGCCGCCAAACCAACCTCCGAAACTTCCGACACCTTCTCTTTCCGCGTCGGCGTAGCTGAAGATCGCAACAAGCGTTGTCGGCGCGCAATGGAAGATGCCCACAGCTTCGTTTATGATTTCGCAGCCATCAAGGGTCAAGGATACTTTGCAGTCTTTGATGGTCACGCAGGTAAACATGCCGCTGAATGGTGTGGTCAGAATTTCCACGAGGTACGTTTTCTCTTTGAGATTGTAACTGACGACAGTACCTACTCGACGCAATCCTTTCCTCTCCTGATCAACCTATCCCCGACCTCCTTAATGAGACATTCCAAGTTGTTGACACTCGAATCTCTCGATTATCCCAATCTGCTAAATCTTCCTCTGGATCTACCGCCGCCGTAGCCCTATTGCGATGCGAGCACATTACCGATAATGAGCCTAAAGGATTTACGAACCCTTCTTTGTCGCCTCGGGGACTTATGGAGAGTAAAGGGGAAGAAGAGCTTGAGGCGCAATTGGAGAGCGGGGCCGAATCGCGGAGAGCGAGCATGGGTTCGGGTGCAGGGGGGATGCAGCGTAAACATTCCGGAAGGCGGCTGAGGAACTTTGTAAGGGGTTTGACAAGTTCTGAGAAGAGAGGATCGACGGATGAAGTTGAAGAGATTGAAGAGATGGGTAGTGAGGGTCGGGTAGAGGCTATAGAGGCTAAGCCAGAGGATGGGAAGGGTGGGATGAGGCGAGTGTTGTATACTGCCAATGTGGGAGATGCGAGGGCTGTGCTTTGTAGAGGTGGACGGAGTGTCAGGTTGACGTACGATCATAAAGGGAGTGATACCCAGGAAGCTAAGCGGATTACGGATGCGGGAGGGTTTGTGTTGAATAATAGGGTTAATGGTGAGTTGCTTCTCTGCCGATTTATCATTATGATGCTAGGGAATTAGCTGACTTGTCTTAGGTGTATTGGCTGTTACTCGCTCGTTGGGAGATACATCTATGAAGGAGTTTGTCGTCGGTTCACCCTATACGACCGAAACTGTCGTGGATGAGAATGACGAATTTCTGATCGTGGCGTGTGACGGGGTAAGTTGACTCGTTCCTGGTAAAGAATCGGGACACTGCAGCTCACACACCAGCTCTGGGATGTGTGCAATGACCAAACTGCCGTTGACCTCATTCGGGATTGTAAAGACCCTCAAGAAGCCGCGAAACGATTGCTCGAACATGCGCTAGCGAGCTACTCGACCGATAACCTCAGTGTCATGGTTGTAAGGTTCTACCACAAGTAGATGAGTAGAAGGAGTAGATGTTGGGAGGAGATAGAGTGTGAAGACGGCATGGGACCAAGGATACAGACTCAAGGTGGATAGTGGTACAGGTACAAGTTGTCATGCATAAGAAGATATGTTTCGGAGGTGTTTACTGATCATACCATCGCCGGCGCATTCTGACCCTTGGCAGCGATACTCATTCTCAAACTCTGACCAAGCTTGACGAGTCTCTCTGGCCTCTTCTCCCCGACTCCTAAACTCTGACTTCCAAACCGCGCATCATTCACCCCATTGGAAGTAGGGATAGATCTCGCCACGCTGAAACTTTGTCCAGTACGCATGAGTGGCAAACTCCCCAAACCAGCACCAGCGCCAATCTCACTCGCTCGCCTTCGCCTCAATTCGTTACCTGACACATTCTCAGTCTGGGCTTCAGACCATTCGGGACCCATAGGCTTGACGCTGGGTAGAGCCATTGACTGAGGTAAGATGGCCGATTCTTTCTTGACGAATACAGGTGGGAGGCTGTCGCTTGGTCGTGCGGGTAGACCAATAGATAATTTGAGAGCTTTGGGCAGGGGGAGAGAAGGAATGATGTTCGTCCCGCTGCCGGCGCCGGGTTTGGCGGCGGTGAGAATAGGTGTCGTTTTGGGTAAAGGGTAAGGTGCGGCCCAAGGACAAAGACTGCCTTTGCGCATGATTGGAGAGTTTGAAAAGGAGGAGGAAATGGATGAAGATCGGCTTCGGGATTGAAGGACGGAGAAGCTGTCACCGAGACGGATTGCACGAAGGGACGTCTCACTGTCTGCGGAAGAAGATTGGTGGAGGGGAGGTTGGAAAGCGTCACTTGCGCGTCTGTCGGCTTGGGTAGGAGCTGTGGACAAGAAGGGGTCGGCAAAGTTGATAAGGACAGGAGGCTTGATATCGAGACTTGCGAAATCGAGATTCACCAAACCGATCTTGATGTCGGATTCGGGTGAAGAACCCGATTCTGAGGCAGAAACAATTCGGAAATTGTCAATGATGCCCATATTGGCGAGTGGGGCGGGGTGGGCGTCGGAGAGTAGAGTACGAGGGATGGAGTGGGGGTCTGATTCTTCTTCGTCCAATAGGGATTCGAGGGAGTGTCTTGCTCCTGGGCCGCCAGCAGGGATGAGTTCGGGGAGGGACGCGAGGTGGATAAGGAGAGGAGGATCAGCGAGGGAAGGTGATGAACGAGCCATGTTGAGTAGGCTGGTACGGGCGTAGGTCAGTGAAGGAGGAGGGGCGGGAGGGAGGACTGGTGTGCCGGCGTTGGTGATTGGTTGGACGCTGCTTCGTTAGCGGCCGGGTATGGGGTGCTTGTGGGGGGAGGCTTACAGCTTATGGGACATCATGATGTACTGTTTGCTTGTGAGTATTGCTGGTGGTCAGATATCTGAAGAGGAAAGAGAGGCGAAAATGAAAAAGGCAGATAGAAAGATAATGGACAGTGCGACCATACTAAGTCTAGCCATATATACCCCCTCTTGGACGACATACCGGTGCATTGTCCCTAGAATCTTCCTTAGGCGGTGTATGGTATCCTTTCTTCCTGCTACCCGCGAGTTAGGACAGGAGTCAGGGGTAGAAAGGAGGGTATGAGGGGGTTGGCAGGGCTGTGTGAGCTCGAATATTCAGCGTGGTTAGATGCCGGAGTGTGTTTGAAGGGGGAGTCGGGGCCGAGTTCCGGTGGGTTTTGGTTAGGGCCATATCCTGCGACATATCATGGTGAGATTTCAAAGGGCAAGGAGTCAAATCGTAGATATCGATTCTGTGTCCCTCTCGGACCAGGACTAGTCGAGCTTGGGTGGCGAATCCGGAGATGCTCGGATGGTCAGAGTGGCCTGATCTCTCGCTTCCTTCGTAAATCTTTAATCGTATCGCGCTGGTTTGGAGACAGATCAGTATGGCAATAGCGTCAATCCTTGATGTGCGCGTCGATCATAATGGCCTTGCAGATCTTACATTTTGGGTGGTCGCCACTTGCCGCCACCCAAACGAAGTGATTGTAATCCGCCCCCTCACTTACGTTACTGGTCACAGCTGCAGCTGCATCAACAGCAACCTGAAATCAAGATCGACCTCATATCTCATATCTTAGATCTTACCTCGAACACTCCTACCGCACATTCAGAATGTCCCGTACCCCAATCCTAGCCAGCCGGCTGGTCCGAGAGACAACCTATCGGCTCGGAGAATCATCCCGTTCAGCGCTCTTTACCCCATTTGCCGCTTTCCACTCTCGCCCGATCTCCCCTATACTACCCTTCACTCCCCCCACCTCTGCTCAAACTCCACCACAAAGACCACTCCAGAGCTTACGATCGCGTCGATACGCTACAACTCTCGCATCGACCTCATCAGCCTCTCAACTTCCCGTCCTCCCTGCCAATCCTAAGATACAGGTCACACCCCCTTCTCTCGACCGGATAAAAGAGGATGGGTTCTTCGATGATGATGTGGCGCTTGTACCTGAAGACCAGGCAAAGATTGAGATTAGCCCCGAGGCTGTCACTGTAAGCTAACTTAATCCTGGTGATGTATCCCACTTGCCAATAGCTGACAAATCTCCAGCAATTAGCTTTGATAACATCTCGAGAACCGCCTGATGTACTTTCGAAAGCTAAGCTGGCGCTGAGAATCATGGTGGAGAGTGGAGGATGTCATGGGTATCAGGATAAATTGAGTTTGACGGAAGAGAGGAATGTGGATGATTAGTGAGTCAAACCAATGCTCAGGCGCGAAGATGTCCGGCTGACAAATCCAGCGTATTCCAACCGGAAGGCATCAATTGTATACCCGTCGTGATCGATCTTGTCTCTCTCGATCTGCTTAAGGGTTCCAGATTGCACTTTGCAACGGAACTCATTGGGTCATCTTTCAGAATAGACCATAATCCGCAGGCGAAAGACGGAGGGTGTGGATGCGGAGTAAGCTGGTCATTATCGTAGCATCATGTATATATAAAAGAGCGTGTAGAGATAAAGAATGTATCTAGGTTGTAAGAAAAGAATGTCCTCGTAGCAGAATTGTCCTTCTGAGATCCCGATCCCTCGTAGGTTTAATAACTCAGCCTGGCCGGTCCACCCCGCTTCGCCGGCGCTGACCCCGTCCTGATCGCCGTCCCATTCGCTGTTGTCCAGACAGACAGCGCAAGGTCTCCACCACACGTCTCTCCGGCGTTCCCGCTGCATTTTGCAGAGCATCGACTGGCACTGACGGCAAGTGACTGGTTGAGGACGTTACCACATCGGCATTCCTGCCGAGATCAGCTTCATCCGGGTTCCCAAGAATCAGACTTACCTGTGGCATAGATCCCTGATCCACCTGAGTGAACTCCATACCGGCAAAGGCAAAGCCTCGGGTGGCGCAGTATGAGACACAGACCTCATTGGTCAAGCCCGAGTCGGTGTAGCTCGTCCCGTTGAGCGTTCTGGGACTGCCCTCGGCAAAGCATCCGACGTAAGCGGGCGCGATGGTAGAGTTGGCGAATGACCAGGTGGTGAGTCGGTTGGGTCCACCACAGGCTCGCTTGTTGTCGCCGGAGCAAGTCATACCGCAGTCTGAGCTCGGAGCAGCGATCGACCCAGCACCGAAAGCGTTGCCACAGTAGCATTCCTGATCATCAGTCAAGGTCATTTTGCCGTATGTGAAAGACTTACCGAGGAGTACTCAACCCCAGCGTACTTATATCCCTTCGTCTGACAAGTCGTCATGCAGATCTCAGGCGTCATGCTGCCGCTGGCAAAGGTGTACTCCTTGAGCGCCCGTCCACTACTCGCCTCCGTCATACAGCCGTTTTCGGCCCAGCCTGTCGGCAGAGCCAAGGTCGGGTACATGCCCTTATTGTTATAAAGGGTGAGAGCGTTCGCACCGCCGCAAGCCTCATTGATGTTATTGGCGCAGTTGACATTACACTTGTCGTTGTTGAGGAGGGTGGTGTTGCTGGCGGTACCATGGATCTGGAAATCGCAGTAGCACTCTGGGCATCAGCGTGGCTCCGATCGGTAAACGTACCCTTTCCGAATTGTGTTCCAGCCAAAGGGAACCCCTGGCTCTGACACCAGGATACACAGGCTCCGCGGGTCATGTTGTTGTTGACGAAGCTGGCCCCTCGGAGAGATCGGCCGTCGGTGGATTCCGCCATACAGCCAACTAGATCGTAACCAGTAGGAATGACAGAGGTGAAGTCGGTGAAGGTGGTGGTGGGCTCAACGTAGCCTGGACTGGAGGGTTTGGTGCCGTTTCCAATCCAGATGGGGTTGTTTCCGGGGAGGAGGGGGATAGGGTGGCCATAACCGATATCCTCGTTAATCTGCGGGTTCTCAGGTTTGCACCCGCTAGCCGCATCGTAGTCGAGGAAGGGAACAAAAGGTGGGCATTCCTTCAAATTACCAGCGACACCATTGTTGGCATTGCAACCGTCAATCGCCTCCTGGAGGACGTTTGTGCCGTTGACGAGGGACGGCCAGCCGTTGACAAAGTCACCGTGGAACCCGAAACCGGTCGTATCGCCGTTGGCGAATACCCAGGTAGGGTCTGAACCGTTGTTGTAAGGAAAGTTCTGGGTTTCGTAGATGAACTCGTAGAAGAGAGTGACGAGGTGGACAGGGTGGGAAGCCGGGCAATCTCCTCCGCCCTCGGGACCGCCAGACGCGAATGCCATGTGGGATTTGTGATCGGCAGAATCAAGATTCACGCCGTCCCAGCAAGAAGGGAAGTTGACCTATGATCATCAGCTCGGTAAAAACACGCAAGATAGAGAAACTCACCTGAGCCCTCATGCCCTGCGGGCAGTTATGGTTGAAGAAGTTGTTCCTCTGGTCCCACGCCGGGTCTCCTCGGTGATCATTGTAGTAGTCCAGACAGACAAAACTGACAGCCTGATCTTCCGCTGAACCGCTGTATGATCTCCGGAAGGGGTTACCGCTGATCATACGGAGTCCATCGGGGAAGGCGTGGATCTTGCCATTGCCGCGGGGGAGATAGTACGTGTTGACATAGGCGACAGTGATGAGTTGGTAGGTCTTGTCGGTGGGGTTGTAGTAGTATAGTTGGGGGACCCAGTAGTTGGACAGATCAACAGAGACGGGGGCGGTGGTGCATTTGGACCGACGGGCAGATTCGAATGACATCGTCTTGTCAAAGTTACTGCCGCCGACAATACTGTGGACGTGACCCGAGACGGTTCCAGGGTTGACGATGCTTGGGGTGGATCAGCGCTCAGCACGCGTCAAGCAGAGGGCAGAGAGACTTACGGGTCAAGACGCGTAGTGACGAGGGTTTTCTGGGAGAGGATGAAGAAGGCATTTGAGGGTAAGGCTGCGAGGACCGCTAGGGCCGCGATAGCAGAAGTGAACATGGTCGGGTGTAAAGAACGAAGGGGGGAAAGAATGAAGGGGGAAAGAAAGAGGCCAGCTCTGTGTTATATGTATGTCTGAAGTAGATGTTGTTGATGACATCGATGAAGGCCAGGTCCGAGGTACGAGAGGCGTACATTAGGTACGTACCCCATCAGCAGGGAGACGCGACGTGAAGGCACAGTTCAGGCACAGAGGTAGTAATTCAGGCACCAAGCTAAAAATGCGCTAAGAAAGACGCGTGTGGCTGATTACGGCATTAGATCTGGGTGGCGACTCTAGGACCGGTGGCGGTAGAACTCTATAGATTATTGGCGGTTGGTATCGTCAGTAGAGACAGCAAGAAGGTAGACTAGGTTATACAAAGTCAGCGAGAGAGCAACTGCTAGTTAGAGTCGCTCCACTCCAGTATACGAATAACGTATTATCGTTCAATAAGCCGGTGGCGCGCGTCAACACAGCCTGGATCCAGTCAAGGTGATCTGATACATTGTCCGTGTTGTCATATATACAGGTCTGTAGAGTATGACGAAGTGGTATGTCATACACTAGTCAGGTGTTGAGCCTATTTGTCAGCGGCGTCCCTCTTCACTCGTACTGGTCGCATGATCAAGCTTACCAGCTTTGTCAGGATGGCCATGGCCTTTGATGGGATTGCCGTACTCGTCACAGTCCTCGTCGGGCTTCGGAGCATGCACACTGGTGGTGGGTGCGGGAGTGATGGCAGGAGAAGTAGTGGTCGGCGCAGGAGGAGTAGTGGTCGGAGCGGGAGTGACGGCAGTCGTACTGGTCGTCGGAACACCATTAACAGTGCTTGTCGTAGGCGTAGCAGGTGTCGCCGCGGGACAACTAGGGGTGATCGTCGTGGTCATTACAGTGACGCATTCGACAGCTGCCGAGGATGTCGAGCCCGAGTTGACCAGAGAGGTCGTGGCGGAGCTTTCGGCCGGAATCTCACCTGGATCATTAGCACCGAGGTTGAGCGGTCAGGTCTCGAGTCAGGTGAAGATGCTCACGTTGCTCAGCAGATCCCCTCTTGTGATGTCCATTACCCCCGGACGGTGGGCAGGGGCAATTATGAGCGCCATACGTGCGTCTATTGATACCTCGCTCCGGCAAAGATCCGGCCTTCTGGGTTTCGCAAGCGCAGGTATTGGTGGGAGCAGGAGGGTGCTGCTTGTCTGTCTCACAAGGAGTACTGGTAACAGGGGGCGGCTTCGGCTTGGTGGTAGGAGGTGGCGGGGGTGGTGTCACCACTGAGCTGGACGTAGTAGTAGTTGAAGCGCTCGTGATAGGCTATTTTGGGTCAGCTTTTGCCATTGACTCGATCGGGTGTCGTGCAAGTAACGGAAGGTGCACTCACAGGACCTGGAGCAGTCGTGAAGCTAGTGATCACCGCAGTAGATGACGGAGGCGGAACGTCGGTCGTGGGTGTCGTACTCTGAGACGTAATGATAGGTGTCTCGGAGGACGTAGTAGGCACAGCGTTGACCACGCTGGTAGTGGACAGTGGCGCCCCAGGACAGTCCGGAGAAGCCGTCACAGTCACCCAGGCGGTATTGCACGGGATCAGCGTTCCCGGAAGTGACATGGGTGTAGGTGTCGGCCTAGGCGGAGGCTGAATAAAGGTCGTCGGCATGTCGTGAGTCGGCACAGGGCCCCAGGGGCAAGACGTAGTGACTTTCGCCTGGTACTGCGAAGCCAAAGCCGTACAGGTCGCTTCTGGGAATTTACCAGATGACAAAACTTTGCAGCATGTGTCGTACATGTTGTCTCGACCAGGCTGAAGACCTGCGTCTTGGTTGCACTGTCAAGTCAGCTTGGACCCTAGGTGATAGGAAAGGCTAGCTTACCCCGACTTGGCATCGTCGATAATCGAAATCTGCGGGTGGCTCATTATAGTAGTCATAGTAACAAGCATGAGAGATTCCGAGTAGGAGAACGACAGCGAAGAGGCTGGTGAGCGATAGACGTAGAGCCATCTTGATGTATCTAAAAGCAGGTAAGATGCAAGGCGACGAGAGATTAGTTCGGGGGATGGGGGTTGGTTGATAAGGTAAGTACAAAGCTACTCAGGGCAATCAGCATCCCTTCTTTGTTCTCCTTGTTTCGGATGGTCAAACCACTCGCCCCGCAATCTCCTGAAGGATGCCAAAGGTCAAAGGATGGTACTCCAGGGATACCTTGCCAATCTGTGTTAGCAGTAATTCATGTAGCAGTCCCAGGCAGGTCTGCTTATTTGAACTGCCATCGATCAGAATTTGTTGAGGCCAGAGTCGAGGCTGTGACATGGGTACTAGAGCCACGAGTGCTGGCTCATAACTAGGACGGGATGGGGATGAGTCAGGAGCATTGCGGCTGTTGATGAAGTAAGGCGCATATCAGAGTTGCCTACGTGGCGTATTATATAGCCGTATATAATCACATCTGTCAACGTCAGCCTTAAGACCAGGAGATCTCTTAGAAAGCAGAAAGCTTACATAGATTCTCGCAGATATCCAGGTGCGGTCTGACTCACGAGCTAACCTTCTCCTGCAAGTATCAGTCACCCGAGACACCGGCGTGAAATGCACACACGTACGTACCAGCTTTGGCACCTCGGTGTCCTTTGACCGCTCTCCCGTGTCCCAGCGCCCGTCGGCACACGTATGATGACCCCTGGTCGAGACCAAAGGACGGCGATCTTCAGTACGTTTCACTTCCAAATCTGGGCCAGGACCATGCGTCGATGGATCCAGTAACGATTGTTCATAGTCACGGCCAGAGCAGCTCTAAAGTCAGCGACTATCCTCAAGAGTCAAGACTCAAGATTGACTCACAAGATGAAGCCACTCGCCCCGCTCCTGATCGCTGTGCTGTATACGATCCCGGTGATTGTTCAAGCACAGCCACAGCGTGGTCATCCGACCCGAAACCTATACGATCCGGGAAAGCGAATGCTGCCGGACGTCGACCATCCTGGTAGCTCGACCTCGGACTACATCGCAGGCGCAGTAGATGTGCCCGGTTCACCTACGGCCATCTCGACAATACCATCATCATCGTCTAAAACTCAGATCGTGGCGGCAGTCGCAACTTCCATCTCAGATCAGTCGACAGACGTGGCAGATCCCATGCCGAACAGCAAACCTCCATGTCCACTGCAGACATCCCATCCTGAAACACCCATCAAACCCGGTGCCGCCGAACTCTCAAGCAACTCAATCCCCACTCCGACCCCAACAAGTGTCACTCCGACTCAGCTCGTCGCTGGAGTTCCCACTTCATCGCCAATTCCATTAGATTTCGCAAATCCAATGGCGAAGACCAGTGCGCCTTGTCCATTGAATACCGGCAATGCGGCTTCTGCTCTGAGTGATTCCAGCTCGTCAAATTCGAATTCGCCAACAGGCAACACATGCGCCCAGGATGGACCTCACTCACTGGTTAAATGCTTATATGAACAAGCAGACTTGTCTCGAAAAGTCTGCTTGAGCGTCGGTGGCGGGTGCGCGGTGTTGGCGGAGTATCTGCCCATCTCGACTGATGATGAGCTGTCGTGTTGGCCTGATGTTCAAGTGGCGGCTCAAGTGTGTGCGCAGTGCGATGGGAGGGAAGGGGCATACGCTACTTATGATAAGTATCTTGATATGTGTCGAAATCAATATCCGATGACGGGTGGGATTGGCGCATCTGGGAATGGCACGGCTATGTCAAGCTCGGCAATGGCGGAAGAGAAGGGCGAGGGAGACGGAGTGGGAACGGGGGTGAAAGGCGGATCACCCACTGGAACCGGAAGTGAGACTGCGCCCGGAGGGGAAGCAGTCACTGGTGGAGATGGAGGGGAAGGGAGCAAGACGACATCAGTGTCTGCGAGTCACTCAGCACAAACAACGCCCGGGTCGGCTTTGGCATCGGAACTGGACAATACATCTGCAGGAGTCAGCAAATCAGCCTCGTCAACCGGCTCTAGTCCTACAATCGCCACTGACACAGCGAGCGCAACCTCAAATTCTGCCCCAGCCGGTATCTTCGCGAATGAAGGATTACTCACTACAGTGTCGCCAAAGACCTCGGACTCCATCAAAGCGACAATGACTACGCCGTCGGCATCGGCGCATGAATCCAAGACGACGGCAGTCGGTGTAATATCGGGAGGAATGAGTCAGGATGATGACGTACCCATTACAGAGTTCACTGCAGCTTCTTTGACTTCTTCTCCTACTTCATCAGCCATCAAAAGCGCCACTCCATCATCCTTGACTAAGCAACAACTTGGTTTCGCTTCAAACGCGACCGAGTTGTTCTTTGCACAAGAACTGGATCCTGCATGTGGTGAGAAGGATGATGGGTGTACGACCTGGCAAGCTGCGGTCAATGTGAGTAGTGTCAAAGGTCATTGTGAGACCCATACTAAAGCTTTGATCAGATTGCCGATGGTGCGTCGATTTGCGCATCATCAAACTTTAAGGGCGCAGCAGACTGCTCGTCTTGTATCGGAGCAGCGGGAGGTTTGGATCAGATAGTGTACAAAGCTCAGATGGAGGCTTATGGGTGGTATCGCAACAACTGTACACTAGCCACTGGAGGCAAGAACAATGTAAGTACACTGTCCGATTCGTCAACGGTGAAGGCGTGCGCTGATGTCGACTAGGGCAATAGCACTACAACTCTGAATGCAGTCGAAGAGGTCGATCCGGTCCGTCCGACGACACCTCTCAATGGGGTAGCGGCAACAGGCGTGCCAGTAGCCCTCAATGCGAATGCTGGAGCTGTAGCCGGGGGTGCTGTCGGAGCTGGAGCGGCAGTTGGAGGTGGGGCTGTGGGAGGGGTAGGGGTCGGATCCGGAGCCGGAGCTGGTGCAGGGACTGGTGTAGGAGCTGGAGCAAAAGCGCCAGTTTCTGGCCAGTATGCCGAAGCACAAGCAGCGCCAGCCGGACTTGTCCTAAAGGAGAATGGGGGAGGTCGACGATCCGAGTTCAGCCTGACACAAGCGGTGTCGATCGTCGGCGCGGGATTATTGGCTGTGATGCTGCTTTAAGCAAGTAGCCGAAGCGCTAAAGTTGTTGCTGAAGTGAAGGGGAGGAGGCGGAACGACCATTGAGGCATGTTGTAAGATAGGTGAAAGTAGAGAAACCCCCACAAAAGGGGCCGAGGTGTCCAAAAGATGCATACCTTTTAGCCCCACCCTGAATCCGCCTCCTTGGCCTCAGGCAGATATCCGCGTCCCTCCAGATCTCCTTTCCAGAACCTGCATGAACTCCTCACTTAGCACGCCCTTCTTCTTGAGATCGTAGTCGTACATGACAATCGTGCTGTCGGCTGTAGCGGCAAGCTTGTTGTCCTTGAGGGACCAGAGGGCGTGGGCCATGCCGAATGCTGCGCGGGATGGGTTGATGGAGTGGGGTTTGACAGCTATGAGCATCTGCGGTTATTAGTGATCATAATACTAAACAGTGATAAAGTGTATGTAGTGCTGAGGGGGAAGACGTACTGAATCTGGGTAGGTGAGTGGATGTCGATATCGGACCGAGACCTCCTTCAAGATGAAGCCCATCCCTTTTCCGTGCTGTCAGATATCAGCGAGCCGCTCGTCCATTGCGGAGAGACAAAGACATACCATCATATTCATCACCGCTTCAGTGGGCAAATCATCAACGAGCGTTTCAGCCCATCTCAATCTGGCACTCTCAAGCCATCGAACATAATTGACATTGTTGGCGTGTCTGGCTCATCAGCGCGTTTCTCGCTTATCTCTTCTTCCACTTCACCCACTCCTAAGATACCCTACCTGTCTCACAGGACTCACTGGAACATATCACAATCACCCCAAGCGACACTCCACTCCAAAACACCTTTCGGATCATACCCATTTTCCCTGAAATACTTCTGAGCCCCCTCCCTACCCGCCTCCAACCGCTCGAAGCTTGGTCTGAACTGATTAGTCTTCAATCCTTCGCCTATCTGATCCTCTGTGCCTTCCTGCGCTGGGCCAGAGACGGACTCTGGATCCCGCCATTGGATTTTAGGTGCACCATTGCTCGGTAGGCGTGATGACGAATGATCATCTTCGTGTGCTGGACCGGTCGTCCCTGGGGGTATATAGTATGGAGATTCGGGGTCTTGGAATTTGGCTAGTAGGTCCTGTGAGTGTCAGCTGAAGTCGGGATTGCGGAGCGGGTGAAGCGAAGGATGAGGAGGACCACTGTGGCTCACTCTGATTTTGCGAGACTCGCTGAGGCTTGCAGAGGCGTGCAGTCCTCTTCGAGCTGGTCTGATCACGGCTGTCAAGCGGCTGCAGGTCGTGCAGAGTGAACGCATAAGGGTTTGAGCTGATCGAGGGTGATGTATGGTTGCCAGAGTCAAGCGAAATTTGCCTCGGAGCTTGCGGCTTTTTGCAGTAACCGGGACCTTCCGAGTCAACCTCATACGCCTCAAACGTACTGAGCATAATAACGATACATGGCTAAAAGAGTACAGATATGTACTATAAAAGAAACAATAACAACAAGATCCTACGTGTATATACAGTCCGTGATATTCGTGTGCGTGATAAAGTCGTGATGAGAGTCATTAGATCCGGGAAAACATAACACCCTCGCCTATCCCCTCACTGCCCTTCCCCTCTGACATCTCAGCCCTGCCATCGCCACCATCATCTCACTGACACTCCTTCCATCCTGCTTCATCTCTTCCTCCTCTTTCCCAAAGCTCATACCCCTCCCACCACTATTTTCCCGCTGCCGCCCACCACTCGTGTTCTCGTATGGATGTTTTCGGGGTCTAGGCCGCAGAAGAGATGGCCGCGACATTCGCGCAGTGCCCGCTACGACGCCTATCTGGGCGAGGGTCGGACTGTACGTTGGGGAAGGGAGGGAAGTGATTGTGTTGTTGGAGGATAGAGAGGTGATTGTGGATTCCGTTGTGGAGGATATGGTAGACAGACGATTTGTGGGGTGCTCGAAGGGACTTTGATTCTCGGCGTCCAGAGGGATCATATCGGAATGGGATGAGGGACGGGTCTGCGATTCATCATGGATGTATGCGGATAGATCAATGGGGGAATAGGAAGGGATGGGACGGCCGTACACCCTGAAGTAATCATCAGGGGTACTGGCCTCGAAGCTGGCCTCGCTAGCGACACATCCAGGCGTGACGGTAGTCTCATCGCTGAAGTTCCGATGAAAGTTGATAAGAGCGGGTTTGAATGGAGGGACATCGGGATCGGGAGATTTCAAAGGTCCCGAATACCTCTTCTTTGACCCTCCTCCAACCTGCGCCACCTCTGACCTTGACCCCTCCTTCATCCCTTCGCCCGCCGAACGGCGCGATGCGATCTTGACCGCAGGAGTAGGGGAATGGTAGATATCGTCAAAGGGATTCGCAGTTGGTCCTCCGAACTCGCATCGCCTAGGCTCACGCTCGAGCGGGATAGACTTCATGGCTGCTGCCATACCGAGTGTATGACGAGCCTTGAGAGAGGCTGAATAATCGCGAAGAGAGCCAGGAGGGGTGATGATTGAATGGTCGTCCTCTGAAGATGGGCGGCGACGGGATGAGGTGGAAGAAGACGCGTAAGGAGTGGAGGGACCGAAGTTGGATGAGGAGGAAGACGAGCACGAGGACGTGCTGAATGCTGACATTGCGTCCGGAGGTGGGGAGTGTGGATGAGGGAAGGGTGTTTGGGATACAAAAGGCGACTGTATATTGTGTTCGCACTGCGCAGTACTTTTCGACTGGGTATGACGTCGATTGTGATGTGATTGTGAGACGAACCGGGCGGGTTGATAAGCGTTTCACAAATATTGCAGTGCTAGTGTGAATAAGGTTTAGGTGAAACGTCCGAAGTTGTGGAGTGGATTTGGCGCTAAGGGGGCAACGCGTTTCAGCCCTGTTGAGATGAGCTGAGAGCGGGTTGCAATTGCAAGGAGCAAGAGAGGAAGCTTGACTTACGAAGAATAGGTATGTATATAGTCCAGGCAGAGATGGGGAAGAAGAGAGTGGCGATTTGGAAGATCAAGCTAATGCCAAGGGCCCAAGAGCCGCAGATCGAGGAATGACGATGACGAGTGTGAGAGCTGTTTCTTTCGGTCAGAACAGCGTCTCAAGAATGGTGAATCGATAGATGAGGAAGAAGCACAGATGCAAGCACCCCAAGAGGGTGTCGTGCCGAATTATAGGGGCATGAAAGGAAGGAAAGGCTAAGCATGTGGAACGACGTGCTTCCATCATCATCATCGGGCAGACGCGTCCAAGGTACGGCTACCAACCCAGAATGAGACGCGCCGAGACGCGTTTCAGGCAACTCACCTTCAGGCACGGAACCCAAAACGCCACCGCCACTGATGATGATCGAGGTGGATTTACTGGGATCGTGACCTGGGTCTGGGTCGGGATTGATTTACCAAGTAGTGCGCTCTACATCATCATCAGCATGGTCTTCTGTATAGCCTCAAGTGCTTGAAGGAAATGAGGAATCTCACCGCCCGTGGCGAGTCCGAGTCGTGATTCGGAGGAATTTCGGGAGAAAGTACGTACTGAGGTACTCGAGTACAGTGGCCTGCGATGATGCCAGGATATATAGAGAGTGTGTTTGTTTCCAGAGCTGAAAAGAGAGAGGCCTCAAGATAACAAATCTTGAGTTGATGCACTGACTATGAGACAAACGGAATGACGGGCAAGTCGAACTAATATACCCTTCACCTCTCGAAATCGCGCACAGATGTCCCTCAAACACGTACCTCGAGCATCAAGACCTCGAGGTTACATCCCACGCACTAACTAATCAAGCGTCTTTATCAAGGTCCGACAGACTATACTACCTCGAAGCACCTCTCGGACCTGATTTCTTTGCGTGATGCGAGTGAAGCAAAGTAGGCAGTTTTTCAAGGACCGGTCAATGTCGCTCGATTATCACCTAGCTTACTTAGATCAGCTACAGCGACCGGGGAAGGTGTAAAAGACGAAACGAGGGTGATTGTCTTGATTGGAAAAACGGGGTGTAAGATGTGAGACATTGATTAGGCTGAAACACTGATTGGAAACTGGGCTGGTTTCGCTTACGATGTAGTACATTCACGCAACTTGTCCGCTGCGCTTGCAGGCAGAAATAGTAACGAGGAACAACCAGCAAAGGGGCAACAATCCAATCGGAGTAGAGCTGCGAGGCTGATGTCAAACCCAAAACGAAGACCTTGCGCGTCTTGTCACCCTATGGGCTGATCAACCCAATCCCATGCTCGCTCCCAGCGAAGCAGTCTCAAGCGTCAAGTCTTATAGAAAAGCTTCAGGAATTCGGCCGCAGTCCAAAGGCTTCATATCGCCTCACGCTCGAACCGCGTATCATCACCTAGGTAACAAAAACGCGATACGCTTCGAACGCGAACGTAACGCCACGCCGATTTTGCCGATACTCTCCCACGGAGAAAGAGAGTCGGCAAAATCAAGGAATGTGTTGTTTGAATGTATATTTACCTCTGGCATGTAGACTTTGATAGTATCGAGAGTAACGAGCAGCAGCCAGGCGCATATTTCGCACAGCAAGTACATCCCTCTGACACCCATTATCGCTCTCATTCAATCTCGCCACCGCCACTCATCCTCCCTCACCCAGCCATGCTGATGCTTTCTCGTCTGCTGGAGTGAGCTGGGGAGCTGACCAAAACTGTGAGAGTCAAAATGATGCCCAAAGGACCCGTGTCAAAAGGTCAAAAGAGCCACAAGACTCGAACCGGTCGCCCGATGCGAGTCTACTCAACGTGACCCATCGAGAAGGTGCAACCACCTTGTTCAGGTAGCTGCAGGTTCTCGATAGCAGGTGAGCATCAGGAATGTATAAATACCTCTCAGCAGCCAATTCTCACGGTGACTTCACCACCATTCTGGTTGAGGCAAGGATATGAGAGATAGGGGGGAAATACGATAGACGCTGATCGACCGTATCACCTCTGCATGGGACGTCTAAACATCTATAAGGCCCTCATTCTGCCTTCCCACTCCCGGCCTTTATTCGTGCCTCCACCTCCCTCTGTAAAGCCTCATAATTCGCTCTGGCCAACACGGGATTTTGCATGACAGGGGGTAGACTAGGTGATTAGCCTATGAACCCTAATTCTGGCCAAAAGACTCACTCCATCACTTGGCAATTCCGTACGACATCGCCGCCGCTCACCGCTACGCTCTTTGGATCTTCATCCTCTTTGGCTTCTTGGCCTGTGTAGCGTATGGGTGCTGAAAGCGCAAAGAGGATGGAGTGGATTGCTCGAGCTGGAGAGGGCGTGAGGAAGATTAGGAAGGGGTAGAAGAGGATGTATCTGACACGAGATTAGCTTGCACTTCATATATACACTGACGTCGACTCACGATAACAACCCCAGAGTACTCTCATCAGCACCCACTGCACCCCTAATGACCTCTTCCCTAGTCCACGGCATGACCACACTGACACCCATCACATTACTCTTCACTCCTTCTTCCCTCTTCTTGCCCACTGCCTCTTCCACCGGGACGGGATTCGGATTAGGTACCGGCTTCTCCTTCGCGAGCGATGCCGAAGCGAGCGTGTCGAGAATTAGCTGGAAATGCCGCATGACCAGTAACGTCGTCAACCCTCTCAAACCCGATGCCGTTACTGGTGAGTCTTTCAGCGGTTTGTCCTGCAATGACGGGAGTGCCGCTGCCCATCCCGGTGAGGTTAGAGTGACGATTCGGATTGAACGCTCAGCTGGTGCGCGAAGTAAAAAGGGGAGAAGGGAGGTGAGGAGATGATATTGGAATTGGAGGGTTGTCCAGGTTTTGTTGGAGGGTAGTTCGGTCGTTGTCCCCGACGCCTTCTTGTCCGCTTTGGTTTTCTTCATGCCTTCACTCTCCGCCCCTGTATCTTCTTTGATGATTGAGAGTAGTTGTGGCGGGATTACCTCCCATCCCTCCCCTAGAACAATAGCATCCACTCTCCTCCCATTCTCCGCTATAGTCCCTTTTAAACCTGTCCCCCATTTCCTCGTAAAGTCCGCCACGGCCGCTGGTGTTCTGGGTAATGGCTCGCAATGCAGTTGAGCGAGAGGGTTGGATTCGGCCGATAGTCGGAGGGTGTGGAGGATAGTGAGGAGGTCTTCAGGGAGGGGCGAGGCGAGAGGGGGGAGAAAGAGGATTTGAGGGGGTTTGGAGAGGTGTAGAAGGTGATGGATTAGGGTTATTATTGTGCTTGTTGGTGGTGCCTACGAATCAGATGATTGATTACATCTTGTAGAAGCAAGTTGAGGCAGGCGCCGACGCGGGGAGACTTACCACGATCAGTATCATCTTCCCCGTCCAGTCCCTTTCCCACGTATTCCGCCTTCCTCCCGCCCATGCCTTCACTGTATAGAGCACAAAGGCAGCTATGGCACCATAGATCAGCCGATCGGTCGACAGGTAGCTCAGCGACCCGGCAAGGTAGTTGACCGGCATGACTGCTAGTAATGATGAAGTACAGTACTACAAAGCTGTGCGAGATGGCATTTGGTAATTGAGCTCAAGCTCGGCGTTTTCATGTGTTTGGGTCTGCAAAAGCGGTCCCGCGTTCCCACCCTGCAGCCTATGACTATCCTATAGTGATCTTTGCCAGAACAGCACCTCCTAGCCCAGGCATGCTTCGTAGGCATCTCTAAGCTCTTCCCCTCCCTCCTAGGCTAGCCCCGCCAAAATTCTCGCGACGCGACGCGCCTGAGGAATGTGGCGGCCATCCCCGCCGTTTCAGATCCAGGCTCTACGTCATGTTACGTCACCCCTTGGAAAGCTTCTGAGTCTGAGCGTCATAGCGTGCCTTGCCTCCAGTGCTTTCACCCTCACTCAACCTATACATCCCAACCCTCCACCCATCACTCATGGGTAAACAGCCCACAACACCATCAAGAGTCACACGCTCCATGTCTTCCCAACCATCCACATCACCCACAGCGCCCGGACCACCCATATCGACCCGAGGCACCTCTATCGCGCCTCAACTCGCCAAGGATATTTCACACCCCTCCAACCCGTTCCAAGTAGACTTTGTCATCCCATTCGATGTATCCCTTGGGAAGCTTAATAGCGATCGGGCCCGTATTATACGAGAAGTGAAGGATGGGTATGAGCTACTTGTCCGCACTTTGGAAGAAGAGGGCGGATTGAAGATTGCGTCTAAGAAGGGTAGGGGTGTGAAGGGGAAGGAGGAAGTCTGGGTCTTTGTTAGTGCGGGTGATGAGAAGATTGTCGAGCTTGTTGAGAGGGAAAGGTGAGCTTGCCAGCGCATTTTCGCGTCCGCAGATAGCTAACGCCATCAGAGAGCAGGATGAAATCCATAATCTACCCCCACACCAGCACGGCATTCCTCCTGATCCCTCCACTCGGATCCGCCTTCTTCACTCCCTTCTCACTTCCCCAGCTATCCAACAAGGATTAGGCATAACGCCTGGTGAAGGTAAATGGTCTCGCGTCAAGAGCATCGCAGCGCTTCACGATGAAGAAGCCAACAAGGCATGGTTGAAACAGTGGAGTATGGGTGGGGATTGGAAAGTTGGGCTGTTGAAGGGTCTAGACAGCGAACATGCTAGTCTGGGTGCTCATGTGAGCTAGATAGCTGCCCTGAGATTGATATAGAGCTCAAGCTGACAATACAGCAACCACCCCCCGTCCACCTCTACTTTGATTTCTTAACAACCTACACCCTCTCTCTCCTCCCCATCTCCCTAATCGGAGCCGCCTTCTTCCTCTTCACACCCGCCGACTCTTACCCACCTCTCTTCGCCCTCTGCCTCTCACTCTACTCGACCGTCTTTGTCGCCTTCTGGCGAATCCGCGAGCGCAAACTTGCAGTCCGGTGGGGAACGAAGGGATGTGAGAATGTCGCTGTAGGTAGACTTCGGCCGGAATACGTCGCGAATCTTGAGAAGCGAGGATCGGGCACAGGGAAAGATGTAGTGGGGACCGTACAGAAGGGGGATGATAATAAGAGGGATTTGAAAGTTGCTGCTAGCGTGCCGATCATTGCGCTCTGCGGTGTGGGTCTGGGCGTGTTGTTGATGAGTGTCTTCTTGCTTGAGGCTTTCGTCAGTCAGGTGTATGAAGGGTTTGGCCAGGGAGTCGTTGTGAGTCTAGTACAAGGTGGCGGTATCACGAATGAGCTCATACTATAGCCACTCATCCCGACTGCCGTCTTCGTCCTTGTCGTTCCCCAGATCGTAGGACAATATCAAAACCTTGCCAAAGCTTTGGTCAAGTGGGAAGATCACCCAACACCCACTGGAGCAGAAAAGAGTCTGACTGGCAAGACATTGTAAGTATCCCCCTTCAATAGGCAATAATGGTATATACTGACGGTCATAGCGCAATGAATGGTATCGTAGCTTACCTTGGTCTTTTCTTATCCGCGTGAGTTAGCTTGCACACGAAGGTGTTTTCAACGTCAGCTGACCAATTCAGATACGTCTACGTCCCCTTTGGTCAATTCATCATGTCAAACGTCCAATCCCGACTATCCGGAACAGGTCAAGTCAAAGTCGCCTCATCAGCCGAAAAGACGGGTTTGGGACCTCGGACGAGCGGTTCTCAACAGCACAGTATCAAAGCTGGACGACTCAAGGGTCAGCTATTTGCATACACGGTCACCAACCAAGGTAAGCTAGACAATAGTTCTCCGACTTTGGGCAAGAACCATCATAGCTGACATGATGATAGCTGTAAACGCCTTCCTCGAATTGGGCCTACCATACATTCTCCGCTTCGTCGATGAAGTCCGGAATGGAAAAGGCAGCATCAAAGAAAATATCCAGCAAAAGGCCTCGGAGGTTTCGTCGTCATCTGACAAGATCCAACCTAGGTCGGATGATGAAGTCGAGAAGCGATTCTTGGACAAGGTTGAGCGGGAGTTGGCACTACCAGAATACAACCTCTTCAGTATGTTGGCCTCTACCATTTGTCAATCTGGCGGAGTGGCAATTGCTGACAATCAATAGCCGACTACGCAGAAATGGTGACTCAATTCGGATACGTGGTGGTCTGGTCCTGCGTCTGGCCTCTCGCTCCCGTTTTCGCCCTCCTCAACAATTATCTCGAAATCAGAGGTGACGCATTGAAGGTGACTCAGCATGTCCGAAGACCCATTGGGGATCGGGTGGAAAGTATCGGTAGCTGGTTACATACACTCGTACGTTCTCTTTCTCTCATCCTTGCACATCGCTAATGCTTGCAGAGCATAATCTCATGGATTGGAGCTATAACCTCTTCAACCCTCATCTACCTCTTCCGACCGTCCACTCACCTCACCAACCAAACTCCCAACCCAAACCTCCCTGCCACAGGCTCGATACACCTCCACTCGATCGTCTCGACCTACTCTGATTCAGCAACATTACGGACGGTGCTCCCGACTCTGATCCCGCTTCTTGCTGTGGCGCTCGCGGCGAGCCATGGGCATATTGTGCTTAACTGGGTGGTTGGGGAGGTGGCAGAGAGGGTATGGTGGAGAGGTAGTAAGGAGCAAGTGGAGGTGCAGAGGTTGCAAGAGGTTCAGAGTGGAGGGGGGTCGAAGGGTGTGGTTGGACGGGGAGGGAAGAATGAGAAGGGGGAGAAGAGGAGATATGAGAGTTCAGGGCTGAGGGGTGGGTTTTGGAATGGAGGTGAGGAAGGAGCGAGGGAAGTGGGGAGGGTGGGGAAGGCGGATTGAAGGTCGGATATGACATTGATGATCCCAATGAAGAGACAGAAAAATACACGTCGACCTTCAGGGTAGTATATGCGAGCGTGTTCCCGTGTGCACTGATTGATTAGGATAAGCATGTACTTCACTTACAGGACTTACAGCCTGATGTAGACCTCGCCTGCTCGTCCGGCTGACACCCGCCTCTCAACACGCTGCACGACCAGCCTCAGTATACGTTTCACCAACAGGTACCAGTCTCCTGGCTGGTGTTACAACGAGTTGAATCAACCCATGAGGGAGAGCAAAGGATGGTTGCTGTGGAGCTGTCTGCGCGCCAAGGGCTGGCTGGCGGCCGTATAAAGTCGGTAACATATCCCCATTTCATCCTTCAACCGCCCATCGTCAGCCCCGCCGTCGACAATATCAGCGACATCACACCCTTCGAACAATCTCAACCAACCCCTTCAGAACAGCCCTCACAATGTCTGACACCTTCAGCGCTCCTGCCACAGCCACCGATCCGTCCCAGGTCAGCGAATACCAATTCGAAAATGACTACACATACAAGGGCACCATCAAGGAGGGGACCACGAGGTGGGTTGACCTCATGATTCCGATGGCCGACATGGGCAATGCGGACCGAGCCGTCCCTCTCGTCTATCCCCTTGCCAACTTTTTCCCCATGTTGCCATCGGACAAAACTGGAGAACTCGAGCACACGGCAAAGGTGCAGGCAGTCGAGACTTTCAAGGATGACACCGCGAGTACCTTTGAAGTCACCATTGACTTGGAGGCCTCAGCTCAACCCTCCGAACGTCTCAACCTCGACAGGGCGATTCAGAATGGGAAGAGACTCGCCATGATTGGCGCCTCCGACACCTGGCGAGATATCTACGAAGCCATCGTTCTCAACGACACTTCAAATGTCGCGAGCCACCGGATGGACCACAAGATCCCCTTCGCCGGTGACAGAGTCCTCCTCTCCACGATCATGGTGTTGGATATGCACGCTAATCTGAACCAGGGTTCAGTACTACGACAGAGGAGTAGGGAATAGAGACGATGCATGGGCTCACCTGAACCAGGGTTCAGTACTACGACAGAGGAGTAGGGAATAGAGACGATGGCTAACTACCCTACTCTATCGGCTGTACTAAATACTGAAGGCGAGCTGCTGCGGAACTGACACGCCAAGAACACTACTGATAAGAACTCTATGATAAGGAAGGAAACAGCCAATCCCAACGCTACTCCGCCACACCGCCAAGCATCCTTATCGTTTGGCCTGCTCCTTAACTGCTCCGCCTTATCTTCCCCACGGGCCATCGGAGTTACTCGGCGTACCATACTCTGACACATGGTTCCTTGCGTGACGTTCCTGTCCAAAGATGGAATCTGGCAGGATTCGCCTCCTAGTGGCGGCCCCAAATCAGCCCCTCTGGATGTGTGGCAGGGTGAACACGGTGGTAGCTATGCGCAGGTGAATGTCTACGGGACCATCAAGCGGAACTAAGCAGGAGGATTGAGTGTTTCAAGGCGCGATTGGATCTGGGCAGACAATTACTCTTCACAGCTGGAATGTTCGAGGGCTGGGTGGACTTTAGCAGGCACATGTATATACTATCCGCACTGCGCTGCACTTGGATTGACAAGGGGGCATAAACTCCAAGGCCATGGGTCATATTGCATGTCTCGCTCGTGCTGAATAGCTGACCAGGCCACCGTTAAACATCACTTAACTGATAACCACCATATCATGTCCCGCTTTCGGCCAAGCTCACGAGCCTCAGGCCAGATGGCAACGTTCAGCAGGATCCAGCCCGCACGTGCAACATAGCCACATTCGCCACACACCAAAAAGGCTTCTCTGCCGGGGGAGGGCAGCCCTTCGGTCCAGGACCTACATCGGCGCCAGATAGGACATATCTCAGTCGCTGATGCCCAGTGTGCGTTTCAATGACTGAAAGGTTGACGTTCATGAGCTCTCGGGCGAACTCGGACGCGAGATCGAAGACCTGATTACTCAAACGCGTTACATGTACACAAGGGAGGACTCGAGAGCAGGGACCGGCGCTCCGCTGGCCGTGATCGGGGCTAGAAAGGCCGGTCTGTTGCTACTCTGTCTTTCCCCAATCGCCTCTCATCCATATGATCAACCCAACAGACAATCACTTAAGTTGCATACGTGTACTGCACTTTCATCTCCACGTCTGACATTGGTCCTCTAATCCTCTGACACAAATCCCGTTCACATTCCCTGACCCTCGCCGTTCGATTCTCTATCCTCCAGCCACATCGCCATGTCCTCCTTGAAAGCTTACGCGGCCGGCAGAGGCCTCGGGAATCGTCGAGACTCTGCGAGCGCGTCTTCAGATCGAAAATCTTCGAAGCAAGCCATGGCGGCAGCGACGCCGGAAGTCGCTCTCGCCACTACCTCCTCCCTCCATGGCGAGAGCCTGACAGACGATTCCGCCTCTGTCACCTGGAAACAGCTGATTGCCCAACTGTTTGCCAAAGGTTACAAGGCGAAACTTTCAAACACCATGCGCTCCCCTGTGACTTTCTCCGTCAGACAAACGATGGACCAGCCAGGGTCGGCTCAGGCTGGCGATGATACCCTGTTGAGGTACGCGGGGAGCAATCCTGAGCGAGTGGTCGAGATCATCACTGACGAAGCAACGGGCAGGCGTATCGAAGCCACCTTCGATTTTGTGGGTTCCATCGTTCTCCAGACACGCACTCAGAAGCAAGCAGACGACATGCGGACACACGGATCCGGACGATCTGGGGGGCAGACGGTCGACTTGACAGTCCCGGCGCTCATCGATTATCGAGGCCTGCTTCGACGTGTTGTTGGTAATCCCGAAAACGACCAGTTCAGCAGCAGCCAGATCTCGTTCAATCAGCCACATCACCTTGGTTCGATGCTGTCGACTTCGGACACCCCCTGTGTCTTTCAATTTGGTCCTCGTCATCAGGTCAAATGCCTGAGAAACCGATCCCTCACCTCCGACTCTGCGTTCGATTACAACGAGAAGAGTGGAGTGTTCAATGCGGGGATGGCGGAGATGGGTGTCAAGGTCACTTTGCGAGACGTGTCAGTTTGATGCTGGATCGCTGTCCCTCTCTGTCAATGTGAAGAGCTGAGAAGATGTCAGCGGGGAATGGGTTCATATAGACAGGCGAGTAGTATACCAGAGCGCGGACATTCAGTGAGGTCATGCAGAAGTGATGTGACGTTGCAGCTTTGAGTGCTCGGTACCGGATCAGTAGAACCATTGCACATTGCAATCCGGCGGTCATAACTCATACACACCAGCGCTTTTACTCCGGTGGTGAGCTACCCAGCTCCCCTCATCCACAATGTGAGGCGCGACTGGCAAGCGTATTCGGTGTCCAAATCATTCCATCAGGGCCCAAACGGCCGATGGCGGCAGGAGATCCAGACGCGTTTCGAGCGATCAAAGGATAAGTATCGAGCCTCGGACCAACTCGGTCAAGCGTGGGCGTCCTATGGCGTGCTCAGCGACACTGAAACGGATAGCGACCAAGGGTAAGATGAAAGGGTTCTTCAGTATCGGGTCGGATCGGACGCTAAGGTCAGGATATGGGGGACATAAAGGCGTCGTTCACTCCCCTCTTTCTTCCTCCATCACCCATCATCCTCAAGATCACACTGCGGTATAACCTCCATCCATCCTTCACTCCGAGGCATTTCAGGCGCTCATCACTACGCTAGTCATCATCCTTCCCACATCAATTATCTGACAATACAATACAATACCACACCACACCACACCAGACCAATGTCAGACTCAGGACCGATCGCGAGCGACCTTGTCTCGCACGACGTCGCTGACGCCCCCACAGTCTCGACCCCGACCATCCGAGAATGGCATGGACTGCTGTCGACTACAAGGCAAGCAAACTCAGCAAGATCCTCTACGACCAACAAACTCCACGAGCCTGTCATCTTCCGCCAGGTGAGACCTGACAAACGTGTCGAGACCGAAGCCTCGTCCAGGCAATCCCTCTTCACATTCCGTGGCAACGAGCTGGTCGTGGAGACAGTCATCGACGCATCTGGCAACAATCTCCATGCGACTTTCAATTTCGAGGGATCAGCGTTGCTTCGCGTGGAGGGATTAGTCAGGAAGGACAAATTGTTATCGGCCAGAGATGACGAGGTGTTGGGGGAGACAAGCTTGGCACTTGCCCGCTTCGATAGTTGGAACGAGGTGCTTGAGTCAGTATTGAAGCTTGACCGAGACCCTGACGCGCCCATCGTCTTCGACAAGCCGTACACCTACTGCCTTTCTGATTCATCCTCGGTGCCCGTTCTCACCTTCGGACAGGGACACGCCGAGGAGCGTCTGCGGGGTATGTCGTTGAGATACCGGAAGACCGGAGTGAATGTGAAGGGCTACAACAATCTCAAGGACCCTCGCGTGACTATGACTGTCACATTCAGCAGGGACTGGGGAGAGACGGTTTAGAGGCCGGGACACGTGAAGTGATGACGGATGGCAAGAGGTGTTATGACGACGGTACGAGCCTTTTGTGGAGTGAATTCCGTATACTAGCGGTCGAATGGGTTATTGTGGAATGTATGATATGAGTGGCGTTGCAAGCTTGAGTCAGATGCGTTTATGATCCGGGAGAAAACAAGGTTTGATATTGATGGTTGGTAGCGCTAGTCTGGTCAATGGATCCAGTGGAAATGTTCCGAACTCGTTTCCTGAGCCATTCATGTCCCGAGCGAGAGACCCTTCTTGTCAATCGAAGAGGAAACATCCGCCAAGGAGAGAGTATATTGGTTGCGTGTCTGCTGTCACTGGCCTCTGACAAGATCATCTGGGTCAGAAATTAGGGCCAGTGATAGATAGACAGGCTTCAGGGCACGGGACGTCAATGGGTATGAGATGTTGAAAAGGAAGGGTCAGTTTGGTGCATCTCGACAGCCGTTCCGACTGAAGATCGTACACGTACGCCATGCGCTTGTGCGCTGGAATTGCTGAGCTGGGTGGGATATTCTAAGACCTGAGTGTCATCTCATAGCCGGGCTACCCGTTCTGGGCGTTGCGCTCCCGCTCCCGACCCCACCATTAGGTCCAATCGTCGAGACTGGCCGTCTTACGGATGTTCGCCTAAACACACCTCCTGATCCTGCTTGTTGAGCCGAACGAGCATTGGCGGCATTTGTGATGAGGTTGGAAATCATTCCGTTACTGTGTCGTCAGCGCGAATTCTAGATGGATGACCGAGAGTCGAGATATGTAAGGAGTCAAATGGAGTGAGAAGGTGGGTCGGTGTGAGTGTAAAAGGAGTAAAAGACTTACTATGTCGCCGCGTCGTGCGCTTGAGCATCTTTTAGTTGGAGTAGATGTGCGAGGAGGGATGACGCTTGTGCTGAAGATTGGACGAGGTCGGTTTGGATTTTGGCCAATGCCGCTGGTGCCAGTATAGATATTTGGTCTAAATAATCAGCTTCAGGTCACTGGCTATCGCAATCACCAGAACTGACCCTCTTCAATCCCACACAATTCCTCCGCCCGCGGAATATCCAACTCTGGCCGTACCCCCAGCCCATATTTCCCCTCCCCATTCACCTCCCTCGGCACAGCCGAAACAGGCATACTCTCCGTCTCTCTCGCCTTCCCTTTAGATCCTCTACTCTCTTCTCTCCTCCCTCCCGATCCTACCTCCTCACTTCTTCGCTCTTTCCGCCTCATATCCCCAAAATTCGTCGATATCGTCAAGGCCGGCAACTTTGACAAGAGGTGACTATCCACTTCATCAAGATTTACAGGTATACCCATATGTATCAGATGTTCTCGTCGGACGCGAGATCGTGTCCAGTCTAGTGGTTTGAGTTGGGGTGGAGAGGCTAGTTGGATATAGGCGTCACGGGCTGTTTCGGTCGGTAAGATTTGGCGTGATGAGGACGCTAGGCGAGGTGGCTCGTCTGTGAATAATGAAGAAGATGGGTCTAGAAGTGGAGAGAGGAGTGAGGTGAGTTGTGAGATTAGGGATGGAGGAGAGGGGAAAGGTCGGAGCGAAAGGGACGGCTGGAAATTAGCTCTTGACTTTGGTGTCGTCAGGTGGAAAGGGAACACTTACAAGCCTCTCTTCCGGTATTGGCGGTACGGCTACCTCTTCCACTGGCTGCTGAGACGCTTCCTCAAAATCCCCTTCTTCAAAATCCCCAAAGTCGCCAAACGCATCCTCAGCCTCCTCATTCATTCCAGCATCTCCATCTCGTGTCCCGCTCGGTCCCGCCGCAGGCGCCGTATCAAAATCATCAAACTCGTCTCCAAAGTCATCATCACCCACTTCCTCCGGGGCAGGCGGTTCGATGAGAGGAGGAGCAATGGCCGGCAAAGTCGAAGACGATGCGAAACCTTCGTCGACTCCGGGCAGTGTTGACGGCTCAAAAGCGGTCTCGGCGGGACGATTCTCGAGCGAATTTCGAGTACTTTTCGATGGCTCGGATATCGGCGCGTCTGCCCATGGGTCTTCCTCCATCCTGACAGTCAATTTCTGGCAAGGGTTGTGTTGTTGATGCTGCTCGTTTCATTGTCCTTGATCTCGCACAGTCTCTCGACGCGAAGAATGCGCACGGGCTTGGCCTCCTCACGTGACCATCATTTTGATTCCGGGGGAGTTGACGTCACTCTGATCCAGTCAACCTCCACCTGGACGCGTCTCGATTTCTGCCCTTGCCTCAACCTCTTCCCCCTTATCCACACCGACCCTCTCCTTCCTCTACTTACATTTATCTTCTCAAGGTCAAGGTGAGTTGAATCATCTGAATCCTGCGGTAGAACTTGGCGTAAGCTCCAGAGGCACAAGCTGATGTCGACAGATACCACCAGCCAAAATCGTTGAAAAGGACAATCACTTCCTTCCTCTCTATCCACAAGACCCAGTGAGTGCATAGTCTTTGTTCTACCCGCCAGGATGCATGAGGCGTTGTGGCGGCTAGGAGGAGGTATTGATGGCTCGGTCTGATGTTTTTGGAAGCAAAGAGCTCGAAGTAAGGAAGACAGAAGCAGATCCCCCCACCTTCCTTGGCGCCTATGAAGCACCTGACCAGTAGCTAACCCTGCCAGGACTCTCGTACTACCTCACTATACAATCCCCTCTTCACAAAATGTCCAGCAACAACACCTCCCTTCCTCCTCTTCCCGCCAACCACCTTTCTCACCCTGAGAATTGGGCGACTGGGTCCGAGCCCGTCACTTCCAACCAGGCCGGCTTTATCAAGGTACTCGAGGGCCAACACTCTGATCTCGTCCCCGAAGGTGGCGTCGATACGTCCAAGCTCAGCAAGAGTGACGCTAGCGATATGATTGATAAGCTCAAGAAGGGCGAGAAGGTCAGTTCCCTGTTGCAAATCTCCTGTTGCACAGAATCAAGCTGATCAACACAGCTCGGCGAATCAGTCAATGATTCCGAGAGCCACGTCGAGTCCGGTAGTAAACCCGCAGCCGCTTCTTCGTCAGAGAAGGAAGAATCATCCGCCCCTTCCAAGCGTAAAGAACCCCCTACGACCGCCGAAGCCGACAAGCCTGCATCGCTCGAAGCTGCTCAGGCTCAATCGGAGGAGAAGGAAGTCACCGGACAGTCTTCTTCGAATGGCGCAACTACGGAGTCTGGCGAGGTGAAGAATTCTGCCTCTGCTTCAGAGGAGAAGGAAGCAGCGAGGCCAGCCAAGAAGGCAAGGACGGAGAAGAAGGATGGTGAGGCCGAGAAGGTTACAGGAGAATCTGCGGAGGACCCTATCGAAGTTGATACTCCGCCCGTGGAAGATGTTTCTTCTGCGGCTGCGTCCGCTCCTGTCGCCAAGACCAACGGCTCGAACGGGAATGGGACGGCGAAGAAGGTTGACAATGAGGAGGAGACTACTCCGGGGGATGAAGCGCACCTTGACCACCCTGAGAACTGGGCCACAGGTGAGTCTTTCCCACTCCTTCAGCTGGCCCTTCCTTGGCTTCCCAGCGGCAGTATAGACTCAAGCTGATATTCCATAGGTGACCAACCCGCTACCGACAAGCAGAAGGGCTTCATCAAGGTGTTGGAGAAGCAGAAGGGGGCGGAGGGAGTGGCGGGCAATGTTGAATCGCTAGGGAAGTCAGAGGCCAGCGAGAAGATTGATGAGTTGAAGAAGATGTGATTTGGGCTGTGCGGGTTGAACGATGTCGCAGGGGAAGACACGGGAAGAGATAAGAGGAAAAGGGAGAAGAAAAGAGGGAAAGAGAAGAAAGAGGTAGGGCGTTGTAAAATAGGACGCGCAAAGCAGTAGTCAAAAGGAGCTAACCGCATCGGTCTCCGCTCATGTTCTGTACACATCACCTATGCATTGTGCAAATCATCACCGCCCGAACCATGGCCCAAATCAGATATGTATGCTGGGCTAGGATCTATCGCTTACTCCTTTCCCTACTCCTACTACGTTCTTTATGCCTTTCCCTATCCCGATCCTTCTCTCTGGGCCTATCCCTATCCCTATCCCTCTCGCGTTCTTTATCCCTCTTCCTCTCCCTCTCCCTCTCGCTATCTCTACCCCCTCGATCTCCCCTATCCCTATCCCTATCGCGCTCATCCCTCTTCCTCCTCTCCCTCTCCCTATCTCGATCTCTCGATCGACTCCTCTCCCTTCTCCCATCTTTATCCCTCCTGGGACTAAGACTAGATTTCCGCCTTTCCCTCCCTTCTGACCTCTGCGGGTCTTTATCAAAAACCATCCCATACCCTCCTCCTCCTCCTCCGGCATGACCTCCTCGATTCCCATATCCCCCATCACGACCTCTCCCACTTCCCATATACGTATCTCCACCTCCACCTCTACCTCCAAACCCTCCACCTCCACCTCTTCCTCCACCCCTCCCTCCTCTCCCACCACCACCTCCCCCTCCGCCGCGCACTCCACCCGGTATACCCGAAAATCCTTTGGCTACCGATTGAGAGAAGTCGACCCATATCCTTCTGTACACCGTCAGCTCCTAATCTCACTCTAGTCAAGTTCAGAGAGGAGGGGTCAACTTACCGATCATCAATTAGGACATTCTGCATTTTGAAATAAGCAGCTTCTGCCTCGGACGCAACGGAGAATTCTATAAATGCGTATTGGAGTGAATCGCCTGAAGTCTTATCGCGAATGACTTCGCAGGAGAGGATCTGGTGTGTCAGCGAGAAGCCTTAATCTTGTTGCAGATGGCAGCTTGGGGAAAGGGGATAAGGGTGTGAACTTACATCGCCGAATCGGGAGAAGATTAGATGTAGATCGTCATCCGTCGTTATGGGGTTGAGCTTGCATACGAATCTGATCGTCAGCGATGGGTTCGCCGAATGTAAGAAGATGAGGTGAAGAGCGTACAGAGTCGCTTCGGGGACTTTGACATTGGCGAATGGGAGATCGCCTAAGGGGCATTAGCGACAATGGCCACTGTAGATATCTCCCCTCATTCCCATTCGAGCTTTTCCCTGAGGCCTAGCATGCAATCCTCATCCTAGGTGTTCATATGCTGCGGCCACAACCACAAAGTCCAAGCAAAAATCAACTCACCAATCATCTCCAATGTCAGCGCACTACTCGCCGCCGCCGTCCTCCTCCTCTCCAATTCCATCTCCTCCTCATTAATCTCCTTATACACATCCTCATCCTCTCCAATCCTCGCCACGCCTTCCCCCCTCCCAGCAAGAACCAAATCCGGCGCCCTAATCGGACTCTGAGGCTCAGGCATCATATCCTCAGGATCAGGAAACGGATCTTCGAGAACTTCAACGTGCCTAATCCTTATATCCTGTAATGGTCTGCCTTCCCCATCGAGAAACGCTTCATTTATCTTATCAAGCGTTTCAAATCCTTCGATTACGTGGCCGAACACTGAGTGATGTCGTTCGTCTAGGAAATCGAGATTGGATGCTAGGGTGATGAAGAATTGTGAACCTGCTCCGGGCGGGTTTGAGGGGGAAACAGCCATTGAGACTGTTCCGCGAGCTACATGTTTGAGAGTCCGGTGTGTGTCCGGAACGAAATATCGGGAGGTGGATGAAGAAGAGGTGGAAGATGAGGTGAGGATTGAAGTGTTGTAGGATGAGAAAGACTCCCCGCCTGTTCCCGAGGCTGTGGGATCGCCAGTCTGACAGATGAAGTTCTTGGATACTGGCGATCAGCACAGCCCAGCGTTTGATGCTGATCGATACGTGAGATCCCAGATGGATTGCGGATGAAGCGTGGGTGATTGGGGGACTGGGAACATACCGTTAAAGAACGCGTTGAGATTGTAATATTTGACCTTGCACAACTTTAAGAAGTTCTCGCATGTCTTGGGACATTTATCCACCTCCAGATCAATCACTAGCTCCCCTAGGGAAGTCTCGAGCATGACTGACATGGCGACAAAGCGGAAAGTCGAGGTTTGATGGTGTAGATGGGAATGAGAGCGGAGGGGGAAATTTGGAAATTCGATTTCGGCGTTGCCTTTCCTAAGACCCCTCCTCAACTGACCCAAGGGCCAAGAAGATTGACTATGCGTCCCCACGAGAGGCGTCAAGGAGGATATCATATCGCTTCTCATTACTTGCTGATCTTTATACTGATGCATATGCGCCAGGAGTGGACCTTCACTCCAGTATCAAGTCTTGGTCGCTGTGAACACCACCCATTTGGTACCAATGCGGCACCTTATCGCCTGAACTTCCACCTTGGGATATCACCAGGTTTACATGTACCGGACCACAACGATGATCTTACTAGTAGCTGATCGTCTCACACGAATCACGTCTCCTGATTCAGGCAGAGGAACGGGAAAGGGGAAGGGGTCTGACCAGCCAATGGACCTGTTTCCGCCTTCGTCTGGGGGCTTGCGTGTTACAGTCTCTACTTACGAGAATGATGAGGGACAGGGCGTTTACGGAACAAGAGGTCCAAGGACAGGCTGCTCGGATCCTCGTTTCAAGGCACAACCCCCTATTCTGGGGAAATTCCATACAGGTATTCCCACTGAGACTGACTCTCTGGCATAAACAGCTCGACATACGAGATCTATAAAGCCGTAGGTCTATCACTTAGTGTCTGTTCATACCGCACTCATAAGATTCGAGCTCAAGCCACAGTATCAGAATCGAAACCAGAACAATGGTTCTACCTCGCAGTCCCCACAATTATCTCCGCCATACCGCTTTTGGACCCGCTGATCAAAGCGACTCCGCTATTCGCGCGTGCCGACACTGCGCCCGTCCCCGCTTCGCTTAGTGTCGGCATCACACTCAAGAACGGCGCCGATGTCATGCCTGGCCGATTCCGACTACCATCCGTCCCAGCAGGTACAAGCCTCGCGGGCCTCTCTATCCCCTTGCAGGCGGACGGCTCAGTGACGGTCGATAACCTCTTCGAAGTGTTTGTGAAGTTTGAAGGCAAGACCGAGCTGGAGCAAATCAAGGTTAGTCCTAAGATCCGTAGCGGCTCAGAACTCGGCGCTTATACGCTTCCAGTGTAAACTTGAAGGCCGATTGAACGATGTCAAGTCAAAGTACGAGATTGAACTCACGGACGGCAAGCACTATGTCCACGTTTGTGAGATGCCGAATCGAGGGCTGACCTTGACGTGTGGAGGTACATTGGGAGGTACCGCCCCGGAGTGTGCGGGTCGTGGGGGCGGAAAAGACCTCAACGCTATATAGTTTCGGCAAAAAAGCTGCACGCGAGCCCAAGGTATACTTCAATTTCGACTTCGGCGATGGGAAGACATCTATTGACTCGATTCTTACATTCAGGAAACAAGACGATACAGATCAAGTGCCAGGACCCCCATGGCGCTAGGGGATGGAGGCGGCAGGGTACCGACAAACTCAAAGTTCGAGGTAGCCATCAAGATTGATGATAAGGATAGTATTGTGAAGGTGAGCCGGAACTTACCCTTTTCTTTGTCCTTATAAGGATGATTGTTTTTACTGTGCAGTGTCAAGTTGAGGGCAAGTTTGTGGAAGGCGCAAAGGACGCACACTTCGTCTTCAAGGACGGGAAACAATACTTGCCGCAGAGGGGGGTCGGGAAAGAGGGGATTAGTGTGTGTGAAGTGTGGAGGTCCGCTCGGCTGGATCGGCTGCAACAGCTAATGACTTTGATCTGCAAGATTGTTCAGTCGAGCGATTCTGACGACAGTTGAAAGGAGTTCAATGGACCCTGCGGATTCCGTCCTGCGGAAGGAGACTCCGAGTATGTGAAGTAGCTGAGCTGTAGACGGGTTTCGCTCGCTAGATTTCAGATTTGGAATCATTGATGTATCGCACTGTATCGCGTCACTCATTATCAGCCATGGTGACTTATAGAATAGACCAGACAAGTCTGTCAAAAGTATTGTAGAAGGGCTATCACCGTTGATTGTGGCATTTGCCACCCGGCACACGCCGACTCCACATTCCTCCCAGATTTGATCCCGTCAGACTTTCCTCTTTGGGCAATTCCCCCTTAGCGTCCTTTGTTCTATTGTTCTGCGCCACCCAACCCTTTCTCCATCCTTATCATCCTCGCATATACTGCGTAGAGTCAGTATGAAGATCTCAATCTTGGCCCTAGGGGCACTCGGTGAGCTCCCTTGCCCTTCCTGATAGGTTCTGGGAATTGAGCTGACGGAAAAGCGACGACAGCATCCGCGGGATGGATTTTCCCCCAAGCCAAACAAGACCATCATCGGGATCCTCATCACCCTTCCCACTATCCTCCTCCCCACTCTTCCAACATACCCACTCACGCTCATGTCGCCTACGCCGCTCAGTCATCTCCTGCCCATGGCCGACCTTGTGGACACCGCCATTCGGAGAATATTGGCCAGTCATCCCTCGGCCGTACGCTCGACTCGGTGCGGGTTTGGCTCAGCGAGCACAACCTCATGCACTATCACCCCTTCTCCCCTCCTCGTCCTCCTCGAATCGTGCACATCCGACCTATCCATGTTGGCTCGCCAATCTGGACTGAAACCAAGTCTAATGCCGAACATGAATCCGGAGCAGTCACTACCAAGATTGATTGGGTCGACCCAGTCTTTGTCGATACAGACCCTTCCGCCCCACTTTCCACTCAAGAGATGCGCGCCAAGATCGCTGAGATGATCCAGCATCCGAGCGCGCGGGGCGGTTATCTCCTCCCCATGACGAGTGGACACATCAGGGTGGTTACGTCCGGACCTGGGTATACTCACACTCGGATTTATCATCCTGGGAATCACGCAATGATCAGCGAGGCGAGCCAAGAGGACGATGATGGGGCTATAGCGAGGGAGATTCAGGCGATGAGAGAGGGTGCTTTGGTGGCGTCTGGTGGGACGTACAATAGTCGGAAAGACGAGATGAACTTTGAAGCTTTCTTAGGGCGGATCGAGGAGTCGATGAGGGAGGAGTCTGAGCAGGCGCAGCGTATCCCTTCCCACTCAACGGGCGGGAGTATGGATGTGGATGTAGAGAAGGGTCGGACAATGGCGCAGGGCGGATCTCCAGGACCTGGATGGACGCTCATCCGAACGGGAATCACGGCGAGCGGGAAGATGGTCAAACTTCCTATGACTACTCCTATGTTCCCTGGAGATGAGCCCTCGGCTGAGGGTCCGGTGTATATGTCAGATGGGGAGGTGAGGATCATCAGTTCAGAGTGGATGACGAAGGAGGACGGGCATGCGGTTGTGCAAGGACAGGGACGTGTCCGCCCGCATGGGCATGGACCGGGACCTCAGTATGGAGGAAGGCCGTGTGGTGGGCATGGGGGTCACAGGTATGGATATAGTGGATGGCATCATCGTCGACCTGATTCATTTGGCGGTCGGTAAGTTCACCTCTTCCACCTTCCTTGCCATACAGATCTGACATCCCAGTCTCCATCGCGCAATGCACAGGCTCCACCCCGCCGAATCCCTCGCTTTGGCCTTTGTACTCGGTGCTGGCCTCGGCTCAATCCTTCGGATGCTCTTCATGATCACCCTCCTCCTTACTCGGCGAATCAGGTGTGGGCGAATCAGCAAGGAAGAGCGTCAGGCTAAGAGGGCGGAAAGGCGCGCCAGGCGGAAGGCTGCAAAGGGCGAGGGTGCGGTGAGGCTTGAGGGAGAGGACAATTTGCCGGGTTATGAGGAGGTTGCTGGGGCCGAGAAGCAGGTGGTTATGGTGGAGAAGGCCTAGGTCTGATCCTATTATCAGCTTTACCGCTGGTTCAGAGTTTCAGACAACATCATCTCGTTCTCTAATCTCTTTGTACTCTTTCTTTCGATTGTGCGAGTGGTTGTAGATGTATAACTTATGGACCTTGTACACAGCTGGGGGTCTCGAAACTCCGACCTGGCGTAATCAATCAGACACGCCGTGTCGTACCATCAGGCCCTATCCGACGGATTCCGACCACGCCATTCGGGCTCCAGCTCAACTCTCGGCGCACATCTCGTGATGGATAGGCAAACATCCAGAGCTTCACAGATGTTGAGACTGCCGACCTGGATAGAAAATGTATGCATAAACAAATAGTGGTGAAGGGATAAGCAACCCAGAAATGTAGGTGCTAGCTAGTGATAAAAATAAAACTAGGCTGGAAAAGGCTAGCTAGAATAGGCGAAAGACGTCAACGGAGTCAAGGGAAATTCTCCCCCAGTGCAGAGAGGAGGATAGTATTGCGACCGTCCCGCACGCCACGAACAGCCTCGATCATCACTCGTCAGGATGGGGAAGGTTCGGGTAGTATCCACCCCCGTCGATCCGCCGCTGCGATATGACTGCGTCGTACGTGGATCGACTCGTCTGCGCCTGTTCCCAGAGCGCGTGGATCCCAATGGCCACCGCGGTCCCGTCGCCGGGACGCTCCGTGACATCACCCGTCAACACGATGTAGTTACCCATCATTTTGCGTGATGTTCCAAGCTGCCCCGATACTGTTAGCCGGGGCCCAGGAGTGCTTGCTCTTCCCAGCCTCCCAAGTACCGAGCGATTGCCAGACGTCATTGTTGGACATGATGATGACCTGTGTGTGTTTGTTTGTATTTGTCTAGGGTGATCGCAAAGAGGAGAAGTGAAGGGGATGAGGAAAAGACCGAGTGGGGGAACTCCCTCTTATATCACACGCCCGTCCTGAATCTTGTCGATCCGCCCGAAGCCTACTGCAGGTACCTTCTTTGGATAAGCTCCACAGCATCAGATAGGGGGAAGGTCGATAACGAACGTGGGTAAGAATCAAAGGGAGGAAGTTGCCATGATGCTGTTCCAACCTTGAAACAAGAACCCCACATTTGGCTTCTCTTCGTCGTCGAAGGCTTACACTTGCCAAGTTGCGATTGCTCCTGATTTCACCAAAGGCTGATAGCCCATGTAGCTATCCTCAGCCGCCTCAGGTTTCAGCTCACGAAAGAAGCATGTCAACGCGTTAACTCTGCTTCTCGTACGTGTGGTTGTTTCCTGCTTCTGTCGAAGGCTAGCTAGCTAGAAACCTGTTCAATATTTCGGGTTCCCTGTCCAAGCTTCGATAGAGAAGCGAGAGTCGCATGAACTCGTGGGAGGTTGATAGTCGACCCAGCCTTGATATTTCTCCCAGAGACGAGGATGTAGGTACAAACAGATTTAGCATCTTTAGTTGGCTCAAGCCTCATGGAACGCTCCCGGCTTCATGCTTTGTGCAGCCGATACAAAGGTGGTGCCTCTGTTTTTCTAGTGACTGCCTCACTGCGCAGAAGACGGTGCCGGGTGGATGTATGGGTAGGAACGCATGCCTACAATAGGCGAAGGGTGAGATCTCTGAGAGGGCAGTATAGGGTGATTCATCGTCAGGCATCCGTGACACCATTTCTTTCTTGTCTTGCATCCGATCGGAGGGTTTGTCACGATGTCGACGTAAGTAGGGTAGGGTGACCATCAAGATTTCGGCTGTGACCCCCCTGGTTACGGGTCACTGTGACCGTAACCTGGTCACGGTCACATTGTGACCCCTTAATTTGCCACCCAGCCAAAATCTCGGACCGCCCGGAACCAGAAATCCAGATAGGTGGCGAGTCTCATAACGGACGCTTTGAAGCCCTCTGAGCTGCTTGTGCGCCCTCAGTATTAGATACGGACGAGCATGTATGGACTGTAGACGAACTTGAACGCCTCTCAGCTCGAAATTGGAGCGGGTTTGAGGGAAATTCGGTGGGTGGCGAATCTACGGTCACTGGGTCACAATTCCCGATGCTTGTGACCTGTGTCGATTTGGTCACAGTAACCCGGTCACTGTGACCTGTGACTTGGGAGGTCACCCTACCCTAGACGTAAGGTGAGACACCTCGACACTGGTTAGTCACTGGATGAGTTACGTACGGGTGGTTCCACAATCTGCCCAAGGCGATGCCATTGCTGAGAGAGCCCTCGCTGATATATCTTCCCCGCAGTATACATTGCCCCACTATACCCTCTCTCCACCTCCCGTTCATCCATTCATGCAATCTTACTCCCCAAACCTAAGCGGCAAGCCTATACCCACCCGCTCCCTATCTGGCCCGTACCGACGTCATCCAACACATTCCTCATCACGGCTGTTTCACACTGAATGGGATCCCGTGCCCGGAGTAAAATGATCCCGTGGTTTCGGTTTCACTTTTCCCGCCTTCTTTGCCCCTTTGGGTAATAAATGACGTAAATCCCTTTTCCCATGACTGACATCCGCTCACTATAAGACAAAGGCTATAGAGACTGCCCCTTTCCCCTTCTTCCCATCATTATACAAACTGTCAACCATGAAGATTTCGATCCTTGTATTAGGGGCTATAGGTGAGCTCATGATCTTTTCCGCCAGAATCAGTACGGACTTAAGCTGATATGTAGCCACTTCCGCTTCGGCAGCTTGGGTACCTCTTCAGCCTAACCGCGAGGTTTCACAATCATCTTCCACTTCTCACCACCACTCTCCCGCCGCCCACAAACACCCTACTATCCAGACCGCCCACTTCCCAGCGGCAGCTAAACCATGTCACGGTCACTCACATACCCTTGCCTCGCTCTCTCACTCTATACGAGCATGGATATCTCAGCTTAACATCCTGACTCCCCACCCCTCCTCCCGACACCCACCCGCCACATCCTCACTCGACCCCGTCGTCCGGATCTACTGGAATGAACCCGTCTTTGCAGATAACGACCCTTCATCCCCTCTCACACCCCTCCAAATTTTCACGAAAATTTCCGAAATGGTCCGAGACCCATCTGCCGCCGATGGATATCTCCCTCTGCTCAAGAGTGGGAATGTTAAGGTTGAGACACGGAGCGGAGGGTTGACGCATACTCGGGTTTACATGCCTGGGTTTGATCGCCAACCTGAGTACATGAGAGATCCTATGATGGCTGGTCTTTTCTCTTCTCATTCGGGCGAGAAGTATGTCGAGGCGGATGCGGGGGAAGATGAGGAGGCTATCAGGCGGAAGATTGATATAGCGATCAAGGCGGCAAAGCAAGAGGTCGAATGGAGAGGTGTCCGAACGGCGATTATGGTCAATGGACAGATGGTCCCTTTGCCCCGACCCGAAGAATTGTCAGCGGAGGAGATTGAAGAGACGAGGGCGAGCTTGGGCGATCGTCATGATGATGGAGTGAGGGCGTACAACTTCAGGGGCGAGGCTAGGGTTGTCGGTCCCGCACACAACTTCCATGGGAACTCAGAAGTCAGTCAGGGCCGAGGGACGCAGAGGCCCGGAGGTGGATTGAACGGTAAAGCTGGATGGCATCATCGTCAAGCTCCAACACTCATCGGAAGGTAAGTCTTTGCTATTTGCTCCTCCGGCCATCGCTGACGCTCTCAGATTACATCGGGCAATGCGTAAACTCCGACCCGCCGAATGCCTCGCTTTGGCCTTTGTAATGGGAGCGGGACTCGGTTCAATCCTACACATGCTCTTCATGGCTGTCCTCCTCTCTATCCGGACTATACGGTATGGCCGATTGCGTAAAGAAGAGCGCCGGGCTAAACGGGCTGGGAAATGGGCCAAGAGGAACGGTCGGGGTATAATCAGGCTTGAAGGGGAGGATGCGTTGGGAGTGTCAGTAGAGAGGGGTTCGGAGGTGGTGGCGGATGTGGAGGCTTTGCCGGGGTATGAGGTGGATGCGGCGCTTGCGAGGAAGTTGGCTCAGGATAAGGCGTAGGGGACTATCTAATTGCTTTTAGGATCTGTATGTATATTTTCGGTGTTCTCTTTTGGTATTGTGCCCGTTTCCATCCTTGACGATGTAACCATCTACCTTCTGCAGGTCTACCCGATATACATTGCCGACTGATGCATGTCGATCAATGTCTATGTAGCTACTGCAGCCACGGGTGGTACTCCCCTTCACCCCCAACTCGGCCACCTATCACCCTTTACGCCGTCCACTCCATGGCCTCTTCTCCGTCGCCCTCCCTCCTTGCACTCTGCCCTTTTCCACCGCTAAATGCTTCCCTCCCCCCCCCCCCCCCCCCCCCCCCCCTACGCATACGGCAGTAACTTCTTAAGCATAGTATTTTGCGTCTTTGTAGTATATTTCGTCTTCCCCAGTCTATTTATCCTAGACGCCGAGAACAAAGTGTTCAAATGCCGTTTCCCAGCCTGGGCACGTTTAAACTTGAACATCAGCCCCCCAATTACAACCTTAGTCAGGGGCAAGACATACCAATCCCGATGCTGTTCTGAAGAAACGCTTCTTTGTGCCCGAGTGTGATTTTAGCTTATCTGCTTGTGGTGCAGTGGATGAAAAGAGGCGGAGTGATGATGGTTCGATTGAAGAGGGAAGAGGGGATATTCTGTGTGGGATTGAGATACAGTTCGATTGGAGAGAAGGCCGAAGGGGCTGTCGAGGGAATTGAATAGCGGATCGGGGGAGTCGGGATGGGCCTGCGATGGCGTTTTTGACGATTGAGGAGAACATGGTGGGGGTCGTAGATGTAGAAGGCGGTGTTTGTATTTGCGATTGAGTAGATTGAGGGGTAGAGCTCCCCTTGTGATCTTTGGTGTCTATCGAATCGTTGTCCGTCTGCTCCAGTCCAGTCGACTGAATTCTATCGCCTTATCAAGCCTTGGAACCGAATTCCACGTCGACTTGACACTCATACCCTGCACGTGATGTATAACGCCGAAAAACCCCGCCATCACACTACTGCCGTTACCCTTTGTTGACTGCAAGTAAGTGTTACGTGACCCAGCCCTTTGATTAGATACATATAAAGTCACCCCCCCTTCCTGACTCCCTCTTCTTCCCCATCCAACTCTCTCTTCACTCTCTCAGTAAGCCTCCCTGCTCTCTCATCCCACCCAACCCCATTACACTAGACCCCAGCTGACCCTCAGACTACCCCACCCCCCCAAACTTATATCAAACATGTCCGGTCGAGGAAAAGGTGGCAAGGGTCTCGGTAAAGGCGGAGCCAAGCGACACAGGAAGGTCCTTCGTGGTATGTCTTCTCCTCTCTCCTGTCTTGTACACTGCTAACTCCTCAGACAACATCCAGGGTATCACCAAGCCTGCGATCCGTCGTCTCGCCCGTCGTGGTGGTGTCAAGCGTATCTCTGGTCTCATCTACGAGGAGACTCGAGGTGTCTTGAAGATCTTCCTTGAGAACGTCATCAGGTTAGTCTTCGCCCCTTTTCATACTGCACACCCGCTAACAATACAGGGACTCTGTCACCTACACTGAGCACGCCAAGAGGAAGACTGTTACTTCGCTCGACGTTGTCTACGCTCTCAAGCGACAGGGCCGCACTCTGTACGGTTTCGGCGCCTAGGCGTTCTTGGTCTACATCTCTCTTGGTGGACGACTTCTTTTTGGCGGTAGTGGGGGAGGCGCGCTTTCGTTTTTCGCTCTTTAGTACTATCTTTGATTAGCTCCGATGTATCGTTTGAGCTCTACTTTTGGCTGGCATTCGGTACATTGGCGTGATGCTTCTTCGATCTGGTGTCTCCTTCCCTCCTGCCTCTCAAAAACACTTATCCAGTCTCCCTTCTATCCTATTCTATCCAGTATTCGTTAAGTGGCCACTGGGCAGTGGGCAGACAACAAGCAAGGCGCGTCATTGTGGGGCCCCGCATTCGCGACTGGACGCGCCTGAAACCCGATTTCTCCAATTGGAGGTGCGTGGTGTCCTTCTACATACACGTACCTTACCTTGATATCTTTGGCTACGCTTAGCCAGCTCGCCAGGGGACTGACTACCTTGATTCGGCTCCTCTGTGTTTCGACGAGTCAGTCAGGACGACCGAGGATATACAATGCCGCCAGCGCCAGGCAAAATTCACACCCTCCCTGGTATGTTCCTGCCGTGACCCTTCTCCTTGCATCAAGGACAGACGAAGGATCATCCACAACTCCCTGTTCTCGACCTGTCACGTTCAGGCTCAGTCTGGGGAATGACACAACTGACAAATTCAGTCCGAGTATCATATACCGTCGACAACTCTGACCAAGTCTATTTCACTGTCCTTCCCGAACGCCAAAAAGTGTATATCCACCCGAAGATCGGACGGGCATCAGGATCAACCACCAGTCCTACTCGGCACTTGAGGAGTAATGGGCACGCAGCCAATGGCGGTGTCGGCGAAGGGGATATAGACGGTGTGATGGGGATTGGAAGTTGTGTTTTGAAGGGTGTAGTCTGGGGCGTGTGTTATGCGAGGTATGTCAAGCTATCGACTCGGAGTCTAGTACTGAGCCTATAGTCCAGAATGCGTCCCTTCGCCTACGATATACGATTACTCAGTCTACGCATTGGACCCTTCGACCCACCCCCCAAACCCCCACTCTCTCACTTCTCTCCACAGTCGACCATTCCCCAATCCCAACTCTAGCTCCAATCCCAATTCCACACCCGCCGTATCGACACAAGACAGATGGGACGGAAAAGGATTCCTCTCTTGGGCGTTATATGAAACCGGGGACGGTACAACATTAATCCGCGGTCGCCTGATCCACTCTCCACACGCATTCGAAGGCGTCTCGTGGAATCCTGATGGAGGGTTAGAGGGGCTTTTGGCGGCGGAGGAACAACAGGCGGCCGAAGAGGCCGAAGAGGCGGAGGGCGGGGCTAGTGGGGGTGGGGGTTGGGGACTGGAGGTTGAATTGAGTTTGAAGAGGGTTGATTTGGGGGGAAGGGCGGTGGGTGATAAGAAGGAATTTGGGGAGATGATTCAGAGAGGTACGGGGGCGGTTGTGGGTGGGGGTGGGGGTTCTGGACCGGGAGGTGCAGTTGGGGGAAGATCAACACCCGTCTTATCTACTTCGACATCAACTTCCGCCCTCCCATCCAGACCCCAGCCTAATGGGAATGGGACACAAGGACCCAGACGGATTGAGCCACGCTTAATACCCCCCGAACCGAAAATTCCATCATTCGGGAGTCAACCTGGTCAGTCTTTGGTCCGGACTTTGGCTGGGTCGGGCCCTGGAGCCAGGGCTTCATTCGGGAACTCAGCCACTTTACCTTCATCAGGGTCAGAGGGCAGTACACCACGGGGTGCGTTGCCTTCGGGTAAGCCACAACTTGACATTCCGGTGGATTCAATAAAGGGTATCGAATCAAATACGATTGTTTCTGATTCTGCTTCTTCTGGACCTGAAGTTGGATCTCCTCTCCCACCCAGCTCAATACCCATGGAACCTACATCTTCAACCCCATCCATCCCTCCTGTCGACACAACTCAGGCCGCCCCCGCCCCTGCCCCCGCCCCGTCTACCCAACCTTCTCCTCCATCACATACACGCACGTCCTCAGGCCCTATAGCACGCTCATCATCTAGAACTCCTACCCGCCCAACAACACATGAGCACGAATTCACACCTCCCCATCCGCCAACTCCCAACTCCGCCCAGCCCGCTCGGTCTTTACGCGATACCACACCACCCCCCGCCCCCCCTCGCCGCTCACCACCACCCTCAACCCCTGCGCGCCTCCAAGCGATCCTTCGTTCTGACGCTAAATTATCCCCTGGACTAGCTAGATCATTAGCCAATAACCCAACTTTACTCCGGTTATTGAAAAGCGTTCCTGCGTCTGCTATCCCACTAGGCAACCTCAGCCTGAAATCTCCATTCGGCGGTGGCACTCTAGGTTCGGCATCAGGTGTCGATCCCAATAACCCCTTTGGACCACCTCCGCCTCCTCCTGCTTTCCTCAAATCTTCGCCTGTCCCCTCAGGCTCTGGGTCTGGGTCTGGGGCTAAGAAAGATAATGGGGCGGATGTTAGTAAGCCCTCGCCGGCTGGATCTAGCGCTTCGATTGCAGGCTCGGTATCAGCGTCGGATTTCAATACGCCCAATTCGACGGCTACAGTCACTGGCCCTAGTCGGTCAGCCAAGGGGAAGGGGAAGGCGGTGGTCACTGTGCCGAATGGGAGTGCGGGCAAGCCAGCATCGGCGGCGTCGACACCCACAGCGGGCCCTGGTGCGATTGGAGCAGAGAGAAAATGTTATAATTGTGGAACGTCAAAATCTACACAATGGAGGAGTAAGAAGGTTAAAGGGTCGGGAGAAACATTGAGCGTTTGTGATGAGTGTGGGTTATACTTTAATCAACATAAGAGAATGAGGCCTGTGCCTGGTGGGGCTGGGACGGGGGTTGAGGTCGGGGTCGGGGTTGGAGGTGCAGTTGGGGTTGGGATCGGAGCTGGGAGTAAAGGTGGAGTCGGCATAGGGAGTAATGGCGTTGGCGTAATGGTGAAGAAGGAGAAAGAGTCGACGCCAATCCCAACGACGACGAAAGCCTCGTTGGGACCATCGTCAGTCACGAGCGCGTCTATGAGTCGTATTGGACAATCCTCAATGTCGGCAGGGTCCTCCTCAGCTATACCGTCGGCGTCAGGGACCAAACGGAAATTAGACCCACCTATTCCTATTCCGGGTGTCCGATCAAGTCCACGACGCATATCTGGCCGACAAACATCAATATCAACAACTACAACAGTTGATGATCATACATCCTCCGTTCCTACCCACAATACTGCCAACGCCAGTGCGCCACCGCCCGAAAGTCCTGCTCGGAAGAAAAGGAAAGGCGTCCCTCCGCCTCCTTCACCAAGGCGTAATACGAGGGCGGCAGCTAAAGAATTGTCGGACGTTATGGGTGTAGGGACGGAAGGTGGGGCTGAGCTTGGAGTGGGGGTGGGGAGGGGAATAGGCGTGGGGGTTGGTGTCGGAGTTGGAGTTGGAGTGGGGAATTTAGCATTTTCACCTTCATCGTCATTCTTCCATACTTCGCCAATAGACCGAGTTGGGAATGGGAATGGGGTGGGGGTAGGGACAGGGGCTGGGGTAGGGGTGAGGGTGGAGGGACAAGGTGAAGATGTGGATATTGAGACTTTTTTGGCACAGTTTGCTCAGGCTGAGCAATCTGGAGCTATAGATGGATTAGGGGGAGAAGGGGTGGATTTGGATAAGTGGTTTAAGGAGGCTGGGATCGATATGGGTGTTGTGGATGGGGAGTGGAATTTGGGCGGAGGGGGTGGGAATGGGGGTGGGGCTTGAAGAGGGCGTTGGAAACTATAGCTAGAGGGGACCGATGTTCAAGTACTCAACCATAAGTTTCAGTCAGCTTTGCTTGATTAGTTTGTAGCATAAGTAAGACATTTGAATTGGGTAAGAAAAGATCCATCCAACCATGCCCAACGAGACCACCAATACTGCACATGGCAATCGCCCTCCGCACTCTACGCCAACAGGGTCACATTGCCCATCTATGAGAACCGCTTGTATGCGTGCTTCTCGTATTCCTTCATCCGTGCGACCTTCTGCTTGCGGCTGAATGGTCAGCAAAGGCCCCAATAAGAGCAGAGGGGCCAGGGAGGACAGAGAGGACAGAGAGGACAAAGATGAATAAGGACGGAACGTACGCTTGAGGCAGACGAGGCTCAACAAGACCTTTACGCTGTAAAGCCAAGAATTGATCTTTGAATTGATTTCCTTCAGGCTGGAACATCAGCAGATGATACCATAATCCTTTAGATGCCAAACTCACCTTAACCTGCCTAAGCGTCTCGGCCAAATCTTCACCTAGCTGAACAGCCACATCACCCATTTTAACCGTATATTTCCCCACCTTCTCACCACCGACCATAACGCCCAACGCCTCTTTATCCCTCTTCATCTCTCTCCTCAATTTAGCTCCAGCCTCATGTTTCGCCACACGCTCCTGTTCCGCCTTCTTAAACATCGAAAGCGCTCCAATTGATTTCGCAAGCTTTGAAGCCTGTTTTGCCAATTTTTCAGCTTCGGCAAGGTCTCTTAGCCTAATAGCTTTATTCCGCTGAGCTTGAGTTTTCCTCTGGGTCTGTTTCTTCTTTTCCAACTCTTCCTCATCTTCTCCTTCCCCAACTTCATCTTCACCTCCTCCAATATCCATTCCTTCGGCATAAACACCCGTCCTCTCTTTCCCTTTCCTATTCTCAACCACCAACCCTCTCTGCTTAATCCGTTCAGCGTCCACTGCCTCCTGCGCCAACTTGCCCCGCTCTTCCTCCACTGCCCGATCAATCAACGCCTTATGACTCTCAAGCGTCGGATTGTAACTTGTTCCAGCTTCAGGCAAGTCTACAGTCCGACCATCCACTATGGCCCCGTGTAGATGTTCGCGGCGACGCTGCATCGTCACAGGGAATTTAGGCTGAGGGGGAGCAACAACGTCCTCGCCAAATCCACCAGGGAGGGAGACCACGGGGTCGGTAGTCCACGCATCGGCAGCGGCGATGGTGTGCACGATGGGGACTTGTGAGGCTGCTTGGCCCTCTGGTCGGTGCTCGCGCAGGGCGATCCGTCGAAGTCGGGCCTTTTCTTGAGGTCGGACTTTGGGTGCAGAGGGGGCAAAGGTGTTTCGGGCGGAAAGGGATGGGACGGCACTGCGTTCGGAGAGGATAGCGAGGGATCGGAGGGGTTTCTTAGGTCGGTTCTTACGTAGATTCTCCGCCACTGGAAGTCAGCTCGTGGTGCGCTTCATGTAAAGGATGGACGTACTGGCAGCATCTCCAGTAACGTCCACAGTGAACAAAGCTCCATTACTCCGTTCTGAGATCTTCCCACTGGCAAGTTAGCATCTTCATTCTCCACTATCTGGAATTGACCCACCCAGTAACCCTCTCCTCTTCCCGAGCCTCTTCAAGCGCACCCTCCACATCCCTTATATCGATATTCTTCCTCCACGCCTTCTTCCCCTTCCGACTAGTCTGACCAATCGTAGCTGGCGCTCCAACGTCCAGAACCACAGCAGCCTTCCCAGCGACTTTGGATGGCAGAGCCGAGGGGTCGACTTTGGATTTCGAAGAAGATGAAGAGGACGGGAGATCAGGCTTGGGTTTACCCCTGATTTTGAGCTGGTAAGCTGATTGAGAACCCGCAGGTCGGTCGTATGGCTTCGAGGGTGCCGATTTGGCAGATGAGGGGCCTGCTCTAGCCATTGTAACGGATGTAGTGAGGGGGTAGATGTATAGCTAAAGCAAAGAGGCGATAGATGGTTGTAGGTGGATTTGAAAATTCTCTTCTGGATCAACTTTTGGCTATTACGTAAGACTCTGTCAAGCTGAAATGTTAATCAGCCAAAAGTCCGATTTGACCCATACCTTCTGTCGCATCTATCCTTCTATTTCGACCACAGCTATCGCACCAGTGTGATAAGCATGTTCGCAGCTGCTAGACCATCAGCTTCGCGTCTCGTCGCTAGCTCCTCAAGTTTCCGGACCATCGCTAGCTCATCGAGAGCCCTGGCTGCTGCAAAAGGCAAACCAGGTATGTTGCCCTGTGTCGTGATTGTAGAATGACGAGGCCTGGGTATTGATCATTTAGCCAAATCTGGAGTACCGGCCAAGAAGAAGGCGGCAAATACTAGTTTTTCGAAGAAGCCCGCTGCGGCTCCTGGAGGTGGAGGTGGAGGGGGAGGGGGTGGAAATAAAGGGGTGAGTTGGGGTATCATCCCCCTTCCAATCGAGCTTGGTGGTCTACACATAAAGCTGGTTGAGGTGGTGAAGATACCAAGATACCAGTGGCGTACTGATGATTGCAGGGAATATCACTGGTCTATAGCGAAGCCCGACCGGTTGCGGATCTTGGAGATTGGCCAAAACTATTCCCAGTGAGTTGGTTGACAGGAGCTGCTAGTGGCTACACTCCATCTAGATAGCTAGCTTTGCCGTGGCCATAGCTCACACCTCTTAGGAAATAACAGAACCATCACATGTTGGCAAACCGACGACATTTGCGGCCGAGACTTTTACTACGATTAAGCAATTCGGTCTGCCGCGCAGAATAGAAAAAGAGGTTAGTCGTTGTAATCTCCGGAAGGGTGACTTGCCAACGTCTGGTCAACAAGGCTGACAACTCCAGCTTTCAGATGCGAGTGGACCAGCGTCAGTGATCAGACAATGTACGGTCGACTTGGCAAAGCGGCTAGATGGTGTCCGAGACGGTTCAGGCGGGAAATCGTCGAGCTTAGCCATCAGTGCGTATCCAGTATTGCTGTATATCGCTTGCACGAAGGCAAGAGCTGACAATCTCAGCCGGAGAAAGAGGTGCTGGTAAATCTATGCTACTGCTTCAGACTGTCGCCCACGCTTTAAATTCAGGGTGGATAGTGCTCTACGTTCCACGATGTAAGCTGCTTTCTCAACTTGGCAGAGTATTCCAGATCGCAGAACATAGCTGATCATCCAGGCTCGGAATGGATAAACTCTTCCTCAGCATACAACTACCATCCCCCCTCTTCAACATTCCACCAACCGCCACTGGCCGCTTCCCTATTGTCCAAACTCCTCGCTGTCAACGCTGAGCGATTGGAAGGGATGATCACTAGTCAAACACATAAAGTGGACGGAGAGGCGGATGTGGAAAAGGGAACGAAATTGGTTGATTTTATACGGTTGGGGATGAGGGCGGATGTCCCCAAGGCCTCTGTGGGCGTTTTAGAGGGTGTCATGGCGGAATTATCGAGTCAATCAGAGTGAGTCTTTCACTTATCGACATCAGACTTCACGCTAATCTATCAGCACACCCTTTTTGATAGCACTTGACGAAGTCCAATCCCTCTACACCCGAACCCAATACCTCACACCCACTGCGGCCCCATTAGAGACATACCACCTCACCGTCCCCCGTCTCTTCCTCTCTTACATCTCTTCCGCGTCCTCTATCCCGCAGTCTGGCAAATGTCTCACACTATCCGCGATGTCTTACTCTACACCTTCGGTCCCACCTACCCAGACCTTCCTCACTGCGCTTGCTCAGCCTACATCGTCCAGAAATCCCGTTCATGCGTATACGAAACTTGAACCTGTCCATTTGGAGAATGCCAAGGGTGTGGAGACGTTTGCTGTACAGGGTCTGGGAGGCAAAGAGGCGGGAGGGATTATGGAGATTTATGCCAAGAAGGGGTGGAGTGCGAATGGTGAGTTTTTGCTGTCATTTTCATCCCAATCTTATGACTGGTCATTTGAGACACTAGAGCTGATTCGTATAGGTGACGAGACATATCTCACTTCTTTGATATCGTCAGGAGGGAACGCTATGGAGTTTGGCAGGGGTCTTGGCCGGAGTTTGTCGGTAGCGGCATAATGGGCGTGACAACAAGCTAGAGCTATCTGCGAATGCGATTCGGGGTAGCATGCTAACGGGCGTCCTTGGGAGCCAACATCCTCAGTCAAGGGCGGTATGTAATGCCTTTCTCATTTGGCTTCAGCACTGATTACAAAGCTTACTACAAACTTACAGATAATGAACCTGTGGTCTTGACTCGCGCTAAGCTCGGCGTATATGACTGACTACTGTCAGGCAGTCAAAGATCATGAAAAGCGCGTACTGGAGCAAGCGGTGGCCAAGGGCATTGCGACCAATCCCGCATCCAGGGCGTTGTCACTGATCAGGAATGGGCGATACTTGCGAACAAAGCCGCCTCGCAAGGACATGCACCACGACCTCTCGGACTTGTACCACTATACATGACTACCCTACCCCACATCCCTTAACTGACCAAGAATGCCTGATCACCCAGACCTACAGGCTCGTATACATTTTGCCTTTCGTTGTTCCAGGATTCAGTTTGAGATAGGAGCTACAAATACTCCTCCAGGAGGATCAGGGATAGATTTGAGGACAAGCGCGGGCCGGCCGCGGTCATATCAATGACCTATAAAACGTATGGATGCATAAGATACATATGTAAGTGTGGATGTACACTGGGCAGAGGATCGAACGCCCGCAATCGGCGTGGTACGAAAATTTCGGCACAGCTTTAGGAAAAGCCGCCCCCGAGCGCGCCTTTGAGAAGGAGTTGTGTGTCCTGGTGAAGAGCCGCATGAAGCTTCGATTGCTCGTTCCGGTATGTGCTCCGCTCCTTGTCAGTGGCAAAGGACGATTCTTTCTCGTTGTCTCTGCGCTGTGTCAGCTGCTAATTTTTCCGTCTCATTCGCCATGAGTATCAATCAACTCACCCGAGGAAAATGCAGGATTTGTCGAGGTCAGGTCTCTCGGCCATCAGCTCGTCGCGAGTTGTGTGAGGCATGCGCACGAGGAAGTCGACCAAGCCATGGACGACGCGCTGACGCTCCCTGGGGAGAGAAGACCGTTCGTTCTCGGTGATTCGAGCCGAGTCCAGGACCGTCTTGCAGTGCTCGAAATCCGCTTCTGAGAGCCAGGGGACATTGGGTGGCCGGGTCCCTTCCGGAAGACAGAGGGAGCTCAGTCCGAGGCAGATGCCTTGGAACGCCTGCTTGACGAGGTCGCGGTCGGTGTCGCTCAGCGGCACAGCGAGATGACTGCACAGTAAATTCCGACTTTTCCGCTAGGCGGAGGAAGAGCAGGGTCGCATCGGTAGATCTGGGGTGAATCTCCAGGCTCTGCCAAGCAGCTTGAGCCCAATAGTCAGAGAGCACCCTGAATCCTTGCTGCTGGCGTGAGTTTTCAATCTGGAGGCCTGCAGGGTTCCGGTTGACTAGAACGGCGCTCACCGTGCTCAAGACAGAAACATCCTCCCAGTCGGCATCATGCGGGTTGGGGCCGGTCATCTGTTTCAAGTCAGCTCGACAGGATCAATCGCGTGTATCTAGGCGAGGTGTGAAAACAATCGACTGGCACAGATGCGATAGAGTGTTGTGTGACTCCCTCAGCCGTACGGCTTGGGGGACGTTCGGAAAGATTCAGCCGTGCGGTCGATAGCGAAGTAAACTTACTGTGTAACGGATATGTATAAGGGGTGATTACCGAAAGTGGTCAAAGTATTGGTGAACTGTGTACGTCGTTGAGGTGGAGACGGTAGGGGATAGTGATTTGAGTACAGGATGAGGGGGAAAATTCCAGCCCCTTATATGTCCCCGCCCGGCCCCGCCGGCCTATATCTTTCCTTTCCTTAAGCCCCAATTTGCTCCGAGAACGCCTTCAATGTGGAAGCAGTGAAGTCAGGCCTCTCACCCGCTTCTTCCCCTTCCCCAAGTCAACGTCTCACGCCTTATCTCCCCCTCCCCCTCCCCGCGTCGAAGCAGACAGCGGCCGAAACGCGTATCACCCCTCCATCACCCTTTCCCATCCTTTGACGCTCGCTCCACAACAAAGCGGCACGTTTGCCGGAGGCGGTGCAGTAGCTTGAAAACCTTATCTGCTCTTGCCGAAGATCCGCCTTGCGCATGAAGGGAGTATGACCGTTTGGGTACTTGAGAACCGATATGTTCCGGTCGGCCAGATTTTTAGGGGTCTAAGAGCCGTTTACTGAGTATTCAAATCCCCCACATGAGTTGCTGCCAGATGGTCCTTTAGGTCAAATCACTAATAACCGTCGTTTCTTAAGCCTGTCGTCGAGTTAGATAAGAGAGTACAGTGCGGACATTAGGGCTGTATGATTCGGTACTGATAGTCTCGGCTGGAGGGTTTCGATTTGGGGGTCGTTGGGTGTTTTCGACTTGACTCGACTCGACTTTGACTTGATTTGATTTGCGGTTTCGATTCCTCCAGACTCCAGACTCCAGACTCCAGGTCTGAATCCTTCTAAAGCTGTCAAATCTGTGCGTCCGATGACGATAAGGTAAGTATGTAATACAACCAGTCAGCACAACCATCTGCGGCATAAAGGTATTTCATTTCCATCACAAACTTCCGAATCGCTAGAGCTAAAGAATATACGTGTGGGGGTCGATGGTTGGGGTGGAGGTTTGGGGCTAGCGACAGAGGTAATTTTTAAACCGAGGTCATGACCGTTTGCGCTTAGAAGCACTTCCTGTGAACGATGGAAGGTCCCTATGGATGTTAGCGTCATCTAGGCAAAAGACACGGGTCACTTACAGATTCGTCGTACTCGGACTTGGCGATCCACATCTGCTGGAAAGTCGAGAGGGAGGCGAGAATGGAACCACCGATCCAGACGGAGTATTCTAGTATGTCAGCTGAGATCTATTGTGAGTGGACAAAAGCTCACTTCGCTCTGGGGGCGCGACAATCTTGACCTTCATGGAAGAAGGAGCGAGGGCGGTGATTTCCTTTTGCATCCTGTCGGCGAGACCGTTGTACATGGTGGTACCACCTGTGGGTTAGCGAGAGTCTAGTAGGCCAAAGAAAACTCACCAGACATGACAATGTTCCCGTAGAGGTCCTTCCTGATGTCGAGATCACACTTCATGATGGAGTTGTAGGTGGTCTCGTGGATACCAGCCGACTCGAGACCCAAGAATGAAGGCTGGAAGAGCGCCTCGGGACACCTGAACCTCTCATTTCCAATCGTAATCACCTGCCCATCGGGCAACTCATACGACTTCTCGAGCTGAGAAGACTGAGCGGCAGTCTGCAACTCCTGCTCAAAGTCCAAAGCGACATAGCACAACTTCTCCTTAATGTCACGAACGATTTCACGCTCGGCCGTAGTGGTGAATGGGTAACCACGCTCCATGAGGATCTTGATGAGGTAGTCGGTCAAGTCACGACCGGCGAGATCGAGACGGAGGATGGCGTGGGGCAAGGAGAAACCTTCGTAGATGGGTACAGTGTGGGTAACACCATCTCCAGAGTCAAGGACGATACCGGTCGTTCGGCCCGAAGCGTAGAGCGAGAGGACGGCCTGGATCGAGACGTAGAAGGCAGGAGCGTTGAATGTCTCAAACATGATTTGAGTCATCTTTTCGCGGTTCTGCTTCGGGTTCAGGGGCGCCTCGGTGAGCAGGACGGGGTGCTCTTCGGGGGCGACACGGAGCTCATTGTAGAATGTGTGGTGCCAGATCTTCTCCATGTCGTCCCAGTTGGTCACGATACCGTGCTCAATGGGGTATTTGAGGGTGAGGATACCACGCTTGGACTGGGCTTCGTCTCTGGGCGTCAGCTGAGGCAAAGCTTGGACTTACCCAACGTAAGAGTCCTTCTGGCCCATACCAACCATCACACCTTGATGACGGGGTCGACCGACGATGGAGCTGGCGATGAGCTGAAGACTCGGATGAAAGCCAAAGGACCTACGGGAAGACGGCACGGGGCGCGTCATCGCCGGCGAAACCAGCCTTGCACATACCGGAACCATTGTCGATAACGAGGGCGGCAACTGATTGTCAGTGGGGTTGGGTGAGTGGGAGGGCAGGGCTGACCTTCGTCTTCCATTGTAGCGATTTTCTATCTGGCAAGTCAGCACAAGGTTTGGGTAGAGGGTCGAGCTCAGATGAAAAGTGGGATTTGGGATTTGGGTGGGGAAGGTCCGGCAGACACCAAGGCATGGTAACCAATACTGGCCACGGGCACGCCCCCAGCCAAGTCAAGATAGACCGAAGTCATCCGGCGTTGACTGACCCCAGGGGATACCAAGGCCTACCTCTCCTGATCCTCAGATCAAGCGGACAGATGGGGCCGCCTACTCTTGAGAGCTGGCGAGGCTGCGTTACTCTCCTTCCTCTCCATACTCCCCACAATTGCAGTACGCGTCTATAGCCTCATGTTGACCCGGAACACAGCCCGAGATAAGGGATGTATGTGACCGCGACCCTTCCGTTCCCTTTCCCTCCGCCATTCCCCCTTCCCCTCTCTTCTCCCTTGGCAGTGAACGAGACCCAACACTCACCTGTCGTAAATAAGCGTAAGAGGAGAGGGAAGCAGCAGTATGCGCTGTATGGGATGTATGGAGGGAGAGGAAGGAGATGATGGATGCGGGGCAGAGGGGGGACAAGGAAGCGGTGGCTGGCTGGCTGGCTGGGAATGGACCCTGAATGTGACGCAGCGTTATAATCCCGCAGCACTCAGTGACGTAATCATCGGCATTACCCGAGTGTGGCAGATGAGATGAGGACACGCGTCTATAGTCTAGTCCGTGACAGCATTCCTCAATAGCAGGCAGCAGCGTTCAATCTCACTCACCTTACCCCTATACAATACAGCTACAGCCAAGATGCCCCTCGAGTCATGTATGATTGTGTGAGTCCCCTTCCACCCGGGTCGAAGAGCCGGGCTAACATATCTAGGATAGATAACTCCGAATATACTCGGAATGGAGACTATACGCCCACTCGCTTCCAAGCTCAGGCTCAAGCCGTAGCGTCAGTCTTTACAGCCAAGACGGATAGTAATCCGGAATCTTCGGTTGGATTGTTGGCTATGGCAGGGAAGAGGTGCGTACATTCTATCCTTCTTCGGTAGGCCTTGAGCTGAATTTATGAGCCCATCACTACTCGTCACGCCAACGAACGATATCGGGAAGCTACTCTCAGCACTCAACAGAGCTCAGATAGGTGGTTCAGCCGACCTGACTACTGCAGTCCAAATCGCTCAACTCGCATTGAAACATCGAGAGAATAAGAATGCGAGGCAGAGAGTGGTTGTTTTTGCTGGATCGCATATATCCGAGTCGGAAGAAGATCTCGTTAAACTTGGCAAGAAATTGAGGAAGAATAACGTCTTGATTGATGTTTGTCTTTTTGGGGAAGAAGGGATGGAGGGGGAAGAGAAGGTTGGGAAGTTGATTGAAGCTGCTGGAGGTGGGGATTGGTGAGTACAACTCTAGGCGGGGGCAATGAGCTCGATGGATAGTCTAAGCTGATACATCAGCCACCTAGTCGTCATCCCCCCTGGTCCTCATTTGCTCTCTGACCTCATTCAGACTTCGCCAATATTGTATGATGGACAGCCTATCCAGACGGGCGATGGGGAGGGAGGGGAAGGTGCAGGAGGGGATATGATGGCGATTGACCCAAATATGGATCCAGAGTTGGCCATGGTGAGTGGCGTCTCTGAGCCGTTCTTTCCTCAGAAAGAACTTCTACGCTCATCCTTACCCATCTCCACTATCTCCCTACCCATCATTCCCACCCCATCTCACACACACCCCTCTCCCACCTACTCCCCACCCAACTCAACCCGCTAACCCCCAGGCAATCCGCATGTCACTCCAAGACGCAGCCGACCAAGCCGCGCGCGAAGCAGCCGCCGCAAACCCTCCCCCTCCCGCTGCCTCCTCATCCTCTTCCGTCCCAGCCGCCACCGTCTCCGCCTCTGCCGCTGAAACTTCAACATCCGTCACTCTCCCATCGACAATGACGGAACCCCTTACGAACCCAAACGACACCAAACCATCAACTGTCAGTGGTGATATTCCCGCTGAGGCCGTTCCGGCAGGTGGAGCAGCTACAGCTGCGTCTGCTTCGGGGACAGGATATCCGCCTGGGAGTTCAACGGCGGCTACTACTGCAGCGGGTGGAGGACCCGGAGCTGCTGGAAGTGGGGCTGCAGGAGGAGAAGTCGACGTTGATGAGGATATGGATGAAGATGAGGATGAGATGCTTAAGCGGGCAATGGCAATGAGTCAGGCTGAGAGTGGTGATGTGGATATGGCGCCTGAGGATGAGGACGACGATGATGATGAGGACGCGGCGATGGCTAGGGCTATCGCGATGAGTTTGCAGGAGAGTAAAGAGGGGGAGAAGAAGTAGAGGGTGGGGTGAGGGAAAATGCGATATAGAACAGAACGTAAATTACTACACCCATGTATATTGCTCCATCGATCGGGAAAATCTGATATGCACACCGCGACTATCAACCAGAAATCACACCGTCGACCTAACCACTCAGGGTACCTCTACACTATCCATCTCTTCTCATTGGTGTGATTCTGCTCGCGACTCATAGACTGACGGGCGTCCCTTAGAGGCGCGGTAGAGTGTGTCTACAATTTGTCCCAAACGAAAATATATACCATAGAAGTCGATCATCTATTTTTTACTCACTCCGCCCCATACTTCAGACTCCCCCACCTTGCTATGCTAGCTGACATCCCATCCTCCCACAGTCCGGCATATCGCACTGCCCTTCTACTCCCCTTCATCCCATTGTCAACCCTTCCATACCACTCCCCTCATTTCCCTACCCTATCCACACCCACTCTCTGCGCATCTACTTACTCTTCTTGCTCTCCTTCTCCTTCTTCCCACCCGCACCCGCACCCGCCGACACAACTGGCACCTTCTCCCCTACCCCACTCCCAGCCGCAGCCACGGGGACAGCCCCCTCAGCCACTTCCTTCCAATTCCTATCAATCTCCTTTTGTTCCCTCTCCTCGACCCTTCTTGCATATTCCTGTCCCACTTGCATACCCATTACACCCAATACAAGGAGAGCAATCATTGCGTTTCCTGCTGCCAAAACGCGGACTGCTTCGATTTTTTCAGATTCGGTTGCTGGGATTAGACGAGGTGGCGGGGTTGGGAGGATTGAGAATGAGCTGAAGGAGGTGGGGGTGTTGGAGTCGGGTACTGGGGTGTTAGCTGTGATCTGTGGGGAGAGGATAATAGAGGGGAAGGTGGAGTGAGGCGGGAAGGGAAAAAAAGTGCGAAAATTTGAATAAAAGTGAAGAGTGGACATACGGAATGTTCGGAGAGACTGCACGTGGATCGTCAAGTAAAGAATGATGATGGCCATCTGTAAGACTAGATGATCAGCTTAAATCCACATTTTGGCCTTCTACACACCCGACTTGGCTCCGCCAGTCCGGACTAGAGCCCACGTCGAGCCGGGACATCTACTCCATCCCCAAGAGTTCATTCTACCCTCTCATCCACACTTTTCAATCAAGACCTCGGCTGACATCACAGCTTCTGACGCAAATCCCCAATTCCTGGCTCGTTTCGCCAAGAGAGACGACCAACTCCTGACTCAGACGTGCCCAAAACTCACAAATTGAAGACCCGTCAAAGAACATGGCACTCTCGCTCCATCGGTGCAGCTTGCCCAGGAGGATAATGAGGGGTAGGATCAGCGCGACGTGGAATAAAGCCTGGAGAGGGTTAGCAATTAGACCTTCCATTTTCTCCCTCAACACTGTACAATGCTAACAATCCCTCCAGTCCTGAATCATCCCCTCACACTGTGGGAGTCTGAGACCCTGCCATACCATGATCCCTAATCACTCCCCATTGAGGCAGACTCGGTGACTTCCCCAGCTCCAATCGCTCTATCCAATATCCACACTGAATATGATAACGCCCATAAATCCCCGAGACTAAAAGCTCACCTTGATAGCTCCTGGAGCTTCCCACCAGACACCATAGAATGTATAAGCATTTTGGATAGCTTGCTCAGTGACGGGTTGGTACAAAAGCGGTATGTCGACCTGGGGACAATCAGCATAGATTCCACAATCACTCCTAGCCTCAATTGACAGCGCTCAGTCTCATATTCGTCGAGTATCTCCAACTCTTGTCACATGGTAGATGTAGAGGTCTATACGAGCTGAATGCTTGTTTTGATGAGAGATTCACAACTCACAGCTTGAGCAACAAAGATCATACCCAACGTAAAAGCGCAAGAACCAAGGACGATTGATGATCCGAATCCCATTTTGGTCAAAAGTCCAACTGCAGTTAGGGTAGGCTGTGTGAGCTTATCCTCTGGCTGATGCGAGTAGAAGATAACGAGGGCAATGTATAGCAGGGAGGAATGGAAAAGTCCAGACCTAGGGCTGCTGATAAGAGTAAGCGGGCTTACGGCATTGGCTGGAACTTGGTGTGAGAGTGGCGCCAGGGTTAGGGCGGGTGGCGAATGCGGTTTGACTCTTGGAGGATGCGCTTATGGACGATGCGTCCCGTTCTTTGTCGGCTGCAAGTGTAGAGCGGCTGATTTGGACCATGACGGAATCCAGAGGGTGGACTTGGAGGCTGACCACCAAACAAAATCGACGTGGGGAGCCGGTGATGCGGCCCCTCACTGGTTCGGAGTCCCGAATCTCCATTTGCTCATAACGGCCAGGACGTCATCGAACAAGGACACGACAAGTGCGCGCATACCGACAGTCATGATGTTCAAGAGGAAAGCATAATCTTTAGTCTGATATTCAGATCACACTTGTTGGACACAGTGACACTGGTTGGCCAGAATACGATGCGTGTATATATACATAACTGATTGCGTCGAAGTACGTAGGGGAAGTAAACTGGAATACTAGGCTAGGGGTTGGTCCTGGAAGCACACCTTCAAGCGGATGAACGGACGATCACCGCCACCCCACCTTCTTCTGTGCCATGCTCGACTACCTAACCCGGCCACGTCATCAGTTTTGGGTTGACCCGGAGCCTGCGGCAGTACCCGATGCGCTCCCAGCTGAAGCAGCTGCAGCGTCCTCCCTCAAGATGCGGTTGATCTTGTTGCGTGCGATAGAGCCGGGGGGTTTCTGAGATTGCGTTCCGTCTGAAGTGAAGTAGTCCATCATGATTTCTTGTGTGGAATCATCGACAGAGAAACCGACACTGTCCTTGTGGGCCCAGGAGGGTCGGTTATTCGCGTTCCAGGTCATGTAAGACTGGCTCATCGTGTGTGTGTGTGTGTGTGTGTGGAAGTGTAGGTTGGAGAAAATGGCGATGAATGTGATTGAGTAAGGAGGGAGACAAAGAGCCGATATGTCCACCTTATATATTCCGCCGACGAGCCCTCCCTCACAGCAAAACCCCCCCTCACGACGCGGAATCCTTACATCTTGCGCCTTCCTGTTTCCGCATGACGCCACTGGATGACACTGGTGCAAATTCGTGCTCGCACGTCAGTTGAAACGAAGACAAGGGCTTCTGTCAGGGTGGAGCGAGCAGTCAGGCCGGGTGAAAAAGCAGATCTCGGCTGCTCGGCAGGTCGCAAACGCGTAGCAGGATCTCTTCCTTTCAATCGTCTCTCCCATGCGGCTATGACACACTGCGAAGTGCAAAGACGTGATGGTGGTTCAGTGAGGGTCAAAGGGTCGACCTTCCGGCATGTTCGACCTCTTCAACATAGCTGGAAGTTCCGCCCAAAGCCAATGACTTGCAGCTAGCCAGACTGACACTAAAAGTCAATTGAACAAAAGACAAACTGAAATGCATTGTAGCTACATGGAGATGAGCAGTGGTGATCAAACGATAAGAGATGCTCAGTATCTTCCCCAATTCCCATATTCTCACTTTCTCCCGCGAGCCTGATCATCTCCTTCGCTCTGAGTCTGTGTCCCAGCCGAGGTATCCACGACGCTCAACTGATAGCTGCTGACCCCAGCGTGGCATTAGGGTCTTCGGTGACCCGACCACCCGGCTGTGCTTTGGTGATTCGAAGAATGTGAGTCATCGCATCTTGAAGGGGTTCTGGATGGTAGGATTTGTTTTTCCAGCTGATGCAGTTCCAGCGGACCTTACCGGTATTTTTGCTGACCGAGAACCCGGTGCTCTGGGAATGGGCCCAGGGGGGTATAGTCTTGTTCTTCCAGGTGTATGACTGGCTCATGGCTGGTGAGTGAGGGTAGTTTGAAATGCGTGCACGCCTGTGTCTGTGAGACAAAGATTTGATGATTGAGGCAGGCAAGGCAAGGAGTATTGGAAAGTGAAGACAAGGTCCATATCTCCACAACACATGTATCAATACGTACCTCACTCCGACTCTGCCACTCCAAAACCTCCCGGACATCTATCCTTACATTGTCATCCGTGTTTCGTCCCGTGAAACCCCACCAGCGCTGGCAGGGCGCATGAGATACCAGATCAAAGGGAGAATTTGCTTACCCCTTCAAACGCGTGTTCAGACGCGTACAGTCAGTCTATTGCAAGGCCCCAATGGGAGTGACGAGACCCAGCATGGGACATTAGGATCTAGCCTCGCGCTGAGTGCTATAATAATAGGAGTCAGTGATACGGTTTAATTTACGACCAAATTGTCGAATAGGGTCTCGATCTGGTAGTTGCGATCTCTCTGGGTAAGGTACCTTCAGCTGACAAGCCCCACCTATCAAAGTGGCATCCTCGACAGCTAGTCAGACAGGCATGAATGATGAGGGCAATCGGCGCGGGTATCACGAATCACGATGCAAGAGATACGGGATGTGTATAATATGAACAAGGCTAGTCTATGTGGCTGATGAAGATTGGCTCAAGCCTCAGCTATACATCGGAAGCCACCCTGCCCTAGGCTTGTGCCTGGGCTCCACCGCCAGTTCCACTCTAGTAGCTCTACCCAAAAATAACGGGCTTGGCCCGCTGCTCTTCCAGTGCTGCAGCAGCCTCCTTGTCCTCCGCATCGAACACTCGCTTGACCTCGGATGTGTACAGAGTGAGGAGTTCATCCAACACATCTCCCCGCACCCTCGCGTGCTCCTCCGTGGTGTGATGCTCCCCGTCATTCAGCCGTTCGGCCGCATTCAATTCGATAAGTTCGGTACAGGTCTCGCCAATCAGAGCTCGAAGGCCCTCGTGCCCCTCGATCGTCGATCTGACCGGCCTGTAACTGAGTGTACCGATCGGCGCGCCGCTCCCGCTCTCCTTCCCGTAAAGCGTCTCCCACTCTGTGGCCTCTTCAACATACTCGCTCGCCGACAGATCAGTACGCACCAGCAGCTCCTTGCCCGTGCCCTTGCCGCCAAAGAGACAGACTGATTGTGGAGGCTGGGAGGTCTCTTGTAGGGGGTTCACCGCCTCTCGAGGACGTCGATTGGTATCCGTTTCGATACATCGCGTTGCCACACCGTCGACGATGAGCTGGAAAGCGAGATCGTCCGCTTCAACCTTGGCCGATGCAGAGTGGGAGGGGTTGATCAGTGATTTGCTGAGATCTGAGATCCTTTCCGTGTTGCACTCCCTGAGTTTTTGGTGGATCCCCCTGTCATGATCGATAGTGGGATACATATTGGCCGACGTTGCATCAGGGCTCATGAGTATCCAAGCCGTGCCCTTCCAGCCCGACAGCCACGCTCTTCCGGCGAAAGTGTCTTGTCGACGGTCGAAAGACCGATGTTTCCCAAAAGACAGTTCTGTGGTCAATGCTGTGAACTCGTGCTGATTCATGGCGCGATATTCAACGTCGCGTTTGCCATGCGGCCCGTCCTCGAAGATCATGACGAATCGACGCATGTCTGAAGGGTGGGTGCTGGCCTGAAGCTGGGTGGAGGGGGAAGCGGAGCGAAACTTGAGGTCGTGATCGAATTGGCCTTTCAGGTGAAACGGACCGTCGGGCCCGAAAATGGAGAGGCTCTTCTGGGAGTTGTCATCCGCGTGAGTTGCCGAAGTGGGCGGATCGGGGGAGAGTTTGTTGGAGCGGGACGCTGAGGTGGAGTTGGGGGAAATGAAAATGGCAGAAGTCATAGTGTGTGTGATATGTTGATTCGACGACGGTGTTGAGTAGTAGCTGGATAACAGCTGAGCGGATGGGAAAGAATGAAGCAGGAAGAAGGAGGAGAAAGGGGGATGAGCCTTACTCGCCATTTGCCACCCGGCCCGCACGCGCCACCCTTGACTATCCTTACAGCTTCCTTCCTTTCGTCCCAAGCACAGCTTCAGTGGGGAATGTTCTAGTGCCTAATGAGCGATGGCACCAAATAGATTTGTCAGCGATCAGGCCGTAATAAGCTGTACTCGTCGACATGTACAGTAGTCTTTGGCGTACGGTACGGGTCACTCGTATGACATTGAGGACAGACTTGAATACATATCAGCAATCAGCAGGATATAAATGATAAATGACATGAGTAGACAAAGGGGAGCGCTCGTACAAAGGTCAGGTAAAGTCATCAGCGAGCCTAGCACATCTGCTGCCCCCCAGCCCCTGCCCGATGCTGACTTCTCCTTCCCCTTAGAAACGTACCAGCAACACCCGCTTTCTCTCCAGTTCGCTCGCTTCCAAGGCGTGTCCCTTCAACTCCCGATCAACGAGGGACTGGTAATGACTTGTCATCTCATCCAGAGCACTGGCGCGCGCATCAGAGCGTTCTTCTTCGGTAGGCCGCGCCTTGCCCCTCAGAGCTTCCCTCACCATCACCTCAGTCTTCGCCGAGCAGAACTTCTCAAAGAGGCTTCTGATTCCTGCATGTCCTTCAATCTTGGATCCCGAAGGCCTGTAGCTGAATGGCCCTTTGAGGTTTTGACCATTCGCCGCCACTCGCTCGTAGTCGGACCTCTCGCGCATCAGACCTCTGACGGCGAACTCACTCGCCGACATGAGGTCTGCGTAGACGTCGGTGCTCGCTCCCGGACCCGCGTCACTGCCGCCGTGGAAGCACACGCTGCGGGGTACTTGGTAAGTCGAGCTCATCGGAGGTTCGTCCTCGCCTGTGTCTTGTGGATGAGCAGTGTGAGCTTCGAGGCACTTAGCAGAGGCTTTGTCAATCAGGACCTGGGTCCAGAGATCTTCAGCTTCGGCCAATTGGGTAGCGCTGGGTTTGGTGTGGGAGGCGGAGCCAAGAATGGTATTTGTGATATTCGAGATGAGATTCTGATTGTTGGCCTTGATCTTGGCATCGATCCCGGGCCCAGGCCGCCCCTTGCGCAACTCGGATTGTGTGGCAGACGGCCACGCCTGTGACATGCGGTAAGCCTTGGGAGTGCCAGATGTCACCCAAATGCCGCCTGCGAAAGAAAACGCATCGCGGGACTCCGCGGTACCGTCGTACTCCCGCTTGGCTTGAGACACCTCCTCGAATTCTTTCTGTGACATGGATCGGAATTTGAGGTTGCTGACTTTGCCATGTTTGAGGTCAAACGGACCATCGGGGAAGAACATGCAGAGGCTCTTCTTGGTGTCGTCAGACAACTTGGTGGATGGATAGGCAGAGACGGGTGTTTTGGCAGAGGTTTCGGACGAGCGCGAGTGGGAACCGGAGGTGAAGCTGGGGGAAATGTCGAAAGTGGTAGCAGTCATAGTGCGTGGTATGTTGAACGTGGATGCGACGGTGCTGAGCTGGGTAGCTGGATGTTAGCTGAGTGTGTGCTAGTGGGGATGGGCGAAGGAGGAAAGAGGAAGGGAAAGGGGGATGAGCCTTATTCGCCACTCGCCACCGAGCCGAAACGCGTCACCCTTGCCCTCCTTACATCTCCCTTCCCTTCATCCAGATTCACCTGCATCCCTAGAATATGCTAGTGCTTGCGAGCGGTGGGACCGAATAGTGTCAGTTCGCAAAATGCCAGGGATCGACAGCGTCGACTTGGAGTTTCGATCACGCCCAAGCACGGACAGAAGTACTTCAATATAAGATTAATAGATGTCTTCAGTTCACAAATCAGCATTACACAGGTATACATGCTGCGTATCAGCTAAGAGACTGTATGAATCTACATGATGATGGTACGCCAGGCTGGCTGGGTGAAGGACGTGTTTCGACCAGCGAAGAAGAGGGTTGGAGTTGGATGTATGCCGTGTGGGGGTCATGTGGTCATGGTGGGTCGTATGTACATTATACAGTCGTCGTGTCTTTGCGATCGTAGTATCTTCGTTTCGTCGTGTATGGTCATATTTTCTTAATTTCGATTTTAGCCTGATTGCGTCAGTAAATCCAAGTTCATTGGCACCCCGACAGCCTCATAACGGCCTTTACGTCCGACCTCTACCCTCAGTCCGTCACTCTACACCCCTCCGCTCCATCGTACTAAGTCTCTCCTTCCATCAATCCACAATGGCGACCTTAACATGCGCCCACTTCCGAAGCCATCACCCGAATTTAAACCAGCCGAGACCTCCCGCCCTTCAAGTCCCAATTTCCCATGTCTTAAATCACCATCCTTCGTACCTCACCACCCTGACGTACTCTTCATCCTACATCCAAACTCAAACGACACCCTTCATCGCAATCCCAAACCAACCTCAAGCCAAAAAGTCAAAACTCACTCGTTCCACTCCTCCCCATACTATAAAACATACTAATCAACCTCGGCGGAGTCCAAGTTTTTTCCAACATCTTCTTTTCCTTCCCTTCTTTACCTTCTGCCTTGCCCTCCTTATCTTCTCGACCCACAGGAACCGCACGCGAAATCCGACTAGGCGCCGAACCCGATCCCGAACCGGCCTGAATCTCCCTCAACGGTGTCTGTTTCCGATTCACCAGTAGGTTCCTACCCGCAGGTGAAGAAAGTGCCGAAGGGATAAGAGTAGGTAGAGGTGGTAAATCCCCAGAATCGATTAAGTTGATAGTTCGTAATTTGGGCGTAGAGCCTTCTCGGCGTAGCCTATTGGGGATTCGAGTTGGGGTTTGGATTCGGGATATAAGGGGTGTAGGAGTCTGGATTTGGGATATAGTAGGTGTAGGAGGGGGATCAATGATCATTTCGTCTGATGCTGATGTTGATATGAAGGGTAAAGTGGATGAATGTCGAGTAGAAGGAGGAGAGCTGTATCCTGACCCAGACACCTCGGACCGGTTTTTTCCAGTGCCATGCCCCACAGCCAAGGGTGAACCCTGATCATTGATTCGTTTCCTAGGTCGATCATTGGTAGATACCACACTAAGGATAGAAGCTGATCTCTCGAGTTGAAGATCCATCCCTAGTCTAGGAGTAGAGGGTATATCGGTGGAAGAGGGGATAGGTTTCCTCGTCAATCCACGCTTTGTCCCTCTTGTCGAATGTGAGGAATCCTTGTGACCTGAACTCTCCTTGTATTCTTGTCGATTCCGAGCGAGGCGATCTTCAGGTTCTGGGGTGGGCGATTGGATGTGTACCCTGCCCGAACCTGCGGGTATAGGGGCGGTTTTTCGGGGTTGACCAATTGCGTCACCGCGTTTAGGTGAGGTTGGGTTGGATTGGATAGGGGAGAAAGAAGGTGGGAGGTCGAGTGGGGAGAAGGAGGAAGATTCGGCTGGTGGAGTTGCGAGAGGGTTATCGATGGTAGTTTGGGATTGTGAAGATTGTTGGCCTAATTCACGTAAGAGCTCGTCTCTTGCCGCCTGGATTGTAAGCTATCGATATATTGAAAGAGATGACATAACTCACCCATCCTGCCCACTTCATCTGGTTTAGAAGCATGAATTGTTGTTGTGGTCCAACGACCATTCCAGGTCGTACAATCCGCATGAAGCCAATCACTTCTTGTGCCGAGAAACCGTATTTGTAGATGAAGTAGGCTGACGTGTGAGCTTACCTTGGCTCGAACAAGAGCGAGCGACAACTCACCTCCAATCAACACCCCTGTTCTGCCTAATCCCGCTTTACAATGCACAGCCACTGCTCGTCCAGCCTGGATATACCGATCCGACATGTTGATGAATTCCCGAATGATGTCGTCTGAGGGGTTGGACCCATCATCAAAGTACATTTCCACATGATCCATCTCGGCATCTGTGAAATGTCGTTTGTCGTATCTAAAGATTAGCTAGAGTTCCAATGGACCACAAACAACAAAAAGCTGTAGCTCACAGTTCATCATTGAGCCTAACCACCAGTCCCACCTCCTGCTTCTTGAAAACATCAAGCACACTCTTGAAGGCGTAATTCCCGCTCAGTCTGGATTTACTGACTCCTCTGAATGTAGGTGTCGGCTGTTTCGCATCCAAAGCAGCTTGAATAGCCTTACGTCGAGATTGCATAAGTTTTGCCCAGGTCGGTTCGATAGGTGAGGCAAAGGCAATAAAGGGACCAAGGATGTTTAAATCGCCATTCCTTCCTGGTCAGCTATGACCACAACGAGGAAAAGGACACATCGGGAAAGAAGGAAACTTACTCCGGAGTTTCGTAGTGCTGATATTCAACCGCGTCGAAATGTGTCAAATCGAGTAACCCATATTCCATAGCTTTGTGTACACCATATAGGCAATCCTGTCGTCAGCTCCAGGCGACAAAGGGACATACCTGGATCGCGAGACCGTGGTCGAATTGACCATTCCCAGCATCTCGGAAGGACATGAGCTCAAATTCTGCTAGGGGCATAAAGCAGGCCCAGGGAGGTTCGTGTCGGACAATCAGCTAAAGGTTAGCTCTTGCGAAATTGATCCTGCGGCGAGCTTACAAAGTATAGCGCGACCATTAAAGCCATGTTGCTTTTGGTCTTTGGGTCCGAGCTGGTATATAGGCATATCGGCCGAGTTTTAGATTCCTTCGCCTGGATGTCAGCTGGGGAAAGAAATGTCGTCAGCCAACTTACGCTCATTTTATCGTGTAACGCCAGACAGGCAGTGTAGGTGAAGGCGAGATTGAGTGGTCCGTAATCCCGAGAGAAGGGACTGTAGGCCATTTGATCGTCCACTGTATGTCAGCTCTGATGGTAATATACTTCAGGTGAACAACGCAATCGACCCGAGAACTTACACGAGAACAATTGGCACTCCCTCCTGGTGGTAGGATGGACATATTGACCCTTGAAATCCCGACTTGTACGTGTAGCCTCAGCAGGCGTCAGAGTGGTGAAGCAAAATCGATCACTGAAGACTGCGACGCGATGAGGAAATTCTTTTCCGGGTAGTGAGGATGATGAGTTGGCATGGGTGTTTCGGGTGGACATTGAAGATGTGAATGACTGACGAGTCATCTGTGAATGGTGATGGGGTGGTCGGAAGAGGTGGGATGAGGAAAGAAATAGATCGATGAGATTGGGGATCAAGGGTAAAGGAGGGTTGAGTGAAGTTCTACGCTAGGTCCAAACTTGAGCTTGAGGTGTCGCTTGGGCCTTTCATCAAGCGATAAGCAATCTGACGGGGTGGATTGAGGATGGATAGATGTTGAGAGGTGAAAGAAGCAGGATGATGAACCCCCACCCCTCTCTCACCCCACTCCCCCATGGCCATCTGCAGCCTCGAGGGGGAGGGGAGGGTGAGGGGTCTGAGGAAAGGGGTCGAGCCATGTAGAGTTTCAGAACACACACACAGGGGAAACGGGGGGCTTGGACCTCATTACGGCATCGTCCATGCGTCATATTGCCAGACTTGAGGTATGAGTAATTCGATCACTGGGCGGAGAGGGTAAGAGTGATACATGTCATCCATACATGGTCTACAATCTATAAACAATCAAACCAGAAAGTATCGCTACAAGTCAGAACACAAACTTTCACCCTCTGAGCTTTCCCCCTCGGAGCTATCTTGCTCCTCACTCCCATTTGACCTCGTCTCCTCTTGCCCAGCTGCCCACTTCCCACCCCCCGGTTTCCCAAAATGTATCACCTCGCCTCCACACGCCACATCCAGCCCATAATCATCCCTGACCGATAACTTCTGTACCAGCTTGTTGAATGTCCGCCTGAGTGGGTTACCGCTTTCTTTACCACCTCCGAGTCCTTCGGGTGATGGATGGACACGCTCGCCTGTGATGGTAGACCATAGCCCTATTCGCCGATCGCTACCTGAAGCAAAGACGAATCGGGAGTCTGGCGTCAGGGCGAGATCGAGGTTGGCGTGATAGGTGTTGATGTGGTCTGGTAGGGTGTGCAAAGGAGATTTGCCAAATCGAGTGTCGTATATGAGTAACTATAATCAGCTTAGTCACAGCGTAAGACTCACCTCACTTCCCATGGCACTTGCGACTATACCAAACGGTACAGCCCCATCATCCAACTTCTTCACCCCTACGACCGCCTTTCCTCCAGGAACATTACAGATTGCAGTAGGCAATACCTCCGGCGTTCTCATATCGGCAAGTAGGACCGAACCATTTCTACCCCCAATGTAGAGGGTATTTGGGTTATTGCCGAATTCAATCGCAAGGGGATCAAAGGGGAGTTTACGCGTGTTGGTGTGGGGTACATCATAATTTAAGATGGTGGTGAGTGTGCGGGGTGAGGCTGGTGTTAGTGGAGTCAGACGGCGACGTACCTAGGACGCAAATCTCATCATAGGATGCCACAGAGTATATCTCGGTTTTTTCCAATGATGAAAGGTCGAATGTGGACACGTCTAGATTGTCGAAATTATCATTGCCTCGTTGGAAGATGTGGACATGGGGACTGTCGCTGGTTGCGATGGCCCTGGGAGTCAGTCAATGTCGTTGACTGAGATATAATGATGAGGATACACACATTATAGTCATTCTAGCCACGTCGAAATGTAACCCCACGAGCTACTCCATCAGCTTGGTCAACTTTGTGCATTGGACATACCGGATCACAGCATATCCCTAATTGATGTGTCGTCCCCTCATGATCCTGCATTATGACTTTACCTCCAGCAGTAGCAGCGACAAAGGTCCCTCCAGTGAAGTTCTGACATTAGCTTCTTTCACTCTCCAATCACAGCCTATTCACCTGTAATGTGCTTATATGATCTGAATGACAAACGCACGTCCCGCTAACACCCTCGAATTCTAGCCCAGCCAGATGATCAGCATTGGATCTACACCAATCAGCTAACACACCCGCACTTCCAAACATGGATGAAGACCATAACTCACAGGCTCCCTCGATCTTGCACCCCATACCCACCCATCTCTCTCCGTCTGTATCCTCGCGCTGGCGCGACACCCACTCGCCGCCGCTTCATACTGATACTCTCCCCAACGAAGTTTGAGCTGGAGCTTTCGCCAGTACTAGTTGAACCATCAGGTGCGTCTCGCTCTGTGCGAAGGGGAGGCACCGGACGGGGCTTGGATGACCGGATAGGCGCTGGTGTCGCTCGTGGACCGGCAGGAGTGGGGAAATATCGACCTCGGACTGGATCGTAGGTGTACCCTGGGAGTGTGCCTAGTGTGGCGGGCGGCATCTCAGGGATGAAGAGAGAGAGGGATCAAAGGTCAGTTGAGATAGGGACCTTTCATCTTTCGCCACCCTTCAGGCACGACCCATGGGCCATGCCCGTGCGTCAATCTTTGACCTTCGCTCCAATTGGCCTTCGCTTGGTCCATTTGCCCATTTGCCCATATCCCATAACCTAAACACCATGTCCCAACCTTCCCAAGCAGACATCTACGCGGCCCTAGCGGCTCAATCTTCATTCCGGAAACCATCAGCCCCTACGGCGGCTTATACGGATTTTACAAATTCGTCAGATTTGATCATTCCTGGATCAGGGCCCGGACCTTCAAGGGTTAATAAGACGAGAGTGTATTGTTCTAGAGAAGGGTGTGGGAGTTTGATTTTGCTTGAGGAGGCCGGTGAGGTGGTCGAGGTTGATGTAGATGTGGTAAGTAGGCTTCAGCTTGGGAATCTTGCTTGTGAATCGGTTGAGCTCGGTACTGGATTAGGTTTCTACTTCCTTGGCCAGGGCCTTGAAAGACAAGGCATCTGAAAGAAGAAAAGGGATTAGGGTGTTCTGTGTGGGATCGGGATCTGAATCGGGAGCATCTGAGTGAACAGCATATATTCAGATACACGATAAATGACTCTAAAGCTAACATTGACAGCTCCCCTACGACCCCGCATCCCCCTTCCCCAAACCCACCGCTCCCCATTCATACATCTACCTCCCAACTCCATTCTCATTCGAAAATATCGGTTATTCGAGACCTGACAAAAATACGGCATTACCACCAGGCACACCGGGGATAGACTCAGTGAAGGGTGATGTCAAGGGGAAAGTTAAATGGTTGATTTGTGCAGAGTGTGATTTAGGACCTGTGGGTTGGGGGTTTGAAGGTGGGCAAGGGGGGTGGGTGGATATGGCCAGAGTGAGATATACGGCTAAGGAGGGGAAGGTGTAGGTGAGGAGGGGATTAGATGGATCTTTGCGGAGAGGCAAAGGGCAAAGGCTGGTACAGGGCTGATTCGCGCTATTCTACTGATGGCTGGCTCAAGATTCTGATTGCTTCTGACCACTTGCACTAATGCTTCGTAAGGACTCAACGGAGCCTTGCAGCTTGCAGTCTACCTACTTAATGATAGCTCAAAGCCGTAATATAAGGAACGCTCCAAACGGCTGAAAGGTGAGCGGGCGACTCACGCGCTGCTCGTGCCAACAAGAAGGCGCCTCCCCGCTGATCCGTGTGCCGACTCTATCGCTTCGTATCCAGAACAGGGTCCATCGAATACATATACAGCCTGACTTTGAGCGCAAGCACATACAACTTTGAATGCACACAATCGAGCTTGTTCGCTTTCCAGTACCCGCCCTTTCGAACCTCTATTACTTTTAATGACGTATTTTGTGTCATTGACCCTCGGCATGATATCCCTATCATCACTGTTTATTACTCGAGGGATCAGTTGGTACCTCATACCCTGGGGATAGCTCAGAGACCCTAGGTATCGCTCGAAGGAATAGCTCGGATTCAGATCCTGAGCCTCGAATATCGGACCTGTAACTGTAAACTTGATATCACTGTCTCTGGGCTGCTCTGCAGTGCCTCTACATGTATGCAATCACTGCCCTACGGGCGAGAAGTCAAACCTACAGCTGCAGACAGAGTCAGCACTGGAGCGAGAAAGCATCAGCCAAACAGGAACCGCCAAAGGACTTGACGTCATCGGTGATGCAGTTTACGTACAGCGCCTACTGCGCCAAACCTTGTCGCCTTCCCTACCCTACTACTTTTCCCTTTCCTCCTTGTCCCCCTTCCAATCATACCTCCAGCCGCAATGTCAGACGGCATCAGAGATCTATCAGGAATCAACCTGGGCGCGCCCACCCCAATCAAGGGCGAAGTCGACGATAACCCTTCTTCATCGCCTCAATCGACTCAATTCCCTCCTCTTCCCGAAGCGCCCCCATCCAAAGTTTTCGGTACGGGTTATAATGAATATCACCCTGTGCCTACTGTTCAAGGATACAAGGATCAGCAGAAGGAGAATGAGAAGGCGGCGGATGAGTATGCGCGGATTGTAGCTCAGCGGCAGAAGGAGGCGGAGCAGCGTCAGGCTAGGCACAATGAGTCGACTTCTGCCCCTGCGCCTGCTAAAGTTGAAGAAGTTGGGGATGGGGATAAACAGAGTAATGAGTCAAAGATGAGGAATGATAATAAGAAGGAAGGGTCCGGAAAGAAACCAGTTACGGAGAAGGAGAGGATGATGGAGCAGATGAATTCGAATCAGGGTGAGTTGTGCAGTTGGGCTTGGCTGATGGTTAGAGAAACCTACGGATAGGTACAAGAAGGCAGACCATGGTGTGAGGCGAGTAAGGGATCCGATCACAGGAGGAGAAATCAAGGTCAAGGATGCAGAGCCGAAGGGTGAGTTAGGCTTCTTGAGTTTGGCTTTGGGTCTGGTCTTCGGCCTTGAGTCATGGCTTTAGCTCATCGCTGATATCCAGACTTCGACCCTACTGAAACCCGAAGCGTAGGCAGTAACATCCTATACCACCCTTTCCCCCCCGCACGACCCGCATCACTCGACATCCTACTCTCTAAACTCCGCTTCCTCCAATTTGGCGCGGCAGGTGGGCTGTTTGTCGTCTGGCTCACCGTTGCCTTCGGTTCGGGCATCTACAAATTCGTCTGGCGCTCCATCGTCTGCTCCGTTGTGGGGTTCGCACTCATGACGGGTATCTCCATCGTTGAGCGGGGGATTGAAAAGGAGGTTGAGCGGGTCAGGCAGGATTTAGGTCGGCAGCGTGGGGAGAGCTTCTCACCACCCTTCCCGGAGAGTGTTGAGTGGTTGAACGGCCTTGTTAAGTTGATATGGGGCTTGGTGGACCCGTGAGTTGTCTCTACAAAACGGATTGTGGCTTGAGGAATGAGGAGATGGGCAAAATCCGGAAAAATAAGATTTTGGGGTCAAATCTTCGACGAACATTCCTCATCCTGCTTCAACGATCAGTCTTCATGATCTATGCTGACGTGACAGTGCCATGTTCATCCCTATCGCCGATATGGTGGAAGACATCCTCCAGCAGAGCTTGCCCGGCTTCGTCGACGCGGTCAGAATCACCGATATCGGCCAAGGCACAAATCCCCTCCGCCTTACGTCTATCCGTGCTCTTCCGGACCAGCCAGGGGATGAGGGGTATCCTAAGACCTCCTGGATTGATCAAGGTAATCCCGAGCTCGCCAAGTCAGGCGGCAAGGAAGCGGCCGAAGACCAGGCGGGCGATTACTACAACTTCGAAGTTGGGTTCGCGTACGCCGCCTTACCCGGCCAAGGCGCCCATCTCCGCGAAAAGAACATTCACCTCCTCATTGAGTTCTTCATTGGGATGTACGACTGGCTTCATATCCCCATTCCGATCTGGATCCAGGTCGAGGAGATCTATGGGATCGTGAGATTGAGGGTCCAGTTCATACCCGAAGCCCCCTACGTTCGCAACCTCACCTTCGCACTTGCCGGAGTCCCCGATGTGGAAGTTAGCGCCACTCCCATGTCTCGACATCTACCCAACGTCCTCGATCTCCCTTTCGTTAGCGGTCTCGTCAAGAGCGCGATTGCTGCGGGTACGGCCGAGCTCTCGGTGCCAAAGTCGATGACTATAAACCTACAGGAGATGTTATCAACTCAAGGGCTCGGGGATACCCGAGCCATCGGGCTGTTCTTCATCGTCATCCACTATTGCGAAGACCTCAGCGCGCAGGACAAAAATGGGAAATCCGATCCTTACATCGTTGCCGCTTATGCGAAGTTCGGGAAGCCGCTCTACAGCACCCGCATCATCATGTCTGACCTCAACCCGGTCTATGAAGAAAGCTGCGTCATCTTGTTAACTATGGATGAAGTGAAAGCGAAGGAAGATTTGAGTTTGATGTTGTGGGATTCCGACAAGCATACTGCCGAGTAAGTCTCTCATTCCCACCGATGTGGGAGACAGGTATAGTGGGCCTCTATACCCACAGCAATTTATGGGACATTTGAGAGATCGGTACTGATAGAACAGTGACTTGATTGGACGGGTACAGGTGCCGGTCTCGGAGTTGATGGCGAAGCCTAATGAAATGATCAGGAGGGAGGATAGCTTGATGGGATTCGAGGATGCCAACGATATGAGTGGTGAGTACATTTTCCATCGAGAGTGCGGGCGTTGTACAAAGGGTGGACGATCATGGTGCCAGAGGAAAGAGAAGAGGGTACGAGAAGAGCGCAGGGTTGAGTGGAGGTTGAGTGAATGGTGAAACACCACGGGGTAGTGTGTGTGTCTGTGTTTCACAATTACTTCCGCATTCCTTGGGATCACTCCATATATCATTCCCTCTATACATTTCATATACCATTCCCTGTATACATTACTGATCACCTACTTAGGCAAACTCGTATGGTCTATTGGATACTTCGAAAAGGCGCCCTTGGTCAAAGACCTCGAACGCGCACCTACAGTCGAGGAGAAGAAGGCCGAACCTGCTCCGTCCAAGACCGCCCCGGAGATGGAAATGCTACCGCACGACAAAGCACCCCAACCTGCAAAGTCGAACCTCCCTCCTCCTCCTCCCGATATCGAGAAGACTAAACCCGACCCACAGTGGCCTTCAGGTGTCCTCAGTATCATCCTCCACCAAGTCTCGAATCTCGAGCGTCAACAGCTTAAGGGGAAGTCTGGCGAGAGAGAGGGGGAGGCGGGGCAAGACACTGATGAGGCGAGTGAGCAGTCGGACAACCTGCCTAGTGGTTACGGTGAATTCATCCTTAACGATGAGTTGGTGTATAAGACACGGGTCAAGCAGTGAGTCAAATTCGGACTTTTTGAGATTATATTCCGAGCCCGGGACATGCGCTGAGCTAGCAGATACACCACCAACCCCTACTTCGAAGCCGGATGCGAGCACTTCATACGTGACTACGAGGATACCGTAGTCAGGGTTGTTATCCGGGACTCGAGGCTGCGTGAGGCGGACCCAATCCTGGGTATCGTGAGCGTCAGGCTCAGCGAGGTGTTTGCGGAGGCGAGCAGCGTAACTCAGGTCTATGCTATCACCGAAGGGGTCGGCTTCGGCAAGTGAGTCTTCCCATCTAAGCGTTCGCAACATATTCCCTTTGAAATACGCTGACATACAGGGCCAACATCAGCTTCGCCTTCCGAGGTGTCCAACTCACCCTCCCCAAGAACATGCGAGGCTGGGACACCGGAACGCTCGTCATCAACAATGTCTCCGCCGAGATCGACTCCTCTGCCGACTTTGACGCCGCGGCCGCACGTCTCCGCATCGTCACTTCCAACTCTACCGAGCAAGTTCCGAAAAAGGAGGCGACTGTTTCTGGGAATACGGTATCTTGGGAAATCGATGAGTTCCGGATGCCCGTCTACTCTCGATACCAGCACTCGTTGGTGTTTGAGATTGGAAAATCGGAAGGGTTACTCAACGCTGTCGGTATCAAAAATGTTCCTGGAGCTATCGCCGTTTTATGGCTTCAGGATCTTTGCGACGATGTCCTAGCCGAAGTCAAGCTGCCCATTCTTACTGGTCCCAACCTCGATATCCTTAGACAACAGGTAATCAACGATACAACGAAGAAGCATCATGAGTTTGAGGTTGTTGGGTTCTTGACGGTTCGATTGAAGTTGGACTCGGGCCTGGATGAATCGCACGAGGTGAGTTTGGACTTATCTTCTACTATTGCTATGTTCAATGTTCATTCCTACCTTCTTGCTTCCCTTATCCTCGTACTATTGCTATGGATTGAGCTAATCATATAGGAACTCAACCTTGAATCATCCCGACGACACGCTCTGGAGGCATACGATCATATCGAAGGCGAAGCCGAGACTGCTCGGAAGCAGGAGAAGTTCAAGGATGATGGCGTGATTGATTCTGAAGAGCAGAAGGAGATCGATAAAGCGCACAAGAGGCAATTGAAGTCGAGAGGTAGGGGACCGATGCAGTATAAGGCGTACCGATCTTCGGTCTGGGCGCTGAAGGGGGTGAAGGACCGTCTTCCGGGCCAGAAGAAGACGCGCGAACGTGAGCGATGATTCCCATTACACACTATGGGACTGAGGCTGATCTTGCCAGCGAGTGTGCAGACTGAGGCTTGAGGCGGAAGAGAAGTAAGAGAAGGCAGAGGGAAAGGAGGGGGGAAATGCGAAGCGGCGATGTCCGGTTAAGACCTTTTTGATGTACATACGTTCTATTGCTAGACCAATTGATGAAGGATTATACTTGACATGACCTTGAGAGAGGCTTCAGGTCCAGGAGAGGATGCTAGGGGAGATCATCGCCGTCTGGACTAAAAGGGTGTACGAGGTTGTTTGGAATATCAAATTCTTTCCGTTGGAACCGCTGCGAGTTTCAGGTCAAACTCTAAGTTCTCCTCATACCTCACCACTCTGCTTTGCACAACCAAATTACATATAGACATCTAACGCAGAGCAGAGTCAAGGTAGCTATAGTAGATAAGAGGATCAACATCTAGTTCTAGATATAGTTTGATTGTCCATCTTCCCCTTTCTTTACAGATCCTTCTTCCCCTTCTGCGGAATAACATTCCCCTCAGCATCCGCCAATCCCTTCGACTGCATGACTCTAATCGCCTCGTGGATGGGGTCGAGTGAGTCGACACAGTCACGGTGGGAGTTCCAGATACGATCAGCATACGTGAAGTATTGACCGTAATTTGAACTGAAAGTGATGTGGTGAATCTGCGGTATTAGCAAGCAGCCTCAATAGCAGTAGAGGTTAGACAACTTACAGTGTGGTGGCCTGGACTGTTTATTGCGTATTTCTCCAGCACGCTATCCTGGATCAGAGAGCTATCGTGTATGAAGACGGTCCATAGTTGGACGAGGACAAAGAGCGCGACGTAGAGGGTTTTGTGCATCGGGCAGATGAAGACGAAGATGTGGTAAGGGAGGGATTGAGCGAAGCCGTCGACGGGGTGGAAGGCTAGAGCGGCCCAAGGAGTGGGGATGATCCATTTGTGGTGGGGCTAAGCGTCAGCAATGGTTCAGATATCAGGGCGACGGCTGGAAATTTCAAAGCAAGGAGGGACAGAACAACAGGGTTGATGTGGTTCGGGGTAGATTTCAAGGCTGCAGCCAAGGATGAAAGTAGGCAAGAGGAGCAGTGACGAATGACCCAGACTGCGGACAGAAAGAACAAGCACGAAAGTAGGGGAGTGGGGAAAATGGGGGGATTTTTGGGTGAAAACCCAGATTTTAAGGAATGAGGAGTTCTCGACTTTGACTCACCTTGTGGATGTATTTGTAGATCCTGGGGTGATGCTCTAGGCGATGAACCCAGTAAATAGCTACGTCGTTAAAGACGAGATAGGCCAACGTCGAGAAAGCCATCCAAGCCCATCCATACTCGGCGACATCGTCATAAAGAAGACTTTTATTCCTCACTTCGAGCAAGAAGATGGGAAGTGTCAGGAGATCGATGGCAGGCATTGCGATCATCGAGCTCTTGATCTCCATCCAAACCTGGCCCGGTATATAGCGAGGATGGAATTTCAAACGAGAATCGAAGGCATACCGATAAGATAGCCCAGAGAAAAAGAAATACAGAGCCGCCGCGCCTATCCATGCTATGAAGAACAAGGATATTGCTTGGCGTATCATAGAGTCGCGGGGGAGGGCAGAGATAGCCTTTGCTCCGGCCGGGAGACCGTACGTTGTCGATGCGGCATAGGGGGTGGGGATTGTGGTAGAGTTTAGGTATTCGAGGGCGGAAGGGATGGAGGGGTAGGGTAGGAGCTTGGCGTAGAGGTCATCTAGGAGGTAGTGATCGGCGATGTTGAGTACGATATCCATCGTGGCGATAGGGTATGTGAGGAAGGATAGGTAGGTGTGTTAGGTCGCGTGGACGCGTAGGGTGTTGGGGATGTCGCGGGTTTGCGCTCGGGCGAAAATGAGGGTTGTTTGGACAGGTGTAAAAGGTAGGTCTAAAGCGTCTCGTTCGTGGCTTTCTGTAGAGATCGTGTATGTATCGAATGTAGATGTAAGTAAGGAGTGTAATGTATGTTGTTGAGGATGGCGCGATGGATGATTGCAATCCATGGTCGTCCCACTCAGGACCCTTTTTTAACATTTACGGCATTGTTTGGCACGTGGCGCGCCGATTCGGCCGAGTCCGCTGCTCGTTGGCAAAATGGGTGGCAAAGTTGTGGCAAAGACACAAATCATGACGATACATTGGTGCACGCTGATGATATGACAGCTGTCAGCCGGAACTTGCCCGAGGTGAGCTGTGGTGATGAACAGATCGAATGAAATTGACCTCTGAAGGGATTTCTAAGCTCTCACTCCCCCAGCCAAGGCATGATAAACTAAACAACCCCTTAAAACACACACCTTTGAAACGCCACAGATACACACTCATCAGAATAAGCTCAGCGAAAAGGGGTCTGCTTCTTTCATCGAGAGGGGAGAATGGGGATCAAATTCGACTGGCAGCTTAATTGTACTCATCTCTCATCTCAGAATTGTCAAATCTAAGATGCCTCCACGCCCTAACCTTAGCTCCCACATCATGACGGGTAAACCCGCCGAGTCATATTATGCCCATCAAGCTGTTGAGTGGGCGGCTGACGGTTTCGACAAGGCTGCGACCATTCTCTGCGCACCACATCTGACTAGGAAGGAACACCTAGGTCTGATAGAACAGCTAGCAGAAGTATGTTAGTTCTGCTCGATCGAGAACCGAGAACCGGAAACAGCTGAAAATGCAGTATCTCTGTTCAAGGCAGCAGGGCGATCAGATTGGGGCAGATTTACTTCTAGCTCAGATGTTATCCACATCGGTTCCCCCAATCTCTCCGTACGTACTACATTAGTACTCGCTCAATTGATCGGGACTCGACTGATGCAGTTTTCAGAGGTCCGAGTCCATCATCCTCCAAGGTTCACCTGGGGGCTGACGGTACCGACTTGGCTGCGGCGATTCTCTGCACGCCGCGTCTTACTCTAGAGGCCCATCTAGGGATGATAAATATAGCTCGCGTATGCCATATCAGCTCGAGCGAGAAGGAAACAGCTGAAAAGGCAGTATATCTACTTAACGGAGCAGGACGATCAGATTGGGGCAGGTTTAGTTTTGGATAAGATTTCGTCTAGATCGGTTGCTCCATGCTCTCCGTACGTACTACATTAGCACTCGCTCAACTGATCGGGACTCGGCTGATGCAGTTTTCAGAAGTCCGAATCCATCACCATCGGTCGAATCCGGGCCATCGTCTTGCCCCACCGTGCTCGCCTTAGCCGCGTTAACGATTTCCTCCCCCGTCCCAACCGCTGCACCCTCACCGAACCCGCCGCAATCTCGCCCTATTACGCTCGGCTCCCTAACCCCAGCCAAGCGTTTCGCCGTATCATCTCGTTCCCGGACCATCTCGTACGCGGCATTCTCCGGCTCTGGCGCCATCAGGAAGCTGCCCAATGCCTTAATGTCAAGAAGAAGGTAGACTATACAGGGATGATGGAGGATATTTCGGATGAAAATGATGAATGATTGTTCAGGAGGTCATGATGAGGGTACCAAGGATTAGCATCGTAACATCCAATCTACACATCTAGCCATCCTCTACGACCTCATACCCCACTCGAATCCACTCCCCGCAACCATCACAACTGATGACGTCTATTCCAGCTTCGAGCTCATCGTGTGTAATTCGGAAGAGATGCGAACATCTACAGGGGTATGTGTAATGTGAGGGGATTTGGTCGCCCATGTCTTGATCTGCCCCGTCCCCAGCTTCCGTATTCTCGTCTCGTCCATCAAGGCTCTGTAGATCCGCTCCGTCTCCTATAATGATCGCACCTATTTCCGTAGACGGCAGCCGGGAGCTCGACGCAGCTGTCGTCGGATAATGGGGTGTAAAGTCTTCAAGGGATATTTCGCGGTATACGTGAGGACCGCTGGGCTTGCTTGGAGCCTGAGATCGGATAGAGTCCTCTGTGGATGTCAGCGAAGATTACCAGGCCGTTTTGGAGACTCACTCTCTCGTACATCCTCCTCCCAAGCCCTCCGCCGCGATGGATCACTCAATATCCATCTCGCCTCGTTGATCAACCTGATATCCAAGTCTGGATCTCCATCCCCAGGTGACACTTTATCAGGATGATATGCCAACACCGCCCGCCGCCAAGCTTGCGTTATTTCCTTCTCAGTCGCATGGGGCCCGAGGCCTAGTATGGCGAGGTAGTTCGGAGGCGAAATGGTAGGGTTTGGGCGATTGGCCTAGATCTTGTTGGATATTTTTGGGGGGCTAACGGACAATTGGGCGCTAAGAATCAGCCTCTGCGTCTCTGGAGGCCTCACGGGTAAGCTTAGAGGTACGTTGATACGATGTAGAGTTTTGTATGGAGCATTCTGGAATTCCTCACCAATGATGAGCCCTTACGTTACCGCCATTCTACATTCTGGCCACCGTCAAAGTCTTGCTCAAATTTCGACATCAGCCTCAGTTCTCAAAAAGCATATACCCTCCAAGCACAAGCTCAGCATAGGTACGTATCGCCTCCTCAGACTTGGACAGAATGAGGCGCGGTGAGAATGGCAAGGGTGGCCTAGCTGGATGTCAAAAATTTCTCGGTGGCAAAGACCGATGCCCGGCGCTTTCGCTGATCGCCCAGCAACCACATACCTACCTTCCCGACTTACAACTAGCATCGTTCCAGCAACACACACGTGAGCTAGCCCCTTGACCAGTCTTCGAGCCGTACCTAATGATGTAGAATATAATACAAAAGAAACGAAACCATCGTATGTCCTCATTCCTTCTCTCAACCCTGATGCTGATCCCTTCAGATGACACCCACGGCCACCACTTCCACCATAATCACTATCAACCCTGACTCTCCTTACGATTCCAGCTCTAAACCCAGTTCCAAATCCCGACGATCACGCCGACGTCGAGGTCAACCCGAGGATTCCGACCTAGAGACTGGCGATGGAGACTCATCGTCTGATCGAGGGAGTCTGACGGATGAGTCAGGGACAGAGGATGATGATGAGTCGGATGATGAGGTGGATACCAAGGCTCCAGCTCCAGGTGTGAAGGCGGCCCCTATCACAGCGGCTAAAACTGCACCTAAACCCAAACCCATCGCCAAACCCTCACCCGCCGTCACATCAGCCAAACCTACCAAACCCCCCCTACCCAAAAAGGCCCCAATTAAACCTGCGCCAAACAAGCTTACTCCACCTAAAACTGCCCCGACCAAACCAACTCCGACATCAGTGTTTGTCGATACGACACCGATGGTATGGGCCGATCAACCGCCGGATGCCAATGTTGAAGAGGTGACTTTTGAGGAGATGTCCGCTGGGAAGGCGTTAGGTAAAGGGGAGAAAGCGCCAAGGGAAAAGAAAGAGTTGACTGAGGAGGGTAGAAAGAAAATGTTGGAGAAGAGAGAGCGGAAGAAGGAAAAGATCAAGGAGAAGAGGAAGGCGGAGCAGGCGGCGAAGGTTTTGGCGAAGCAGGCGGAGAAGTCTGATGTTGGCGCCAAGGCTGTGGTAAAGACTGAAGCGGCGAAGGATGTTGCGGAGCAGACAGAGGTGGCAAAGGCTGGGGAGCAGAGTGGGGAGCAAAAGAATGCGGAGAAAGCTGAGGTGGCGGCCAAGGCCAAACCTAAGCGGAAGGCCAAGGCCAAGGGGAAGGGGAAGGCGGATGTGGCGGCTGCACAAGAGGCTGGTCCAGAATCTGCCTTACCCATCGCCGAAGAGGGTGGTGAAGATGGCGGATGGACCGTTGACGGGCCTTCGCGAGCTGTAGCTGCCTGGGCTGCAGACGCGTTGAAGCCTGACGACGGGGGGTGGGGTGATGCTTCAGCTTCGAGCTCGATACCGAAACCTAACGGCAATGCTTATCCGAAGAACAAACCCTCTTCGACACCTATCACTGTCGCTCAGAGCGGATCTGCCCGGCCTCCTATCCCCCATCCCCCTATCGCTCGCCCGCCCACGACCCAATCGACCAATCTCCCTTACCCCCGAAATCCCAGTAACTCCAACAATTTCCCTGCTGTCCACTCCCCCTCCAACTCTAACTTCCCCACTCGACCCTCTGCATTCGGGATGAATGGCCAACAACAATTCAGACCTGAATTCGGAGGTGGCTATACGGCGCGCGGAGGATATCATGGTGCGCCTCAGCCTTTCAGAGGAAACGGTGTCTCCCAGGCTTTCCGGGGTAGGGGTCGGGGCTACGGGCCTGTATATGGTCAGACGCCAAATCACCAACAGTACGGCCAATCCTCAATCTCGACCCAGGGACAAGTCCAGGCGGACGATATCCGGCTGGAGATGGAGAAGGTGGATGATGAGAGACTTCGGACGGGCAATGTTCAAAGTGCGGACAAGGCGGCGTCTTCGGGAAGCAAATGGGGACATGACGCCTATGAACGTCAGGTTCAGTTGGATAATGTCAAAGCGGCGTATGCGGGTATGGGCAGAGCTAGAGGAATGGCGAGGGCGTCTATGGGTGAGTCTTTTCCAACTGTCTAGATCTAAGCTGATATGTAGGTCGTGGAGGTTATGCCGCTTCGCGTTATGCCCCTCCACCCCAACCCCTCCCCACTCCCGCTCGACCGGTCACTGACAGTCACATCACCCAACCTCCTGCCACAGTCGACGAACTCTTACCGGCCGATACGTCAGGTGTGACTGTGCACCTTCCCGGCTCGAAAGAAAGCATCAATGTTTCTTTGCGCCTACCTACTCCTTCACCTACCCCACCTCCAGCGCCATCTACCCAGATCCGAGACGCACCACCTCACACCCGCAACACCCTCCCGCCCACGGCCCAAACCACAATCCCCACCCCACCCACTCACTCTGGCCCAACCCCCCTCCCACTCCCTCTCCACCTAACGGGCAACTCTCAACAATCCCACAGCCCCTTCACTCCCCGCTCCGAAACTGGCAGTGTCTCATCCTCCAATTTCGCCCCTGCTCCAATCCCCACATTCCTCCCACCCGGAATCGCCCAAATGCCCAATGGTGACTACTACAACGTCATCAATGGTGCGCCAGTCGATTTCCACCCTACTCCACGACTCCAACTCCCATCAGGCCGCGGGCGAGGGTATGGTGGACCCTCTGGTCAAACTGGCAGACCCATCAATCCCTTCGATAACCGTTATCCCTCTGTACCATACGCCAACACCCCAAGTCCCCAAATGTATTATGCGTCAACCCCTCCTCCTATGCCTCAGGGCTATGACAATTTCCGCCCTGATTCACCCTATGACTACGGCCAAAACTCCTACGTGGCCCCACAGGGTATGGCCTACTTTGCACCTCCTGCCCCGTCAAAAGCAGTCCTTATTCGAGATCCATCCGCACCGGCGGGTAACGAATCATCCGATTCAGCCACACCGACTAAGCCCAAACCCGCCACACCGGGGAATGGGTACCCATACCCACCCCAAGAGACAACGTACTACAACCAAACGTACAACCCTTACGCGAACGCAGCGCCAGAGATGGATATGGGCGAGATGCAATACGGGTATGGGTGGCAGGTGCCGTCAGGGTATAGGGGTTATTGAGGATAGTCGAATCTAGACCTTCGTGGCGAATAGGAAAGGCTGGCGAGATACCGTCAGGCATACTCGACTCTGGATCAGGCGAAATTCAGACGAAGAGACCAGTTGACGAGCGTGTGGGCTGGACAATTGTGGAGAGTCGGTAGTCACCTGTATGCTGGGCCAGGACGTCGAACCTATAGGTGCGAGGGGAGCCGAGTGTAGTCATAGGTTGAATTCTAGTCATGACCCGCACGCAACTGACATACTGATTAAGCTACTGATTGTGCGATTGCCTAACCGACCACTCCTAATGCGGCTTGTGACCTTGTCTATGGTCGTCTGACGCGCCGATACCACCATGCGGAAGACTCAACTGCGCCTTTAAAACAATTCGGATCACCTGTGTGATCTGCGATTGCGCCGGAGCATAAATTTGTGCGTGTCCCTGCAGAAAACGTTAATCAAGCCAAGTGTGTCTCTTGATGCCAGGATAATTCGAGCAAATTTGCATACAGCCTACATCATATATCAATCCTGGAAACATCCCGCTTTGACAGATACTCAACCCGTCTGACTCTCATGAACAGGTATAGTACGATCAATCGTCCGCAAAAGCATCATCGCCCAGCAAAACGTGGCAGTAGAGCTCCGTGAGCTCAAGGTCCGACTTGTCCATATCCCGTGACTCCTTCACCATCTGCTCTGCCACTGACTTGTCTTCAATGTGAGGCGCGCTCTCCCTCATGGCTGTTCGGACTGGACTGTCCACCGAGTTGCTGAAACCTTCAGGCCTATTTTGATCAGATTGGTCTTGCAAGCGAGGCACCCTCTGCAAACTACTGATGGACTTACAGCCCGGCAATGGCGCTCTCAAAATCGCGTCCATGGTAATAGCCATTACAGCCCGCAGGGAGAGTCTTGATGAGGTTCACAAAAGCAAGGGCGATGGACTCTTCTGGAGTGAGCGTGCCTCGCGATTGCTTGTCCGTCAGGTTCGCACACATTGCGTCGATTGACGCCAAGCCCGCAACCAGTGCGATTCCCCCTGCGTGCTCACACTTCGACCCGTAAACCTCGCAGCATGGGTAAGCAGTCCTGTGCACATGCTGACAGCTGTGACTGCATGCCTTCTCGCAACTGCGGCCGCGAGTGTAGAGGCTGCGACGTTGGTTGTCAGGTTCGGTGCTGTAGGAGTCGAGGTGGTGTTGAAGATGGTCAGCGATTGCTTCGCGTATCATCTTCTTTGTAACGTCGCGAGTCCGACCACTGGATTGCCTGACGCGATGACCCGCGGGGATGCTTGCTGCGATCTTGCTCGCGGCCGAAGAGAGATTGAAAATAATCACCTGCGCCATGCGTCCCGGTGACGTCTCCCACTGATCCCACTGATCTTGTGCAGTGTCGCTTGGGTTCGGCAGACTGCCGCCTGAGCCGATTGCCTCTTGCGTGGGATAGATCCTGAGACCTGGAGCGCCATCGTAGTTCACGCCGGTCATTGTGAGGAGTGTGAGAGCGCGTAGTTGAAGCCACGAGTGAGTAAATGAGTTAAAGTTATTGCTGCAAGCGGACGGTGTCGGGGAGGTGTGGCTGACTTGGATATTGTCTACTGAGGGAGAAACTGGGGGCGCCGAGGATCCATATATACCTCACAGGGGGAACGGCCGACAGCATGCCAGGCATACTATCTAGAACAAAACGGGGAAATGCTGAATGGGAAGACGATGTTGACGTCAGTTTCGCACCCTCTAGGAACCGAAGAAATCAGGAGAGACACCAATCGAGGTGTTTTGTCGGTCTTCCTTTCTTTAGTGTGAGCGTTTCAGACTTGTAACCGGAACAGACTGCGCTTTTAGTGTCTGCGAAGCGGAGAAGACAGGGGCTATATCCACCGAAGTGTTTGGGTTGCCGTCCTTTATTCAAAGTGGAGCGTTTCTGATCTGCGACGAGCGAAAGCTGTGCTTCCCCTGATGGGAACCGGAGAAGGGACAAAACCCATTCCCAGAGGTGTTTGGGCCGCAGTCCTTTGTCCTATTTCGATTTTCAAGGGGAGGGTGCTCGACCGGGCGCGGTCACCTAGAAGCAAGGCACGTCAATCAGGATGACCATTGCGGCGTTCTGACCGTGTCTATCGGCCGATACGCCCGATATTCACTCGATAGTGGCGAACTCTGAAACGCCTATGCTCTGGCGCCACTCTCAATCTTCGCCACTCCGGCTGGCGGAATGCCGTAAGCCTCTACGCGTCGAGGTTTGGTGCTCGAGCTGTGACATTCAACATTCCTTCCACCATATACGCTCTCTATAGCAGTACAACCACCACTAAAGGTCTATCCGCTGAGAAGGATCGACTCACAAGTCTCGCACCGAAAGCATGTCAAAATCTTACACCTCGGCTGGCGTTGAGTTGAGCTCGACAGTCGCTGGACCCTCTTCGTTCCCCTCTCAAGGGGCACAGACTACGAATCTATGGTCCGATATCCTTCGTTCGGCAGATAAGAAGAAAGTATACGGGCGCAAGAATGTGATAGTACTATGTAAGCTTAGTACACGGAGTATTCTTTTGACTCAAGCTGACCCGATAGCTGAAAGGCATCATGGGCGTAAACACCTCTTGACCGAATTACTGGGAACTCCGAACTCCGATGCTACTCGCCGAAGAAAGCGACCTTCTTCTACACTGGCTCTGGGATATGAAGTCTTTCAAATCCGAGATGAAGGCGATGAAGAGGCTGTCCCACCCACATCTATTTTCTTTCCGCCTGGGTCGGAAGGGGGTGGAGTGGGGCTGTTGAAGGCTGCAGTACCGCCTAGTGCTATACCCGTGAGCTCGCTTCTGTATATTGCGCGAAAGATGAGTCTGGGCTGATAAGAAGGACACGGCAGTGATGATTGTGCTGGATTGGACACGGCCGGGCGGAATGGCAAAGGAGTTGATGAGTTGGTTGAAGTGGATAGAAGAATGGGCGGGGGAATCTGATCACTCTGAAGAAATGCGAGATAGATGTAAGCTTCACTTCGCTCTCCGGCCCGGCCGTGCTATGTGTGGACTGTGGAAGCTTATTTAATAGTACAATCCCATCTCCAGAATTACTCTGAACCCTCTATCCCTTCTCCCTCAGCCTCAACTTCCGCCATCCCTTCTACATCATCCTACAGTGCCAGCGCCCCACTGCTACCGCTCGGACCAGGTACCCTCACGCTAAATCCACATGGCATCCCGATAATCGTCGTTTGTACCAAGGCGGACCTGATGGAAAGCGGGGCCGAGGGGTCAGGGATGAAGGGTGCCGCATGGGAAGAACGGTGTGATTGGGCTCAACAGGTGATAAGGACTATATGTTTGTCTTGTAAGTTGTCGTCTTCAGCTATAATGTGGGAGATGATCTATGATGCGCCCTCACTTCGAAGCTGAAATCACAGATGGCGCCGCACTATTCTACACCTCTTCAACCCAACCATCAACCTACACCTTACTCCGCGCTTACCTCTTACATCGACTCCATTCATCCCCTTCTTCACTACCACAAACCACATCCCCAACATCCCCCTCGACTTCCTTCACCACTTCCCCTCCTCCGCCCATCTCCCGCTTTCCATTCCCATACCGCGCCAATGTCCTCGATAGGGATGCCGTAATGGTACCCTCAGGCTGGGACACCTGGGGCAAAATCAATGTCCTCCGTGATAATTTTGACCCAGCTGGGATCTTGGCGGTAGTTGAGAAGGAGCTTCAGGCAGCTGGCGAGGGAGCTGATGGCGAGCGGTTAGAGGGGGTTTGGGCAAGGATGATACCTGATCCTTTACGAAATAAGGTAAGTTACCTATCCATCACACGTGTGGTCGAAACAAGCTTATACTCCCTAGCCTAATAACGCGGTCGGATCCACATCAACCGTCGAGCCCGAGCAATCCTTTCTGTCTAGACAATACGACCTGCTCCAAAAAGATCCAAATCGAGATCCTAGAGCGGCATTCCGACAACCTACACAGGCCTCTACTCCCGCTTCGTCCACAGGTATCTCAGGTAGAGAAGGGGACAGGTATGGAGGATACGGTGGCGTCGTAGGCCCACTTGCATCATCTGGGGGGCTCAGTCTGCCCGGTGTCGAAAAGGCAATGTTGGAGATGGAGGGTCAGGGCGCGGAAGATCTAAAGGAGAAATTCGCAAAGATGGGTCGGAAAGATGGGACCGCAGGATCTGTGGGTAGGTCTGTGGGTGTCTCGCCGACAACGCCAGCTAGTGGAGAGCGGGCGTCAGGGGCTGGTGCGGGAGTACCTAATGAGGCTTTGCATAGTTTCTTTCAGGGGCTGTTGGCTTCGAAAGGGAAGACCTCGGCTGGGGCGGGGGTTGGAGGGCTGGCTTCGCCAAAGACTGTAGGGGAGTAGATCTTGGATGTATACACTGCGAGTACGGATGCAGAGCTTGGCAGATACATTGATGGTCTCTCTACTGATCATCCGAGCGATTGACAATATGTACCGGTATCCCATAACATGCATTGTTCAACAAAGATACTCCCCCGTACCCCATACTTTCCCCGCCTAATAGTCATAGACCGCCATCTCCCACCACACCTCGACCTAAACTTTCCATCTCCGCCCAATCCCAAACATTCCCAAACCCGAAATCACACAGCAGCCCGCAGCGATCCAGAGTGTGGCGCTAAAACACCTCGTACCATAACACGTAGGTATTTGATCTTCCCTATGCGATATAAAGCCACTTTCTCCGGGCGCACCAGGGATAGGCGAGTGATTTGGGATTGAAGCTACCGCTGAGGAAATGAAGGCGTAGAGGTACTGAGTATTAGCGATTATCCCTATTACCCTCGCTGCAATTGCCCGATTCTCCGCCGACAAAGGGACATACCGAAAATCCCACTGCACCAAATGCTGCAAAGTATGAAATCATACCCCAAGCCAGGCCGAAACTTGTTGGACCGAAATGTGCCGAGACAATCGCGGGCTGGACTATCAGTAATGAACCTACTCTCAGGTAAAAAAAACACCAATATTGTAAACTCACTGTAAGCGTAAACAGGGTGCCATACATCAATCCCGTTCCGGCACTAAGCACCCAAAGCCCACTCTCACTCTCGAGCCAACCAGCACTCCACGCAAACACCCCAGCCAACGCCAAAGCGCCCAGCGCATTAAAGCTCGTGCGTAACAACCTGACAGGTCGGCGCTGGACGTAGATGTGTACACTGGCATTCAGGTCATTTTGACCGGGACCGTGTGGGATTGCGACGGGCGTTAAGGGGGGTGCGAGCCAATCTGCCACGAGACCAGTGAGGAGGCGAGAGACTGTCCCGGTTAAAGAAAGGATTTGGACGTGTTTGTTCCGTAAGAGTAAAGGGTGGGAGGCAGATGTGTCGGATAGGGCCGAAAGGGACATTGGGGAGAGGGAGAGGATGGAGAGGGACGGAAGCGAGGATGCTGGGATCGAAGTGAGGATGTGTGTTGTAGGGGCTGGATCGGAAGGTGGAAGCAAGGAAGTAAGGATTGTGCCTATACTTGCGATTATAGTTTCGCTCTGCATTATCAGTGAAGATTCCGCCCAGAAGATCGCGGTCCTGGTCTTACAGGCCCAATGCACAACGCGAGCAGTATCCCAAACGCCCAAAATCCTCCCCAATCAACCAACAATCTCCCCACAGTCCACCTCTCTTTACCTCGCACAATCGCCTCTGCATCCTCTCTCGCAGCTTCAGGTCCTCCAATCAATAACGGTGTATGTTCATCGAGATGCAAGAGCTGGCTCGTCGGACTGCAGATATCTTCCTCTTCTTCCGTACTTTCGCGCCCGTGGTCATGGTCCGTATCGTCCTGTAGACCTGGAAGTTTCGTTGGTAGGATCCGAAGGAATAGGGCTGATAGGAGGTTGAGAACGAGTGAGAGGATACCGAGGAATGTGAGGTAAGAGACAGGATTAAGATCCCCAGTGGAGGATTGGAATATGTTTAGTGAGGAGAATGAGGATAAGACTAGGGAGGATAGGGAGATGAGGGAGAGAGGGACGGAGAGTGACAATGTCGGGTGAGAGGGGAAAGAGAGTGAGGCTGGAGGATAAGTTTAGTTCTCTCATGAGGGTTCATTGGCTCATCTCGAGAAGGTAACTTACCACATGTTAGGGCTGCAAAGTAAGAGCCTACAGTCGCTCCTCCTATAAGGAAATAAGCAAGGGTGAGCCAGAGGTGGACGTAGGGTGTATCCGGGTTGGCCTTCTCAAGTATGAGAGCAAAGGAGAAATAGCCCGCGGCGGATAGACCAGCAGAGATAAGAGATCCTCTAACTTGTCAGCTGATCCAGGCTTATAGGCACGAAGGGCGCCAATCAGCTGAACTTACATTCTTGGTCCATGCCGATCCGTCACTGAACCCAAAGGAGCAGCCATAAGGTACACCCCTAATATCCCACTAATCATCAGCAACTCCTTTCTCCTCGCACATACCCAACAACAATCGTTTGAGCCTCCGGACCGCCCAATTCCAGCCGTTTAGCCACTACAGGACCATATGTCGGCCAAACATAAACTCCATTGGCCTGAACAGCCGACAAGACGATACACGCACACGTCACTATTGTCTGGGCTCTTTCAGGCAGGCGGAAATGGAGAAGGCGGTGATAGAGTGGTCGGCGGGATGAGAGAATGTAGTCCATATCGGGCGGAGCGAGTGGTGAGGATAGTGGAGAGACGGGATGGGGGCGTTCGATATCGTATACTACCCCGGAGTGGGGCGGGGGAGGGGAGGGTGCAGGTTTGGCTGGCATGTTGGGGCTCCTGGGTGTGATCTGTTCTCGACAATTGTATGGAGAGAGATTAAAGCCGGACTAGGGGTGACTATGTCAATGACAAGCTATGAGATGGGTGTATTGAATGAGACGATAGAGGTCTCGGTCCATCATGGTTGCGTGTGGGCCGAGGTGTCACGTGCAGGCTATCGTTGTTGTCGCCTGGGCTGACAGCTGTTACAAGTTCCAACTATACTTACTCCGCATACACCCAGCTGTGCATCTTGAGCTATCCAGCCAGCCCTACTCTAAGCCAACACCGAAACGCAATGCCCAAGAAAGCCAGAGTCTTACCGCACCCTTCGACACTAGTGGAGAAACAACCAGACGACGACGTTTTGTTCCGAGGTGAGTTACGGTCATTCTTCGCTTTGGGTGGAACTTGGCCATTACACTGGGGCCCGCCTATATTGACTTACTGATATATTATGTTCTACTGGACGTAACTTATGAGACTGTTTGCTGATGTTTTAGAACGATACAAGGCCCTAAAGGGATTAGTGTACGAAATTGAAGATGTCCGTCTTTCCTTTTCCTGCAGGACACCGTCTTCATCCACACCCATCCCGCTGCTGCTCAATGCTGATGAGATCAGGAGAACAATATAATCGGCTTCAGAGCTGCCCAAGCTCGAGCAAGAGTTGCAGCTCTCCGATCAGACTATGCGCAGAGGCAAGAAGAGGCCAAGTTGCAGAACGAACGGTATGTCCCTCATTGCTGTGTGGGCTTGGTACACCAGACCAGTCATACTGCTAGGTGCTGATTGTCATCAGGCCACCAATGGAAATAGATCCAGCTCGTCAATATACTACAACCCCTCCACACTCCCCTCCACGCCGACATGACTCAGCCTCCCAATCGAGTCAACCACCTCCCGTGCTCGCACCAATCGCACAGTCAGGCCCAAGTGCCGAAGCTGCTCGATTCTCATTACCTCAACTATCACTCATCCCTTCTGTCCCTGTCCCTGTCGCTTCCGCCTCTCCTCCGCGTGGCGACTCCAGACCACCATCATCAAACACCGCCAACAACCCACCTGCACCTAGACCGACCTCTACTTCTCCCCATAAATCTCAAACGGGTCCACTCCAGGATACATATCCCGCCCGGGCAGGTAGTGGAGGTACACACGGGCATAGTCGGCGACAGGGAAGTAATGCCAGTAGTGTACATTCTGTACCGCCAAGTGCGAGCGCCGCGGGCTCGGTGGCGTCTTCGGGTTTAGTCAGGAAGCATGCGCCGCTGGTGGGGCCCAATGGCGAGGAGGACGAGTTGATGAGCGATTAGCACAACTCCGCAAGGAAGGGTGGCGATGCAGAAAGGAGATAGGGAAGGGAGGTCACGGGAATAGACGGCGCGGGAGAAAGGGACAAGGGGGACATTTCATGCTTGACACCCAGGGCGGAGGTCGGAGAGTAATATGTGGGATGTGGGTATTTGAGGGAGGAGGGTGATGAGGGTGTTTGTATGTTCAGAGCCGCAAGTGCTGTCCGGCTCAATGTTGGCCGCTCAGGTGAAATTCCAGATGACTATGGACATTCGGTTTTTGGACTCAGGGAATCTCTCGCGGAGGCCCAACTTCTGCCCATAACTTTATCAGCTGTTCAAACGTTCAAGGACAAGAGTACGGGCACCGTCAAATAAGATACCCTCGTGCTTGGGCCAATGACGAGAATTTCGCGATGGCTCCGCCTTAGATCAGTTCAAATCGCATGATCTCCGCCGCCCTTGCCCATCCTTCATCCTCTTTGCATCATCCTAGTCCTACGCCCTAATGAGCCTTGACGGGTCCTTCCTTCTCTGCCTCTGCGACGAATTGGCGGATGCTAAATTGTCAGTTTGGGTCGTGTCGTTGAGCTCGCCAGCCAGAATGCGGTCCAATAAGGCCCAACTCCTAATTCCCTCGAAGTATCCTTCTAACCCTCCAATCCGCGTCTTTTGTTGCCCATCCGACCATTCCTTAATTCCCGACCAGTCCTATTCCATACCCCAATGACCTCTGTCTCTCCACCCCGCGCAACATTCCCTCTCTTCCATCTGACATCGCATCCCGTATTCAGTCTATCATCCCCACCATTTCGATGAACCTTCCCACCCGCTTGAGATCTACTTCCAATGCCAATCAATCGAACAAACACTCACAAGTCCTCCTCGGCTTTACTAGTCGCGGTGATTGTCTGGTCCTGAGCAATAGGTGCCGGACGCTGAGGTCCTGTGGCCTTTTCACCACCGCCGAGCTGTGTGTAGGCTATTGCGCCAGTGGTGATTATCGTGCCGAGTGCGCTGGAGTGTCAGTAAGGGATCGAAGCGAGGACAGGTGTGGTATAGGATGCGGAATGGGATGTCGAATTCGAATCGTGGGTGCAATTCCAGCTGGTCCGAGGCTTGTATTCTGTCTTTCCGGTATTCCGCTGCTGTACGCCAAGCACATCGTACCATCTCCCCGTCCACACTCCAGCAGTACAGTCCTTTCCTCGTGTATTCCCTCCTGAATGGCCTTGGACTTCCGCGGGACAACGGCAAAGTCAACAGTTTAAACATACAGGTACTCGTTCTGCCTCATTAGCTAAGTTCTCTTGACCCCTATGGGTAGAATTTCGGGCCGTATAACTCACTTTAACAACCATTCCAGCGATGTTGTAGGACATGATGGGCGGGTGTGTGGAGGGTGGGGAATGGGTAGTAGTAGATGGGTGTATGGTGTATAGTACTAGGCGGAAAAGGCACAGTAAGGAGGAGTAAGGGAATGCCACGTGGTAGTAACGCCGACTTTCCCCGACTCTCACTCAAGGCAAGAATTTAATCTCACCACAGGCCACAATAAGTAACTCCATATACATCCTATCTACAAGAGCACAGCTGGATTGATCATCGGCAGATCAATCACAAATTGACATACCTATCCCCTTGTTTTTCAAACAATCGAAACGATCACACAAAATGTTCACAACTATCCAAAAATCACCCATGTCGCTCTTTCTTCGCCCGTCGACATTTGCGTCAAGCTCTAGAGTTACACTTGCTGCTTTTGCCCAACCAGCACCTTCGGCAATGGGTCAGGTTAGGTCAAGAAGTGATCTGGCGCCGAGACGGACGAAATATAAGAAGGCGCAGAAGGGGAGAGTAGGGGTGAGTGCTTTTGGCTTGGGTGTGGAATGGCAGGGCTGGATGCAGATGTGGGCGGGGAACGGCGAGTGTCAGGAATGGAACCGGTAATTTGCGGGAATCGTGGATCTCTACCTCTAAGAGCTAAGAATACGGGGCTGGAGCAATGCTCTGGAGAGCAAAGACCGACCTAGTACCATCTGGCGGTCAGGTCTGCTTGTCATTGTATCCCATATCGACGATCTACTACTTTCTTCTTCCTGGATTACTCTACCCTACCACGGAGTTTGGCTAATACCCAGATCCCCACCGGCGGCTCCCTAAAAGGTTCATCCCTCGAACACGCACCTTTTGGCCTCAGACTCCTATCCTCCGCCAGACTGACCGCCGCCCAACTCACCTCTGCCCAAACAGCCATAAAACGCCGAATCAAACCCGTCAAGGGTGCCGAGTGCTTCTTGCGTGTTTTCCCAGATGTACCGGTGTGTGTTAAAGGGAATGAAACTAGGATGGGGAAAGGGAAGGGAAGTTTTGAATATTGGGCGTGTAGGGTTCCTGTGGGTAGGGTGGTCTTTGAGGTTGGAGGTGGAGGGATTAGGGAGGAGATTGCTAGGCAGGGTGAGTTTGGATTGTGTTTGAGTCGGTTTGGATGGGGTTGGTTGGGTTGGGGTGGGTAACAGTGAGGTTTAGGTCGGGAGAGGTGGGGATGATTTATGAGTAGTGAAGTGTGGGGGAGGCCACGGTCCGACTTGGGTCAGGCCAGATGTTCGATGCGTAAATCGGCTAGGAAGGGAAGACAGAGGAGTTGGCGGCTTTTGCGAGACGATAGGAACTCTTATTGAAGCGCTGAGGGCCAGAATCAATCATCCTTGGACGTAAGCTGACACCCCCAGCCCTCCGTCTAGCACAAGTAAAACTCCCAGCCTCATCAGAATTCATCACTTCCACTTCCTCACCCCGACTAGGCTCACTCTCTTCCCCCTCTCTCGGCCGACCGCCAGCTGCTCTACCTGCTCCAGCACATCTAGCAGCTATGGACGCGAAGGATGAAGGGAAGGCGCCGGGTCTGGTCATGGCGCAGGAGGAGAGGAGGGTGGAGGAGGTTGAGAGGGGATTAGCGGGGATGGCTTTGGGTGCATAGGATGGAGATGGAGGATGCAGAAGATTGAAAGGCCGGAAATGGGTCTGGGGTCCTTTGAGAGGGTCGTGTGGTCAGCTGACACTTTTTGACTCTGGAAGTCTAAAAACGGATGGAATGGAGCTTGTACTGATACAATTCCTTACTGTCTCATTGGGCTCGTTAGGTCCATACAGGATTCTGGACAGTGCCGGCGACACTGCTGCTTCTGCGATTCGAAATCTGATCACGCTAAAACAGGTCGAGCTGGATCTGCAAATTTCCTCAAGGGTGAAGCAGTGAATGAAAGGATTCAAGGCGTGGCACACGTTGGAAACGCGCGACTTGCCGTGGGGTTCAGGGGATTTTGTTTCGAGGCGGTCAGGGTCGAGGGGGGGTCGTGGAGGTATGGGCTAAAGGAGGTCAAGAAAGAAACGCGTATGGTGAGTGTGTTGCGTGTTCCAAGTCAGCTGGGATCTGAATGTACAGATCGAGAGATCTGGCCTCGGAACAAATCGGGGTGGAGACTTGGCGCGGTGGAGCAGTGAGCGAAGGGAGGGCAATACGGAACGCGTTTTGGTGAGCGTGTTTGGTGTTTGGTTCTGGCGCCCCTTTGAAGATTGCTGACGTCTCAGTCTTGGCCTGGCCAAAACGTGATCGAGGAGGTAAACAGGGTGGAGCAGTGGGCGAAGGGAATCAAGTGATCTGACGCGTCTGGTGAGTACGATAGATCTCGTGGGGGATCGCGTTTTGAAAACTGCGGAGTTCTGGGGTTCTTGCCTCGGAGCGAAACGGGCAGGTTAGAGGGACCGGCGGGACATATAAGGTGGCGAGCATCCCCCCATTTCAAGACTATACCCATCCCTCCATTCCCCTCACACACACACACACACACACACACACGTTATCACCTACTCACCTTACCACATCTCACTTTCAGCATCATGGCGACCTCGGGATACAACACGACTGGCGATTATACTTACGCGCAACTGACTCAAAATTTCGAGTTTTTCAATGCTTCGGGCACCCGCGAGGAGGCGAAGCCTGGGTCAATCGGTGAATTTACTGTTTGTGAGTTGATGCACCTTAATTATCCATCCGCCAACACCCCAAGCTCCGTGCAATCGCACGGCGCCGTGTGATTTGTTGATGAATGCTGATGGCCAGACCTCAAGGCGACTGGAGACACCGTCAGAGCCCATGCTGGCTACTCGATGGGCCAGGGCCGGCTGGAGGACCTGCACTATACCATCTACCCAGCCCACCAGAAACATGTCACGAACACCGGCACTCAGTTCGCTGCGACGAACTACGGTGGGACCAACGGGTCCGGCTACGCGTACAACGAGGTGGCCTCACAGGGGACGATGCCGCAGGGCGGATGGGGCGAGCCTTACGTTTACTTGAACCAGGACTGGAACAATATCCAGCAGAACAACGACCGGTACGGGGGACAGTACCAGCGCTAAGGTGTATCTCGAATCTCTCCTGCCGTAGATGTGGCGCGGAACTCAACTGAGACACTCAGTATACTTACATGACATCACATCGGTCCCATTGCCAAAAGTGCTCCCCTCACAAAACTCATTGTAGATATTCCATTTCCCATGCAGTATCTTTTCCGAGCAAGACCGATACGTACCACGTATCACAAAAAATCGCCGTCGCGGCTATGTAGTATTTTCTACGTTTGCTGTCCGCGATGTGGTGCACTCAGCTCTCGCTCGCTCACGAGCCGTGATGCGCATCTCAGACGCAGGTGACCCCACCCAAACCTTTGGAAGTGCCACTTTGTTTACTTTACGTAAAGCTGAATCTCCTCCAACCGGAAAGCATGATTTTGACATCAAGTTGACAGCCTCCGTTGCATGCTGATCCCTATTTGTTTGAGTTATCATCTCCATCCATGATTATAGCAATTGCTAGCAATGATGCTTGGCAGTGCGAAATACAAAATCTCACTCGCGACTTAGACCGGCCAAGTCGATAGATTCCCACTGGTGACTGAACCGCGCTCAAGCTCGAGATTTCGAATACCATCTCATCTCTCAGTGTCTAAGTGTCTGTGACACAGCGTTGGCGAGGGATTTCGGGATGTGCTTTAGGATATCTCGACGTCAGTACTGGGAGCACTCGAACATTCTATGCTCAGGTCCGGGTAGGGTCAGAGGAGAAAACGAAAGGATAACGAAGGGGTAACGCGTTCCTTTCAGCTTTCTGGCGCCTCGTGATCTCCCTTTCCCCCCTGTTTTGCTCTTATCGCTTACCTCTCTATCCAGTCATTCCTACAGAATTCTTCCCGACTACCATCCACTCACACGATGACTCAACTCGCAAGCACCAATCCGACCGACCCTCACTCCTCCTCCTCCGATGCTGGCGGGCAGCGCGAAGAAGAGCCAACCCTATGCCTCTTTCTGGACAAAGAGTCCGGTTGCAAGTATACCTGCTACATGACTCCCAGCCGGTTCGAAGATGTCTCCAAGCAGTGGTCGATATACAAGAACGAGGCGGGCGGCAACAATGAGAAGACCTGCCATTTCGCAAAGCGGGAGTGGGAACGGGCTCAGGACTCCCCGACTGCCTGGAAGTCGGTGAAGCTGTCTTCCCTGCCCAACTGGACGACCGGTCTCTGTTCCAGCGGGGACGAAGGCGGTATTGTCGACGTCATCAGAGACAGCGCCCCACACATCACACTCAAACTCGCCCAACTCAACCTCACCCACGACGACCCCACTGCCAAAGCCGAAGCTGTCAGTCTCGCACTTCAGCTCAGGGTCGATGCTGTCGCTAGAGCATGCGCCGAGACCGAAGCTGGTTACACGGAAGAGTTTGGACATGTCGACTCTCAAGGTTCCCCCAGCTCGCGATACCAGCTTCCCCGCTCCGTCTGCTACTTCGGTGGCAATGACACCGGAATCGGCGGCAGAGTCGCAAAGGTGTGCTTGTCGGCAAGCGAGTACATCAAGGCCGCGGCGAAGTGGAGCAGGGTATATGGGCAAGGGAAGAATGCGGATGGGGATGACGCGTTGACACCAGGGGCGCCGCTCAGCTACAGGCCGCTGGGCGGATTGGGGTCGGAGATTGAGGGACACGAAGGGATCAGGACTCTGATCGATACAACGTGCACCGATGCGGTCGCATTGCTGATGGAGGAAGAGCTCAAGACATCGGAAGTTGGCAAAACGCGTACGTGGGAGGAGTACGTCAACGCACATGAGAAGGCGCTGGACTCCTGCGTCAGCGCCTACTCTTCTATTGCCGGAAAACTTGTTCTAAAGGAAATCCATGCTGCGGAGACGAGTCACGGTACGGAGGGTGGATCTGGTCAAAATGCTGGCGAGGGAGGAAACAAGGGGACGTCAGCGCGTCTCAAGGAGTCGACAGGATGAGTAGAGGCTGCTGAATGCTGATCTACCTGAGGCGAAACCTGTGCGAGAGCTGTTCATCTCGTCTACCCTTGTACCATCCCATATTTCAATGTATCGTCTGGCCTGTATGGCATGTCACTGACTTGAGATACTTAACTGCCTCTCGATCAATGTCACTGACGCAGCACTTCAATCTCACTCGAGGACTGACCGGGAGCAGTATCGACGCGCTGAGCGCACATGCAAGACGGTATGGTACCTAGTACTAGACCTAGGCTTCGCTTTTCTGCCTTTGTTATCGGATGATGTGCGAATGGCGTGTTCGCACCCCCTGCGATGTCGTCACGCCCACGACTGTGGAGCAAAGGGGGTTGTAAGGATCGTGGGCACTGGGTGGCGAGGGGATTGACCGGTCGCCGGTTCTCAATATGAGTCGGGTACCGGGCACCCACTGCGGCTATCCTCCTTACTCTTCTTCCTATCCCAGGGATTCGCATTCCTTTCCAGATCAACATATTATACCACATCACAATCACACCATATCCGTCATGCCGAAATTTGGCTCAGAAAGTGACGACCTCATCATCTGGTCCCTTGACACTACCGCTGGGCCATCGAACAGGGATGAGGGGAGGAAGAGCACCGATGGCAAGTTCACAACGTTCGACTACATGCGTGGCAAGTTTCAATTGCGCCAGAGCCCTCACCGCTCCACGCTGAGCCCGGCTCCGGTTGTCGATCTGAGTGGAGGAGATGAGGAACTCGCACCCACTCATCGTGCATGGGGGGTCATCAATGCGGACGATATCTACAAGTACACTGCGAAGGAGACCGTGGATGATGAGAGCCTCAAAGCGACTGAGGAACTGAGGGGAACAGTGGCGGATGCGGAGCTGGAGGAGGCGGTGAAGCAGTCGGTGAGGCGGAAGCTGTTCTTCAATCTTGTTGACAAGATCAATGTGAGGACTTTCACCCAGAAAGACTTTGACTCGTATGCACCCTGGATCCAAGAGGTGGCGGTGACCCAAGGAGAAGGCTCGACTGGATAGTGAAGGCAAGCCACGGCGGCCTAGTCCCCGGCCCGGCGAGTGCTCATTAGCTGTTTGTCGTACTCATCTTACTGCTTTCCTCTATCTTACATCGAATGCATATATCATCGGTCTACAAAAGTTTCTGACACCTTAGTAGGGCCCCTTATCTAGTCAAAATCTCCAATGGCGAGACAATCTTCTGACCCTTGACGACATACCGGCCCCTTCCCCCTTCCCCTACCATCTCGCCACCCGCCTCTTTCCGCCACGCCCCACTAACACCGCTCGAGGATAACAGCGATGCCCTGTCCTCCACCAATACACGCCGCACCCAACGCCCAGCGCTTCTCAAGCCTGATGAGATTGTGTGTCAAGTTGGCCAAGATCCTAGCTCCGGAAGCGGCCAGTGGGTGACCAACAGCGATAGCTCCGCCAAACATGTTGGTTTTGTCGTTGGGTAGTTCGAGCTCGCGTTGGACTGCTAGCCATTGGGCAGCGAAGGCCTGAGAGTTAGCTGCTGATCGAGTAGGATGTGGAATTGAGAACAAGTGAGGGAGAAGGGGGAGGAGGGATTTGGGACGTGGAAGGTAATTGCGAAGCTTAAGAAGAGGGTGGACAGGCGATAGACGACTTTCGGCTATTCCCTTTTCCTCCTTCCTATTACTCCTCCCTCACCCTTCCGCCCTTACACCATAGGATACCCAAACCCAAACCCATGACTCACCTCGTTAACCTCAATAATATCCATATCCCCAATACTTTTCCCAACCCTCTCCAACGCCTTCCTAACAGAAACAACAGGTCCAATCCCCATAATTTCAGGCTCACAAGCACTCCACGCATACCCCGCAATTCTAACCAAAGGCTGGACTCCAAACTTCTTCAACGCCTCTTCAGACATGACGACATTCGCCGCTCCTCCATCGCATATACCCGAGGCATTCGCAGCAGTCACCACGCCATCCTTTGCGAATACAGGCGAGAGCTTGGCGAGTGATGCGGCGTTGGATTGTGGGCGGGGGTGTTCATCCACTGTTAAGGAGGCTGGACCTTTGCGGGATGGTTTGAGGGTGACGGGTGTGATTTCTGATTTGAATGCCCCTGAGGCTAGGCCGGCGGCGTAACGTTCTTGAGATTGTAGTGCGTAGGCTGGAATTTCAGCCCATAATTATGGCAAATGGATTGATGACATACCGTCACATTCTTCTCTGCTTATACCGTATTTTCGAGCCAAGTTCTCAGCCGTTACTGGATATTTAGCAGAGAGCTACTTCGACATCACAGAGAGTACTCACCGCCCATTGCTGTTCGTTGACCAGTAGGGTTCTGATCGATCAGACTGGCCGCTAAAGAATCTTCCAATCTGAGGTCTACGCCATATTTGGTCCCAAATCTATTCATTAGCAAGGTCTTCTGCAAAGTCCAAAGGGGACATACCGAGTCGCGCCGGATAGAGTAAATGGGGCTCCTGACATACTCTCCGCTCCGCCCGTAAGACACACGCTTGCGTCACCCAGAGAAATGTTCTGGACGGCAGTGATGACTGTTTGGAATCCTGATCCGCACAGACTAGGACGTCAGCTTCGTTTGTTGTTGGAGCTGTGGTCTTTGGACGTACCGGTTCTCTGTCAATGCTGGGACTGTAGGGCCTAGACCTGATAGGTGGCCCACGTGCCTTGCTAGGAATGGCGTAGAGTTGTCGGATTGGGTAACGCCTCTGCAAAGTGTTAGCTATTTAATGCCCCTGGCAACTAAGGGAGGGCTTAAACGGCCTGACAGCTTACCCAAAGAACACCTGATCTACTTCTACGCCCTTGGGCAGTTCGGCCAGAGCAGCTTTACCGGCCATTCCACCAAGCTCGGACGCTTTGAAGTCTTTCAGTCTGATATATCAGCTGAAGCTCTATGCTTAGAAAGTGGATACAGGGAGCCTCAGCGGGGACAGCTCCCAGACTCTAGAAGACCACTTACGATCCACCATACGCGCCGAATGGTGTCCGCTTAGACGAGACGATGAAAGACTCGGGTCGATGGATGTGGGAAGCAAGATTCCGAAGTGAGGCGCGCATATCAGCTAGCTCGTGTGAGTGTGTATGTGAGTGAGGTGAGCCTGAGAAGGTGGTCTATAGTGGAAGATGTAAGTATGATTCAGCGAAGTGTTGTTGATCTGCACTACACCGGTAGAGGTGGTTACCGGTGCGCCGGTTGCGGCTTTAACCGGCTAAAGGGAGGGAAGCTTTAAGGGGTCGGGCATCGGCCATGTCCGATAGGTGGAGGTGGAGGCGGCTGGCGGCTCCTGCCGCTCGCCCGAGCCAACGCACTCCACACCCTTATAGATCAGCAAGGGGTACTTACCTATAGGGCCAATAGCTACCGATAAACCCCTTGCCCAGCCCATACAGCCACAGCACGACCCCAGTCAACCTCACAGATCGGTCAACTTTTCCCAGTCGCAATACGAAGCCGCGCGGCCCGAGCTCCATCTCTCGAAAGCTTATCTCCGCCCGATCCCCCACACCCGATGTCCGATCGTGTCCAAGATACCGTCGAGAGTGATGGAGAGAACGACAGGACATCTAATGATTTCTCAGACGGATTCCTGTCCGCAGTCGAAGGTCACCTACTCGGGATCGACGAAGATGACGAGAATGAGAATGGGGACGATGATGGGATAGAGTCTGAGGAAGGGGATTTCTGGATCGACGATGATGAGGAGGATGAGGACGAAGATGGGGACGACGGTATGGATCTGGACGACGACGACGATGATGATGATGAGGATGATGATTATGTGCCGGGAGGGGACGACGATGATGAGCCACAATATACCATCCAGGTCGATCCGAGCGATACAGCCATGCTTACTGCGCTGTTCAACCACTCGAATGCGGGTCCAGCGGGACAGTCGGCACTCATAAGGCAACTCATGGCTGCTGGGTATATTCAGCGGACAGTTCCTGCAGCACGGACCCCGGCGCAGCTCGAGGCGCAACGTCAAAGGGAGAGGTGGTGGATCCCGAAAACCGCTTCGGACCGGCGGGGCCGGGAGTTGTTGTGCGGTGGGGAGTTTGGGCGGGTGGGTCAGTGGGCCCTGGGTAAGGGTCAGAGCGTGAGGAGGCCGAGGTTGAAAGAGACTAGTCGGTTTGGCGCCGTCCCTTCTATGTCTAAGGTGTGTCTATCGGTGTTCCGAAGGAGTAGCCGCTAATCCGATTTAGGCGACTCTTCCGAATACCAATGGGACTGTAGTTGCAGTTTACCCATCAGTACCCTACGTTGGTCAATATGCCAAACAAGACTATTCAATATTTTGTGAGTATCTTTCTCTGAATTGACACTTTTGGAAACGCTGACTTATCTCCCCCTTTGATACCTGCCTTCGCTACAATCGTTACCTTCCAGTCACTGCAACCCAAAACTTTACATTGCACCTATACAATCTATCTCAATCCCGAATCACACCCAAACGACCTCGGGTCCCGCCCTCTTCTGGGTCTAGGGCGAGAGTAAGGACGTCGACTTCACCCCGCCAAGCAGCGCGCACGATGCCGGGTGGGTTTGGAGGGATGGATGATGATGAGGATGAAGACGATGATGATTATATTGATGAAGATGATGAAGAGGGGTTGGCGCCGATGTTTAACATGGGCCGAAGGGGGATGTTGGGGGAAGATACTAGTTTGAAGAAGATTAAGGCTGTTAGGGGTGAAGAGGGTGAGTTGTGGCTCATGTCTTCGAGAAGGCAAGCTGATGGGTAGGTATGTGGACTATCACGGATAGTGATTCTACACGAGATGGAGAGAGGTAAATTGTCGTCTGCTTGTGGTACTGGCGTGGTACTGGCGAGGAAGAAAGGGACATTCAGCTGAGATTGCAGGATGATTTACTCCTCCATCACCCCTCATGTCCATATGCTCCATACAGCCGAGCACGAATCCGAGCATACCTGTTTGGACTTTTCGGGTGGTGCACCCGGCGGCAGGAGAGGCGGGGTAAGATCTATGTATGGGCAAGAAAGGTTTGGTGTAAGTTCTGCCAATCTTATTCAATCGCCACCTTTGCCCCGTCTCCTCCTTCCTCGTCGGTCAATAGCATATACCTTTGCCTGTCGCTTTTGCGGATCAGATCGAAGGTTGATGTTCCTGCTCGGGCTCGGGCTCAGGCTGACTGTTGCAGATTTGGAGTATCAGATTCTCTGCCGATGGTCAAGAAGTCGTTGCTGGAGGGGGTGATGGAAGGATTATGGTTTATGATATTGAAGCTCAGCGGAGGTCGCTTAGTATTGTTGGGCATACGGACGATGGTAAGTCTGCTGTCCTTAAATCTCAAATCTTACCATATCGCCTTCACTTCTTTTCTGCCTTATGTTCCACCACCATCCTTCCTCTCCTTCCTGGCTCTACTTGTCCCTGAATCCTTCCCCAGTCCCTTCCTTGCAGTAACCATCACCTCCCAATCCCATGCCCAATCGCTAACTCCCCAAGTCAACGCAGTCTGTTTCGCCGATGAATCAAGCACCAACATCCTAGTTTCAGGCTCTGACGACGGCTATGTTAAAATCTGGGATAGACGTTCTTTATCAGGTGGAACACCCTCGGGTGTCCTAGTGGGCGCAACGGAAGGAATCACTTACACTTCGCCTAAGGGTGATGGGCGATATGTCGTTGTGAATTCTAAAGATCAGGCGGCTAGGTTGTATGATTTGAGGAAAATGAAGAATTGGAGTGAATTTGAAGGGGAGCCGGATGCGGTTAGTAAATATGGTCAGAGAGGGTTTGATTGTGAGTTAGAGTTTTCTCTTGGCTTGTTAGGTTTTGATTGAGGGAGTGTGAGATAGGGCGAGGAGGAAAGGAAAGATTGAAGGTGGTTAAGGGAAGAGTGTTGGATGGCGGGGGTCTTTGCTAATTTTGCAGATCGAAGTATGAAATACCAGCCGCCTCAACGCTTGGCACACCCCAAGGATTGCTCAGTGATGACGTACCGTGGGCACTCGGTCGTTCGGACATTGATCCGTTGCCATTTCTCCCCGAGAGAAAGTACCGGACAGGGCTATATCTATTCTGGAAGGTAAGTTTTGGCGTACTGAACCTGAGTCAACCTTGCCATGTGGAAGTGATGAGCTGACTGTTCAGTGCGGACGGATTGATCCATATTTGGTCTTTAGACGGACAAGGTGAGCGTCTGTTCTTGACACTTGCCCATATCCCTACATCATGTTCAGAACTGGTCATCATGCTATCGTGGTGGAGAATCGATGCTATCGTGATGGGGAACAAAGCTAATATCCCAGTTGTCCAAGTCCTCGATCGTGCCAAATCTCTACCCCTCCGAGACAACTCTGGAGAATTCACAGACCCCTCTGCGCCTGAGAAATCAAACGAAGCTACGCCATCTCAAGCTCGGAGTAGGGAACGCGCAAGGGATGGACACTGTACGAGAGATGTCAGTTGGCATGGATTTGAACCGAGTTTGATGTCTACGTGAGTTTGTGTCTTTGTTTTGGGTCGATAAGATAAGGGACGGATGAGAGGGAGTTGAGTCGTAGGATAGGGAGGAAGGACATATGCTGATAATACTAGGTCATGGACTGTGGCGGGGAATGACAGGCACGGAGGGTCTATTGCGAAACATGAGTGGAAGGGACTTGGGAAGGGCGGGTTGAAGAGGTTGGAAGATTGGGTAGAGAGGGAGGAGGGGGTACAGGGTGTTCGAGAGGGTGGGTCGCAGATCTAGCGCTGTGCGCCGGGTGCACCAAGATACTGAAAGGGTCTGGATTGGATTGTCGTGCTGGGATTTGCACTGAAGGGGTCGATGTGCGCGAGGGTTTCGTCTGTGTGGTTAACGTCTGCTTTGTCGGTCTGTAGCTCCTTTACTATTTGCTTTTCATTGTATATGGCTGAGAGGATCTGAGGATTCCAGGAATGTATGATGTAGCTCGAGATATACTGATGTGGCGAGAACTGACGTACTGACTGACTTACTGACGCGCCTACCAGGTCATCTGACAGGAGGGTCATATTCGGTGTTCGATCGTTACGCGCGATATATCCCCTGGCCCTAGCCACTCGATCGACAACACGGTGGACATGGTGCAGGCTAGTGCTTCTCCTGTCCTCGACACCACGACGTGCCCCGCATACCCCCGGGCTTGAAGGGATTCACAGGGTGTGAGACATGTGTGGACTGGCTAGGGGGTTCGATATAAAGGATGGATAGCAGGGGCCGGTTTGTCCCGAGAACTTGGGGGTCTGGAGGGGTATCACCAGAGGGCGCCCACTCGCTTTTCAATTTCTGATTTGTACTTCAACATTCAACAGTACATCGTACCCCTCCAATATCCATACACTCTTCGAACTACACACACTACGCACTTTCCACACACTCCACTCAACCTGCCCAGCCTCCTACCAGCAAACATGCAACAAACATTCTTCCCACTCTACCCCACCACCGAGCCGCCGACATCAGCGCTCAAGAGCGAGAATGGTCGATCGGCCGAGCAGCCACAAAAGTGGACTTTAGCGTTGACATTCGAAGAGAATGACTTCAAGAAGGGCTGCGATCGGGCCAGAGAGATCTTCAAGGCCGTGGTTGACAATGCAGAGGGGTCGCTTGCACACGACAGCGACGATTACCTATCGCTTGCGATGTCGACGCTCCGAATGAATCAGGGTATTGACCCTCTTTCGTCCCTCGGCGACTACCGCTGGACCTGCCCCGTCGCTGCCAAGAGGACCGAGAAGATCGGCGGAAAGAGCTTCGCCACATCCTTCGCCACAAGCAATGCTCCGGACTGGCTCAAGAAGACCGCCAGTGTCGCTGTGACTGGTCTCGACTACGCCGGTTCGCTCGCCGGCTCGGTCCTCGATGGTGGAAAGAAAGTGGCAGGAGTGGCAGCCGGTGTGGCTGGCGTCGGGCTCACGGTGGGTGCGGGCTTGATGGCATATGACTATCTGTCGGGAGTGGATCCAGCCGTCACCCGCACTCAGATTGGCTCCATTGTGGGAAGTACCATCGGGTCAATCGGGAGTGTGTGGAGCAAGTACGCGGGCGGGTGGGGGATCGGCGGGAGCAAGGTTTAGGGTAGGGCATTCATCGGGCGGATGAGATCAGGGCTGCTGATGGGCGGTGGCATGTGCTTGAAGTGGCGTGGGGATCAGGTACCGGTAGCGTTGTGGGCAGCTTTAGGTGCACGGATTGGTAGGAAACTAGCGTGGCATTGCTGAATCATGACCTGTATACTTTGGCATGAATACACTGACCATGAGATCGATATCTGACTGTTCACTCGCGCCTGAGTCCTGACTAATCACTTGGTCATATCCATCCTCGAAGCTCATGTCAGGATCTACGCACGCCTCTCCGACTCTCCGACAGCTGACATCCGACTTGAGGCGGGTTCAAGTGGCAGCTTACCCCCAAAGTGGCAAATCCCCAAAGGATGCTGCGGATCTGACGCGTCCGAGGTGAACGCGGGTTGTGTCAGCAAAGGAAACGCCTCTGGTCGTACACGAGTGGCTAGTCTTGGGGTAAGGTGGCAAGCATTTGGATTTCCCTTGGCCGCCAGTCAGACATTCTCTCACACTCTGTTATTATTCGCCACTCGACTACCTCACAATCCTTCCGTCTGGGAGCCTTCCCCGTTCAGCAACACCACGCCGGAGCTATCAATCAAAGAACAAGATCTTGAACACCTTTATCAAGCTTACCTATCCACATCCCCATGTCAAGCAAAACCATGTCGAATCGAGCTCAAGAACGGGAGAGACTCGAGTCTCTCGTACCAAAATACGAAGGCTCAGCCGAAATGAGCGGCGGCAGAGATACCCAGACCTTCGACTATGGCACTTTCACAGGAGACGATAATCCTCACATGACACATGGTGTACAATCAGATCTTGTGTATGACAAGACATGGCAGGGCTCTGCGTACAGATCCGCAACTACCTGTTGGCGAAATCTCGTCTCCTGCAAAGACGCCGCTTTTGACGCTGCTTCTGATATCCCGAGTTCCATTGGACGCAGCTGTTCCTGGGTGGCGAGTCACATCCCGGAGACAATCGGGATGGTTCTGGGCGTCGGGGTTGCTGCGAGTCTGGGTTGGCGGTTGGCATCGGTTCTAAGAGAGAGAGTGGAGCGTTCAGGGAAGCTTCATCAGCTTTTGAGCGGCGGGGGCTTTCCCTTTACTGCAGGGTCATTGAGTGAAGGATGAGTCGGGGTTTAGCCAGGGAGCTTTGGGCTTTTACACAACGCAGTCAGGCATACAGTACGCGTATTGTGCAAATGTACATATCGCACACTTCTGAAAGACAGACTGACCTGCTACGCCCACTCAAGCCCACCTATCTCGAACTCCGGGGCCCGGCGTCGTTACAACTCCGGACTACTGACCATAAATCCCACGCAGATATCAAGCTGCTGGTGGAGCGAAGGAGTAGAGTGCGTAGCAGTCTTGCCAAACAGCGTCAAAGTCGTACACTTCGTCTCTTCCATAAGGGTTCCAAAGATGAAGCCTAGTTTTGTAAGCGACGATTTCGAGATGGGCAGATTGATATCACCTACCGACGTTTTCCTGACTCATCCTCAACCGCCCTGACCCAAAAGGCATGATTGCTCTGAAGAGACAGAGCACCAACTTGGCTCTGCAGTATGATGGGATTTTGATCAGCATTTGCTTTGAGGAATTCCCAGACGATGTCCTTGGATAGCGATCCAAGATGTGGGGTTTGGTCATTCGTGGTGTAGTAGTAAGCGGCTCGACGACCAGTGAGTATCTCCAAGGCATCTAACGGCGATATCAGGGCAACTTCATGACCTGACTGCCGGATGGCCTGCTCGATGCCTCCGACCCACCTGCTTTGTCAGGGGAGATTCACCAAAGGGTGGAGTACTCACCATCCCTCCAAACCGTCAGAACGGACATTCGATAATGAGATCTTGGTCACAATCTGGTAGTTCAACTTGAGGGTTGACGGCTGGTACAATCTGAAAGTGGCTTCTTTGGTGGTCGCAGCATCTCCAGAGAATGATATGACATTCTCGATCCAGGCTCTGTTCTGTGACACAAGAGCACCGAGGACAGAGATGAGGCCGCAATCGAGGATTGTTGCTGTAAGGGTCAGCCAAAAGACGGGCACCGACCCTTCAAAGCTTCAAAAGGCTAGTACTTGTCCCCTAATCTCAAGTCAACTCACTTTGATCGATATCCTCCAAGTCCGGAACGTTGTTCTCCCCAAAGAGCCCACCTGGCGATTCAGTTCGCGTGATGAGGCGTTTTGGTCTGGACTTGGTAGAGGAATGTGCAGTTGGAATGACACCCTGTTGGCTGGCGGTGACGGACAGGGTCGGCCGGGTGGGGTGTCTGGCTTGAACAGCATGTCCGACACTCGCCATCTCGAGAGCGACAGGAAGCGCTGCGGTCAGAATTGCATTGTAGAGGAAGATCAAAGTGCAGAAGAAGGTGAGTATTGCGAGCATTTCGTTGACGAAACGGACGGCTGAGTTGTAGGGGTGATGAGCGAAATTTGTGTAGGCGACAGATGATTGTTGGTTGGCAGTTCGTGGTCATCAGGTTGATGGATATGTGAGGTGATGTCTTGAGCGAAGGGATCTGTGTGGTAGCTGAGTATGTGTGTTGATGAGTATGGCGGGAATGTCGGGATGGTGAGGAGAATGTGGATGGGGGATAGGTATGAAGCCTGAGATGGACCAAGGTCAAAGATGGATCATAGACCAGAGAACTCGGCGCCAAGCCCTGGGATCTCTCACAGCGAGTCAGGGCCAGGGTGAAGGCGATCCACAGAGACGGTGCACATGCCACACGTGGGGCAGACCTGAAACTCGCTATCTTCACCCATCCCCACGCATCGTTACACGTCACAGCCGACCCAGACGCGTATGGGATGGGATAACGCCAGAGGGATGCAGTAAAAGGGGTCTTAAAGGAATCGGTATCTGACGTGTGTGAGGCGATCTAAGGACAGAGTTGGTCTATGATCCGAGCCCGTCCAGCTGGCAAGTATATGAGTGGCAAGTCCCCCCTACATTTCTAGGTCTCCTCATACCACTCAACCCCGCCACCCCAGGATCTGATCCAATCGACACTCCTTACTCAATAGTACACCACCCTTTCCAAACTTTACCTCAGCACCACGGAAACTGAGAAGTCCTCGATGGGTGTAGGTGGGGCTAGTTTGTGGGTATCGAGGTAGAGGTATGTAGAGTGTGTAAATAGAGTGTGTAAATGTGAAGGCTGGTTGTCCTGTAGCGAGGATCGGGAGCAGCTGCCGAGTGACGTTAAGAGTAGGCCGGTTCCCACAATCCCTAACGGCGTTTGACGCCTGGTGACGTACTGGTGCCGAGGACCTGGTGCCTTGACTGAGAACCACTCAGGATGATCGTTGTATTCGTACAGACTACCACGACGGGCTTAACTGCGTAGAACTACTGGAACGAATGCATAAAGAAGAAGCAGGAAGAGATCTAGGATGAGAACGAACACTGGCGGGATCGGCGGAATCTAATCTATCGGCTATAAGCTAATGTCCGACATCTACGATCCCCAAAGAGCAATACTCTACTGAAGATGATCGATGACAACACCCACCTACCCAAATACTCTCAGCGCCCCGAAGACTCCTCTGTCGACCTCCTCACCCGCGAGGCGTTCCAACTCGAGATTGCGCAGCTGAAGTCTCAAGTGACAGGACTGAAGTCTCAAGTGTCAGGACTCGAGGACACCATCCAAGACATCCTCGCTGAGCAGACCACCATTGATGCCAAGAAGTCGTCCAATGACAAGGCGCGCGCGGAGTCGACCTGGGGGTCAAAGATGGGTTCGTACGCAAAGACGGGCTTGAAGTGGGGTCTGGGCAGCGCGGCGGCTGTGTCCATGCTCGGCGCCACGGCGTATGTCTGCGCCCATTTGGGGACGACGGATGGGATGACCGCCGGGGAGAAGTTACGAGAGGGTACGAACGCTCTGTGGGGAGATGGGAAAGCGGCTGGGACGGATGTCCTGAAGGCTGCTTCTGGCACGTTGAGTTCTCTGCAGAGTTCCATCGGTAGTCGGTTCTCCTCGATGTCCAGCTCTTCGGCTGTGACTGTTTGATTCTTGTAGCCTGTAGTCAGGCCTGTTATGCTATGTATGGGTTCGTTCTCACGCCAGGTGACATGCTGCCTCGACCCGTATGACCTACCTTCAGAGGCAGAGACTGTGACGCACAGGGAGATAGTTAAAGGAGTGCGGGTACGACGCGTAAGAGACACACTAAGGACGACGTTTCCCCGTGATTTGATCGAGCTTGTGGCGGGTATAAGAGCCATGTAAGCCCCCTCCATTTCCGAGTTTCTTCATATCACTCCATCACCCCATCTACTTTACCAACCCCCTCTGCATTCACACACGATGACTGAAATGACCGAGATGGCCTCTTCCACCTTCCCTCCCACTGATCCGTCCGACACCACCAAGGTCATTCAGCTCCAGAACACCGAACTCAAAACCATCATTGGACAGCTCACTCGACAGAGCAAGATGATGGGGGACCTACTCTTAATCGAGTCCGATCTCTACACCTTGCCCGAGGTCGGGAAGCGCTCATGGGACAAGTCGAAGACAGTCTTGAAATCAGTGGCGAAGTGGGGTGGGATCAGCGCTGCTGCTGTGGCGTTCATGCTCTGCACTGCGGCTGCTGCTGGGGTGGGCGCGGGCACGATGGGATTCTGGGGTTCGGCTATGGGAGGCGCAGCTGGTGCAGCTGTTGGGACCGGTACGGTCTCTGTTGTCGAAGGGCTCTCCCAGTCAGTTATGACGCACGGGGAAGAGATGGGCAAGGAGATGTTCTCTACGAATTTCTGCGAGCAGGTGAACCTCTTCGCGAGGGTGCGTGAGGAAGGCTACTTGTCTGAGCTCTTGAGCAAGGCTGTCGCTTCTGCCAAGAATGCCCTTTGATACTTCTGTAGGCTTCCGATCGTCTGGATCTGTACTTATGCAACGCATTGCTCTGATTCTGACTCTTCTGAAGGTAGCTGTCTCTGAATGTGGCGGAAATTCGCGCACGGACATGATCAGTTTGGCGCCACTTTCGCCGCCACCCAAAATGACGTTTTCAGTCGCCCATTGTCTGCGATACTACTCTATTGTCCCCTAATTCAGCTACATCTACACCATGTATCGCCTAGCCGCAGCTCGCCTTATATCACGGAGACAAGTGACGGCTATCGCTCCGTCAAATCTCCGGAGAAATCTTTCTGTAACTTCCCCCGCATTCGTCAAGATCAGATCGTCGAAACCTCCCTCTTCCACCTCGGCCCGGACTGCCCCACCTTCACCGGCAGAACGACCACCTACCCCTCCACCAGAGACCAAGACTACTCCACCACCATTTGAGCCTCTAGTATCCGAAGCTTCATCCGGCTTACCCCCACATCCGATCAGCGATCCTATCCCTACTCCAAGCGCAAAAGTCGAAACTCCTCTCGAAGCTGAAATCCCACTTGAGCAGCCTAGCCCTGCTCCCGTTGTGGAAGAGGCAGAACCTGTCATATCCGACTTCTCCAAGCTCCCTTCGCTCGATATCGACCCGGATGTAGCATTGCCAGAACCGAAGAATGAGGGAGAAGAAGAGGGCGGAAAGCGAGAGAGAACAGGAGCGAGTCGGAAGGAATATGTCACTAGCATGGAAAGGCAGAGGAGGATGTACCTGAGGGTGCTGTTAGGCGCTGCTCTAGCAGGTGGGATTGGTGGGGCGTACTACCTCGGAAAGGCGGATGAGAGTGTGGCTGAAGTTGCGGAGGGCGGAGTAGGTGGGCATTGGCATCGACTACAAACCAACGTTGCCGAGATGTTTGATGTGAGTAATACGCTGCCGCTTGTAGTACTTTCAGCTGATAATTTCAGATATTCAGCAAGCCCGCTTTCAAAGTACTGCTCCCCGATCCCCTTCCCCCACCCCACCAGCGCCCTTACACCCTAGTTATCGACCTAGAAGGTCTGCTAGTATCTTCGTCCTGGGATGTGAGTTCTAGATCTTACCGAATCGCTATATATGCTGATTCTGTAGCGCGCGACTGGATGGCGCACGGCCAAGCGACCAGGAACAGATTACTTCCTGGCCTACCTGAGTCAATTCTACGAGATCGTCTTATTCACATCCCAGCCTAGCATTGTGAGTTGCACCTACCTTAACCAGATGCTGGATTTGACAATACAGAATGCCGCACCAGTCGCCGAGAAGCTAGATCCCTTCGGCGCTTTTGTCCCCTACAAGCTATTCCGGGAATCGACCCGATCTCACAATGGCAAAGTGGTCAAAGACCTCTCGTACCTCAACCGAGACCTGAGCAAAGTGGTCATGGTCGACACTGTGGCCGATCATGGTGCCCTGCAGCCTGAAAACTCCATCACCATCAGACCTTGGGTAGCGGGTAAAGGTGGAGATCGGGGTCTGGTCGATTTGATCCCTTTCCTAGAATGTAAGTCTGAGGTGCGGGTAGTGCTGATGCCAGCTATCGCAATGTTCAATGCCAAGGACGTCCGACCTATCATTCAGGCCTACGCCGGAAAAGACATTCCTATCGAATACGCGAAGAAAGAGGCGGAGGCTAAGCAGAAGGCAACGGAAGAGTGGGAGAGGCAACATCCTAATTCGTCAATAGGCGGCGGGTCGAGTTGGTTGAGCGGGACATTTGGGAGTGTAGCTTCGGTGAGCTGGGTTCTAGAATATCGTGGGCTATAGCTGACATAACAGTCCGGAAAGGCTAGACCTAATCAACCCATGACGTACTTGGATATCAAGCGTGCAGAGGCACAACAGAGCTATCTTGCCGAGCAGAAGTACTGGAAAGATCACGAGGAGGAGTTCAAGAAGTGAGTCGACTGTTTCGTACGCGGCTGTTTTTCACTTGCTGACGTCGACAGATTGGTAGAAGAGGACAAGGCGAAGCAGATGGCAGAGATGAAGGGCAGTCTGATGGGTTACTTCGGAGGTGGCCCAAAGAAGGAAGCAGGCAAGTAGAGACAGATACATATCTTGATCATGATTTATCCCACTCAAGCAGTCATGTCTCGATCGATGGTCGGGCCAGGATCGCTGGTGATTGGTGGTCTCGAAGCTACTGACAGGCGTGACCAGAGCAGTTGATCGCTCGGCTGGGGAAGATGGCCCATACCCTTTCAGTCCTCTCGATCCGATCAGACTGACGTAGGCCAGAGCAGCTCAACTTGACATGCGCGCGTGAGTGAGAGCGGCTCTGCACACTGTCTCCATTCAACGCCAAGAAGGACCGCCTGACTAATTCCAGGTCAGACAGCATCAAAATTGCGGCGGGCTACTTTTTCTACCGCATGAGGCAATTCTACCCTCCTCACTCCCCCACTTTCCCCACCCTCCAATCCGATTGACACCTTACACACCTCCTACATGTCATGGCACACTTACTGCTGGGTACTTATCAGAGCAGCTTGGCGCCCATTGAGGCGGTGACTCACTTGATGAGCCACAGCGGGTCGGTTGCCCTCGACAGCAACATGTGATCAGAAGGTCCGCGCAGACCGGGGGACCAACATGTACAGACTTGACCACTGCCATACGCATCCGTCGGGGTGATGCGCTCGATAGAGGCAAAGCTTACCGCAGAAGGCTTGTCGACACTCCCATATGTATACTGCTCAGAGGTCCCGGTCACAGGTCTCAGGCGGCTATATGGGACATTGACACGCATTGCACAGACGCCACACACACACACGCCGCTTGGACCACTGGCAAATTTTGGGCCAAAACACTCAAGTCACGTCTGTGTAGTCTATGACATTGTACATCACTATCGCACTATGCTCCTTCATCAACCCCATTCCCCTAGTCACGGGCATGTCCACCGTGGGCGAGGACGGGGCTTTGAGCGGTCTCGTAGGTCACAAGGGCAATTACGTCAGCTAATAACAGGCGTATTTATTTCTGCAGCAGCTCCATCACTTTCGTCCGCAACCACAAGTATCGTCCGTGGGTACGGTAAACATGGGCGCGGGACTCGAGGGCACCATACAGAAGGACGCGGTGTAGTATCCAAAGGTGAGTCCAGCAATAAGGGCGCGCTGAGGGGTTAAATTGAGCTTGCGCTGATGGCAGATCACCGTCCAGCTCATACCGCAATGGTCGGCCTTCGTCTACCGCCGGTGGTCCAGACCCGCCTAGGCAGGCTGAATATCATGCCGTCGTCGAAAGAAGCAAGTACTGAGCCCGAGCTTTCGGAGTTGCAGGAAGTTATGCAAAATGACGAAAGGACCGTGCAGAGCATGTGAGTGCGCGGCTAAAATCAAGGCTGATGTCAGGATGGAGAAGCAATTCAGCATGCTACGGTACGACTGCACCTTGTCGATCAGGTCTGCGATATGCGGGTGTATAAAGGATCTGAGCGATCAAGGATATGGAATCTCGTCCCGTAAGCCACTAGCCACCAGGTCTTATCGTTACTGATACAGTAGTCGAGCAGATACTTTTGGATGGAGGCGGGATCTACAAGCCGGCCTATTCAGCAGATGATGCCAGGTGAGTCGTCTATGCTAGCTATGAAGTTTGGGCTGATGAAGCAGTCCTGTCCCCCTGATATCAGACGTTAAATTCACCAGATTCGCCCTTCATCGCCATGCTGGTCTGAACGGTCTCGCTTTCTACGTCTCAGCCAGTGCGCCACCAGGCCCCGCTCGAAGTCCGATGCCTCGCACCAGAGTGATGTTCTGGGAACAAGGCAAGCGGCTTATGTCTGGCGGGATGGTCGCATTGATCACGGTCATTCCGGGAGCACCGCCAGATGTGCGGATGGCGACTGTGGCGAAGGGTGAGTTCTGATGCTCTTGTCTAAGTCATGATCAGCAACTAACGTTGTAGATGTGACTCTAGGTGTCCCAGAACAGCGAAACGGGATTCCAAGCATCGATTTCGCCCTCAATTTTTCAGATCCAAAAGACGCAGAATGGGCTTCATCCCAATTTCTGCAGGGGGACCAGTCGCGCCCGCCGACCCGATTCATCTTGGAGAACCCTGTCTTGCACGCCAGCTATACCCCATTCCTTCGAGCTATTCAAACGGCGGACCCTATCCACCAACAATCCTCATTATACTCTGCAATCAATTTCGATCCATCTACCGGAACTCCCCCCAACGTACCAGCCTACACACGTAACCCCTCATTTCGATGGGATCTTACTCCGCTCCTCAATCCGGGTTGCACATCGACTATGCAGCCTGGCAGCGAGGGATCTATCGCCGGGGCACGACAAATGTTGAAGAGCAATAGCACGCTGGACCCCTCGCAGGCAAACGCTATTGTCTCTGCTCTCACTCAGGAGCTCTGCCTGCTCCAGGGCCCGCCTGGGACGGGTAAAACATACACTGGTGTTCAGCTCCTTCGTCTTCTCGTTCACAACAACGTCGGTCCTGTCATCGTCATGGCTCAAACCAACCACGCCCTCGACAACATCCTACTATCCACCTATAACAGCGGTACGACAAACATGATCCGTCTCGGCGCCGGATCGGCCGATCCAATCTTGAGCCAGTTGAGTTTGAAGAATAAGGCCAAGAAGGCACAAGGACTTGGCCCGATTGTGGGCAGTATGATTCAAATGGAAACAGTCAGTTATCGTCATGTGATCGATGAACACAGCTGATGTCGAACAGGAAATGTTGTCACTATCTGATAAGATGTCCTCTGTCAAGATCCCCATTACCCATATCCTTGAATTACTATCCTCCGACTATTCCAGTCACTGGTCCAGTATGAACGGGCCACCTGCCTATATCGAAGACATGATGGATCGCGAAGGTGGGAATGATGACGGATGGGGCACGGATAGGCGGGGAAGGCTGGCTAGGGATGCTGCTACATGGAGATTTTGGGTGAATGGGGAAGACATACGACGCCTCGAGAAAATCGCAAAAAAGGATACATCCCAATACCCTGGAACGGACAAAGTCAGTGACTGGATGGCGAATCTGAATCTGGGGCGGTGGGGCGATGGACCAGAAGCTGGACGCGGTCAATCTCGTCTAGATGAAGTAAGTTGACATCGTCTCTCATAGCGACACCAACTTACAGTCAGAACAATAATGCCCGATCGGAAGCTCTGGACAACAACCACCGTTCAGATGCCAACTTCGATTCATCGGACTTCCCACCCGTCTCAACTACAGATCGGTCGATCGACATGCTCCTCGTCGATCCGGACGTCTGGAACTACTCCCGAACAGAGAGAAAGACTTTCGGACAACATCTTGAGACCGAGACCAGGAGTCAAGGCATCCTTCATTACACCCAGCGTTTCCGAGTCCTTGCGGCACAATATGAAGCTAGCTGCATCATGTTCCACGCGGCCCAAAAGCAGGTGAGGCGGTCAATGAGAGTATGGCTAATGACCAGAGTCAAGGTACTGCTTTGGAAGGTGTGAAGATTATTGGATGTACGACGAATGGTGCAGCTAGGCTACGGGATGTCATCCAGGTAAGCTCTATCAATCTCAATGATGTCCAGAAGCTGATGACAATAGATGTCATCACCTACAGTCCTAATCATAGAAGAAGCAGGCCAAGCTCTCGAAGCGCACGTCCTCGCAGCTCTCTCTCCCTCTATTCAGCACATCATTCATATTGGAGATCCCCAACAATTACGCTGTATCACAAATTGCCACCAACTCTCTGTCGACTCGTCTGTCGGAGCTGCCCACTATCGTCTCAACGAGAGTATGATGGAGCGTCTTTCTGCTGCTGGATATCCGATGGCGCAACTACAGACACAGCGGCGTATGAGGCCACAAATCTCAGCATTGATTAGAAATACAATCTATCCGGAATTGTTGGATGGCGATAGAGTCCTGAGTTATCCTCAAGTTCAGGGAGCATCAAAGAATGTTTTCCTTTTGTGAGTTGTCGTGCGCGTATGAGTCTGTGCAGAAGCTGATCCAAAAGTGATCATCAGCATATGGAAATGGCGGATGGACAGGGAGGGACCAAGGCGAATCCGTGGGAAGTGAGTTAACCTCCTGGTGTCTATGTCTGAGGAGAACTGACAATTAAGGCAAAAATGGCAGCTGAGCTCGCGCTCTACTTCGCTAAACAAGGCTGTTATCCCGCTGAGAAAGGCGTAGTCATCTTGGTGAGCTTTGTTCGACGTTGATGACTTTGAATACGAAGCTGACACCACAGTGCGCGTATGCAGGGTGAGCTGTTTGTTGATTAAAATTGGCCAACATGAAAGCTGACTCGCATAGTCAAGTCGCGGAGATGGAATATTGTCTCCAAGGTCGGGCTAATGTCATCACTGGCGATAAAGAGAAGGAAGCCATGGCTCGGTCTGGGAAAGGCGGGTTCTTTAACGGCTCATCAGACTTTGACTTGACTGTAAGTTGTTCATCTCATTTCTATGTCAAACTGACGTTGTAGGTCATGGTCAGGACGATCGATAGTTTCCAGGGTGAAGAAGCCGAGATGTAAGTTGAGAGGTTTATGTAAACACCAGAACACAGCTTACCATCTCAGCATCATCCTCTCTTTAGTGCGAAACGGCGGCGACGATCCAGGACGGACTATTGGGTTCCTCAGAGTGAGTCTTCATCTGTATATCAAAATCTTGCTGACATCGCCAGACCAACAATCGTATCAACGTCGCTGTCTCTCGAGCGAAGCAGGGGTTATACATCCTCGGCAATGCTCCTCAGCTCGCTGCGCAAAGCGTATTTTGGCATGACGCAATCGACCAACTTCGAACAGAAGGCTGCGTGGGCGATTCGATGCCCCTTGGGTGTTCGCTGCATGGGGCTTCGCGGCCGATTAGGGATATATATGATTTCGAGCAATTGGAAGTGAAGCGTGAGTTTTCGTGATTGAGAAGATCGCCTCAGAAGCTGACTTGGTAGGTAAATGCAAATCTCCATGGTAAGCTCTGTGGCACGGTAGACTGTAGTAAGCCAAAGCTTACGTTATAGCGCGATTGAATTACCCTGTGGACATCACTGCGCCAAGACCGTGAGCTGCCCCATGATCAGGTCCGACTCTCCGGTAGCTGATTTTTAGTGCCACCTCGCCAAACCAGAGCATGTCGCGACAGACTGCACAAAGCGATGTACTCGGAGGCGGGAAGGGTGTGGGCATCAGTGCAGCAAGACCTGCGGAGAGGATTGCGGTGTTTGTGAGGCTGTTGTGGGGCAGCGTGTGTTGCCGTGCGGGCACGAGATACCGGTGCAATGGTCAGTTAAATCGGACGGAACTCAGTCCCTCAAGACAAAGCTGATGAGAGCAGCCATCAACGCGGATCTACCGGGAGTATCAAGTGCCCCACTATGATCCCGATCAACGGGCAAACTTGTCAGTGTTCCTACCACCATGTTATGACTTTGGCTGATTTCGCAGGCGAACACACCATCTACGTTCCTTGCGTGAGTTAAGAGAGATCCACCATCAGGAACTGTTCAAGCTGACCTTGCAACAGGGATCATCCAACCTTGAACCTCAAATCTGCCAAGAGCTTTGCGGGCGCAAATGCCACGGCTGTGGGCAAACTTGCACTGCAAAGTGCATCACATGCCAGCACCTCAGTCAATCCCCTTCCGCCGATCCCAAGTCGGTGCTCTTATACGGTATCGTCACTCCTCCGCCAGAACATACCGACCGGATCGTGCACGCCGAGCATCCATGCAGTCGACCTCGGGAGAATTGTGGGCATATCTGCAGAACCACCTGTAATCCAAATCATCACCATAGCCGACCAATGGACGATCTGCTCCAGGCGACATATGGTGAAGGGTGTGATGTAGAGGGCGCGGCAGAGTGGTGTACTGAGGTAGACGTGGTCGATGGCATGTTATGTGAGTTTACGATATCGTCGTGCGTCTGATCAAAGCTGACACCGTAGGCAATGAGCCGTGCGAACGGTCTTGCTCGCATCAAATCTGCGAAAGACCTTGTCATGGGGCTTGCTCAGTACCGGTGTGCGATGAGATTTGTGACGAGGAGCTGCAGTGTGGACATCGATGTCCGTCAAGTAAGTGTTTGAGCTGTCGGAGCTGATTCTCAGTCTGCAGCGAGCCCTGCGATCAGCAGATATGCTCAGTCTGCGCTGGGGCTGACTTCGAGATTCTGGCTATCGATGGCTTTGCGCTGGCAAACCATGCCTCTGGGGCAGCTCGGCGATGTACTGTCACCCATAGTTGCGGATCGACAATCGTCATTGGTGCTCTCAGCTCCCTTACCGTCAACCGATCCCTTCGGTGTCCTACTTGCCGAGATACACTCTACACCCCCACCTTCGATTCGGCGAAAACCGCCGCTCGGGCTCATTTCGAGCAGCACCTCATCCTCGAATTTATGAGACAATTGAATGATATCAACCCCCTCTCAAGTCGTCGAGTTCGCGATCTCAACGCTGCCATCACTACCGTGCTGGTTGACATCCCCCTCCCTCCGCCGGGCCCTATGACTTCTCATACCAGCCTCGATCAATGGCTATCCCCCCTAATCCAGCACTACGATACTGCCCAGCCTATATCGATCCGAAGGTTTGACCAAAATCTCGAGCAGGTCTTCCGCCTCCCTCCCCATTTTCGGAAAGTATGGCGCGCACTCGTCCATCCTCTCTTACAGCGCCATCTCCAACTTGAACCCTTCTATTCCCCACCCATCGAAACTTCCTCCACCTCCACATTCAGGCTTCGGGCCATACTGCAGAGCATAGGCTGTCGTCTCATCTTGGCACTCTACGCCCGGCAGTTCTCAGCATGCCTCCTCCGCTCCGCCCAGGGCCACAACACTCAATCTGCGTCATACGTCGCTCATCTTTTCCATCTCATGGGCAACAGCTTCCTTATTAGCTGTGATCGCGATATCGGGATAGCGGACTATATCGCTGGACGTCCAGCTATCTCTCCCTCCTCCCGAATAGCCGTGTCGACCTGCCACATCATCCTGTCCCAATCGACTTTCCTCCTGACCCAACAGCCGAGCTCCGCAGCCACGATGGAAGAGCTCGAAACGATGGATAAGAGTCTTGCGGCGGCGGAAGATTTCTCGCGAGGGGTGTTGGGTGCATTGAAGGGTGAAGCGGGGGTCATGGAGGGGAAGGCGAGGCGGCACCTGGCGATCACTGAGGAGATCTATGGGCAATGGGAGGAGATTTGGAATCAGGCCGAAGTGGCTGGTGAGTCGGGTGGGGCCAAGTTGTTGGATAGGAACATGGGGAATGTGTTCAGGCTGGCGAATGGGGAGGAATAGGGTGGGTTCGGGCGGGACATCGTGAAGTCTGAGTAGACGACTAGAGGTCTAGAGTAAGGGGAATCATCTGTGTATAAAGCGGTAGATCTCTTTGTAGGCGCGTCATCTGATTTCGGGATCCGCATTCATCTACAAGTCATGTATCTCCCCGTGTCCACATCCATCAAGGCAATGAGGAATGAGGAGATGCCGGCATGTTTAAGTGAGCGGGGCAGTTAGAGATGCGGAGCCCAATCTTCCTCGGACCCATATTTCACCGTCGTCCGCGAGTGTACATCGCGTTGCCACATACTGCCTAATATACGTATCGGTTAACGCATCAGCTCATTAGGATATACAGTGCCTTTCAATCTACGCGACATCAGGGTTGAAACGTTGACAAAATCGCTCTAGGCCCGATGAGCGAGTCGAGGCTCGGCTGTTTGTCCCTGTGTGCATCCCAGCATTTGCCGCCGGGCCTGACTCTCACTTCAGTCCACCAATCAGCAGCTCCCGCCCTTCAATCAACGTAAAACGAGGCGCTCGTCTCACTCAACATGTGAACGGTCAGACCCTCCGGGGGTCTTGCTGAGCCGATTTGACCGGGATTGTTTCAGGTTTAAGTTTTGACTTCATCTCAACAATCCCCCTACCATCAAAAATGATTCCATGCGCTCTCTCATTTACACATCATCTTCGGGACCCTTCGTTTGCGCCTAATCGTTCCCGAGTCGCCGTGACACCGTATCCTAAAGTCCAGACGCTTCACCGATCCAATGACCGCGGCAAATACCTCCAAAACTGGTCCGACTACCGCCAAGATGAGCAAATTCCACAAGTCCATGAGCAAGTTTACTATCATGCCCACATCGGAGGAGGCGCAGAGGATGCCTGACATCATTGAGGTAGTAGACACCGCCGTCGAAGATGATGACAGCTTATCGAAAATGTGAGTCGGAATGCGTGGACGGGCTGATGAGCAGAATCAAGAAATCCTTCCGCTCAACGCGATTCGACTCCACGGTGTCGTTACGGGCTGCGATCTGGGGCTGTGTGCGAGACTTAGGCGCCAGTAGTGAAGATTCTGATCGTAAGTCTTCTCCTTGGTGTATCCGAACGCGTGCTGACGCGACAGTGGTGCGAGTCCTCGATGCCAAGGGCGGAATGTACGATTCGGGGCTTACTGGCTGTCGATCTGAGTAAGTCAGAAACCCATGTTCTTTGGCTATAGCTGATTCATCAGACCCGTGTCCTGTATCTCCGACGTCCGTTTCACCGGCATCACGCTCGACAATCGCTCTGGCCTTGTATTCCGCATGTGCGCCAACGCTCCACCTGGTCCCGCCAGGAGCCATGATCCGAAAGTGCGGACCGACTTTTGGCGTTTGGGCAATAGCCTGAGATTCGGTGCGACGGTCGCGCTGGTGACATGTTCATATGTGGATCGAGTGGAAACAGATGTGAGGATGGCTACAGTCGCTGTCGGTAAGTTTCAGACTCGGGTGCTTCGCTGAACGAATTCATGCTCAAGCTGATGAAGTAGACACTCGTGGAATCGGATCGGAACAACAAAATCCGACCGGCATTCCTAGCGTACACTTCTCTCTCTCCTTCCCCAATACCCTCGACGCAGATTGGGCGATTCAGCAAATCCAGTCCCAGAAAGCTGTCACTTCGACTGTTCGCTTCCTCCTCGTTAACCCAGTCAACGACTATAATCACAAGCCGTTCTTGCGCGGGCTGCAGACCTCAGAAATTGTCAGTTGTGAAACATCCCTCACCCAAAGTCTGAAATCCGGAAAATCAGCAATCCTCTCCGCTCATCTCCCACCGTCCTATTCGCTTCGTCCCGGCTTCGAATGGGAATTATCTCACCTTCTGCGTACCGACGCAGACGATTGGGAGCTATCATTGGCTGTCAATAGCCCCGCAGCTATCATCGATGTACGCCGCCGGCTCAAAGCGGATTCCAATCTCAACCGGACTCATGCCCAGGCGCTCGTGTCGGCCTTGACCAGCCAAGTGTCGCTAATAGAAGAAGGCCAGGGAACGGGAAGGTCCTACCTGGCCATCCAACTCCTCCGCACATTCGTCCTCAATAAAGTCGGACCTGTCCTAGTCATCGCCCAAAATCAGCAGACCCTCGACCACATCCTGACTGCTGTCCATGCCTCAGGTGATACGCATAACATTTTGCGACTCGCAGGATACTCAGCCAATTCTATTCTAGAGGGTATGTCTATTGGGGCGAGTCGGGCCAAGGTGCAACTCCGGGATGAGTACAACGGAGCCATAAAGGAAATGTATCGATATGAAGGAGTGAGTCAGCTTGGATGTGTAAGACTGACCATCAGATCATGAACACGCTGTCAGCAAAAGTTCTGCCAAGCGATGCCAGCTGGCAAGATCACGTTGAGAAATGCCTAGTTGACAATTTCGGCATCCACCATGTTCACTTGAATGCGCCGTCGAATTACGTCAAGGCAATGTTCGAGAATTCCAACTTTGAGGCTGCCAGTCAGGGTGGGCAAGAGCTCTCGATGTGGAAATTTTGGATGAGAGGGCCAGATTTGAAGGTTCTTGCGAAGATGGGCAAAGAAGCGAAGGTCGAGGCGGTGGTCATCGGGGCGGTAGGGCAAGGACAAGGGATTCATGACAAAGCTAGCGATAAAGCCTGGGCGGAGCTATTTGAGCAGGGTGCTTGGGATCCGGTGAGTTGTTTTGTCGACAGATGATGGTGATCGGGACTAAACATCAGTCCGTCTTCTTGGATGTTCAAGCTTTCAAGGAAAAGAACCGCTTCCTCCATCGCTTCAAGTTGGATGTCTTACCTGCTATCTCAAAGACCGATCGGGATCTCGCACATCTCCTCTTGGACCCAAAAGTCTGGGGTTACTCAACTCGCGAGCGGCGAAGACTGGGTCAATACATCGAGCAGCAGACCGGACAACAAGACCACAAAGATTTCGGGTATCGGTACAAAGGGCTGGTGCAGGCGCATGAAGCTAGTCGTTTGGTTTCTGAGGGTGCACAGAGAAAGGTATGTCGGCTATTTTAACCATGCTGATTGCCAGATCACTACGAGGGCCCTGAAACCGGTGCAGATTGTTGGATGTACCGTCGCTGGGGCGGCTGAACTGCAGGATATCATCAAGGCGAGGCTCTTCCGCCTCAGATCGGAGATAAGCTCATAGTACAGATTGTCAAGCCGAAAGTGTTTCTCGTCGTCGAATCTGGCCACATCCTCGAATCTCACATCTTGGCCATGTTATCGCCGTCAATGGAGCATCTGGTCCAAATCGGCAATCTGCGGCAATCTCACTCTTCCACTGCTCGTCCTGAGTTGTCGACGGAGTCTGTCCAAGCAGCGGGTCACCGCTCCGATAGGAGTATGATGGAACGCCTTATCGCGGCTGGATATCTTTCTACCCGAATCGAGACCTCCTGGAAAAGGAAAGCCGGGGATGAGTCTGAGATGGCAGGGCGGGAGCGGCAAAGATCGGATCATGACGACATGGCGAGGGGCGATCCGACAGAGAAGCAGGAAGATACGAGTTCTTCTCGAGGAGACTCGTCGGATGACGAAAAAGAAGACGTGAGCAGATATTCTCCTGTCTGGGATCTTAGCTGATCAGTCAGGCTGAAGCTGTCGATACGGAATCCATTTTCATTCAACAATCTATCCATGATCTCGCAAACCTCGCGGCTGCGGTCCCTCCTCTTCAGTTCAAGCTCTCGTTGCCAGAGATCAATGCTCTGATGGCTACATCTTTGCACGACATCATCGTTCTTCCCGCTCCGGGCCGCCTTCCCAACCAACTAATCCTCGATGACATACTCTTCCTGGACGAAGCCAACCTCGCCTCGGCTCAACCTATCCCTCTCGACTTCGTCCTCGAATCTCTCGAAACTCTCTTCTGCTTTGACGCTGCTGTCAAAGAAGCCTGGCTTAACGCCAGCAAAGCCATCTTGACGCAATACGAGGAACTCACCCCGCTCATGTCCCCACCTCTTCACACCGGCTCCATCCTCCCATTCCGAATCCGAGCGACAATTCAGAGCATACTCTGCCGCCTCATCCTCGCACTCCTCACACGCCAATTTGCTGCTGTCCTCCAGCACAAAGGACAACGAACTCCGGAAAAGAAACGCCACGCGAATTCTGCCGTACATCTGGCCAATGTCCTGATGTGGACCTTACTTCGAAGCTGCGAGCGCGACCTCCGACTGGCGGAACACTGGGCGGAACTTGCGGGAACGCCTATCGCTTTCAGGGTGGCGATCCTCGGGTGTCGGACTTTGGTCTCGCAGAACATCATTCTTACGGTGTTGGACCGGTTCCCCGATAGAGTCGAGCCGGAACGCATCACTCACAATGACTGGCTGCTCGCGAGGGTAGAAGGCGAGACGGCGAAAGCGGTCGAGGATGCGATGGAGACGTTGAAAGCAGGAGGCGAAGGCGCACCGGACGAAGAGCAGGGCCGGTATGTTGCTCATGATCTTGGGAGGATGCAGGGAGTCTGGCGCATGATCAGGGCGTGCAAGAGGGGCAGTCGGGCGTATGAGGCGGCTAAGGGATTAGATGATGGGTTACAGCGCATGGGCGGGATTTTTGCGCTGTGGGTATTGCTTTAAGAGTCGGAATGGTATCACTTAGAGTGCGGATAACGTGATGATGTAGACCCTACATCTGCCAGTAGCAATTAGGCAATGCTGGCTTATCCACTCTGACCGGCTCATCCCTGACTCCACATTCCTCGTGCCTTTTTTGCGACGCACGGACCAGGATCCGGCGCGTCAACAAAGCTCACTCGCGTGTTTCAGAATTTTGCTTTGATCTTCATCTTCGCTCATTGTTCCATCTCTAGGTGTATTGGTCTCATGGGTCGTCGGTCTCATACACAACTCTTCCGTCAGTAGGATGTCTGTAGTTGTGCCGCCCGCTCCGATCTTTGTTTTCGGTCAAAACCAGCCCGCCGCGTTCCGAAATGTCAACACCCAATTCGTCCGCGAAGCCCCACCCCACCCAGTCCGCCCGACCACACCAGTCCCCCTGCGCTTCAGGCTTGGCCCTCCCGTAACTGGGTCTCCAGTTCCTGCATCGCCCACGATAGGAGGCAATGGCAGGCTACCGCCGACCGCTCCTAGGGCGCACGTCAATCAACAGCGCGCCCGAGCTGTTGCAGCATTGCCCGTTCGTCGCCAGGCAAACGTCGCTGTCGTGCCCTTAGCGCCGGCGAGAAGTAATATCGATCACCTAACTATCATGCCCACATCTCAGGAAGCGGGAACTATGCCTCAGCTCGGTGAGATCCAGGGCGCATTACCTACCAGTGAAGATAACTTGCAAGCAATGTGAGTATTTCCTGTGATGATATGCTGATATTCAGGGTGGAGAAGCAATTTCGCATGTTGCGATATGATTGTACTGTCTCATTTCGAGCTGCCATATGGGGGTGTATTAGGGATCTGATGACGGGGTCGAAGGAGAACTCTCGTAGGTCTCGGTAGCCTAAATATCTGGCTGTAAACTGACTCCTCAGTTGCCCGGATCCTTGAAGCTGAGGGTGGAATGTACGCTCCAAGAATACCAGGCTGCGACACAAGGTATGTGCAGCGATGCGGGACATCGCGTAGAGTCGAGCTGACACTCAAGTGCTGTTCCGCTCATATCTGATATCCGCTTCACCGGCATAACCCTCAATCGGCAAGCAGATCTGGCATTCTATGTCTCTGCCCGAGCTCCACCTGGGCCCGCACGGAATCCTGATCAAAGCTCGAGGTTCGGATTTTGGCGTCATGGAAAAAGACTCATGTCTGGGGGTATGGTCGCGCTGTTGTCACGTGCCAAAGGAGCTACGCCGGACGTCCGCATGGCGGTGGTTTCGTCAGGTACGTTGCTTGCTGGATTCCACGCTGACTCTGCAGAAGTGTCGTTTCCTCGAAAGGGTGAACAGGAGAGAAGAGACACATCGACTACAATCAGCTTCTCGATATCTTTCCCCAACCCCGCCGACGCGGATTGGGCAATGCGGCAGGTCCTGCTCCGCGATTGCGCCGATCAGCCAATTCGTTTCCTCCTCGAGAACCCAATCCTATACATTAGCTTTTATCCCTTCCTGCGAGGTCTTCAATCATCCGACATGCCCAATCTTGAACCGTCACTCCTCCGCAGCATCGTCCACACGTCGGCTTCACCCGCCGTACCGCGTCCCCCTACCTATACAACTTTGCCGGGATTCGAGTGGGATTTGGGGCCGCTCCTAAAGCCGGATATCCAAATTCCCCATCTAAAGATGCTGCCGGGAAGTACATCTTCGGTCGATAACGCCAGACGGCGACTTCGGCAGGAAAGCGTACTAGACCCATCGCAAGCCGATGCTATCATCGACTCGCTACAGCAATCACTCTTCCTCTGCCAAGGTCCTCCCGGAGCCGGAAAGACCTACACTGGTGTCCAGCTGCTTCGGCTATTCGTTCTCAACAACGTCGGACCCATCATCGTCATGGCTCAGACGAACCATGCCCTTGACAATATCTTGCGAGCTCTCTATGACACCGGCGTCACTAAAGATATCGTCCGGCTCGGCGCTGGGTCCGAGGATCCGATTCTGCAGGGGCTATCTATGCGGAAGAGGCGGACGAAATTGAGCGGAAGGAAGGGCAACCCTGCGGGGAAATTGTTGACTGAGGTCGTGAATGATATGTCCAAGTTGGAGCAGGTGAGTTCCACGAATTGGTTGGGCTGATCTGTTTAGGAAATGAGGACTTTATCGATAAGAACTATGGCCAATAATACGATATCCTCCGACCAGATCCAGACCACCCTCTCTGACCGCTTCGGCATCCATCAGTTCCGGCTGAATACTCCTCCCGCATACATCCAAGCTATGGCGGACGACCTTGCACTTGAAGATGGCTGGATCAAAGCTGGCCGGGGCGGGACGGTACCACAAGCCGCGACAATATGGGAATTATGGGCGGAGGGGGCAGATATCAAGCGAGTGATGAGGTTGGCGGAAAGGGCGGAAGGTACGAATGACCTGGCGGATGCTTTGGCGGATCTGGGAGTTGAGGCCACGAATGGGTCAGCGCGCGACTATACAACAGAAGCTTGGACGGAGTTGTTCCAGAAAGGTTCTTGGGATCCAGTGAGTCTGTCAATTGGGTCCAGGCTGATGTTTAGGCAACTGCAGCTCGGACCAAAGCTCTCAGCGACAAGGATAGCTTCTTGCACCACTTCAAACTTCCAACTCTTCCTACATTCCCAAAGACCGACAGGCCTACTCCAGAACTACTGCAAGATCCGGACGTTTGGTTCTACTCCACTACCGAGAGAAGGCGGTTTCGGCAGCATCTCGAAGAACAGACTAGGCTTCATCAGCATGCCGCGGACGATGGTCGTATAAAGCAGTTGGTGGCTAAGTATGCGGCTAAGCGTGTTCAGTATGACATTGTTAGGGATAAGGTGAGTTGTCCTTCGGAATGATGCTGATTTCCAGTTACAAACTGCTGCTCTGCAAGGTGTCCGAGTAGTGGGGTGTACTACCAATGGCGCAGCCAGACTTAAGTCAATCATTCAGGTGAGTCGCCCTTCTCTGTGGTCCGATACCAAGCTGATATCAGACCTTATCGCCGACTGTCCTACTCGTGGAAGAAGCGGGCCAAGCTCTCGAAGCCCACATCCTCGCCGCCCTGTCACCCTCCATACAACATCTAATCCAAATCGGCGATCCTCAACAACTTCGCTGTATCACAAATTGCCACAAGCTCTCTGTGGAGTCTACAATTGGCGCAGCCAACTTCCGCCTCAACGAGAGTATGATGGAGCGTCTCTCAGGTGCCGGATATCCTATGACTCAGTTGAAAGTCCAGAGGCGGATGAGACCTCAGATCTGTTCCCTCATCAGGGCCCAGATATATCCCGAGTTACAGGATCATGATCTTGTCAAGGTGTATCCGGACGTCAAAGGAGCGACGAAGAATGTGTACTTCCTGTAAGTCGCGGCATGAGATATGGCTGACATCAGTGATCATAGGCATAAGGAAACTGCAAATGGGGAGCGTGGGGTGAAGAAGTCTAACCCATGGGAGGTAAGTCATAGCTATGATTTGCGGGCTGATTGTAGGCAAAAATGGCTGCTGAGCTGGCTCTGTTCTTCGCCAAGCAGGGTTGCTATCCTGAAGAGAAAGGAATTGTCATTCTGGTAAGTCCATGCTGTGTGGCTGTTTGTGGGATTCATGCTGATTCCTCAGTGCGCATATGCAGGGTAAGCTAAATGCGCTGAGATGGTGAATGTAGCTGATCCTGTTAGACAAGTCATGGAAGTCAAAAAGTGCCTGGAGGGTCGAGCCAAGATCAAGACGGGCGAGAAGGAAAAACAAGCTTTGGCTCGGGCAGGCATCAACGCCGACATCTTTAGTGACGCCTCTGGTCCTGGTCTGACTGTAAGCTGGAAGATGTGATTTGAAGGACTGTCTAGCTAACCACATAGGTGATGGTGAGGACGATAGACAGCTTCCAAGGAGAAGAAGCGGACATGTCAGTTGGCTGTGACCTCCTTCAGGATTCCGGAGCTGACATGGCAGTATCATCTTATCCCTCGTTCGGAATGCTGGCAAGATCAACGGAGATTACGCCGATCATTCTATTGGCTTCCTCAAGGTACGTCCCACTTCTGAACACTATGATAAATGCTAATTGCGAAAGACTAATAATCGGATCAATGTCGCTATCTCCCGAGCCAAACATGGCCTCTTCATCTTGGGCAACGCTCCTCAACTCGCGTCACAGAGTACATTCTGGAAAGAGTCCATCGCCCAGCTGCGAGCTGAGGACTGTGTAGGACTGGCTTTACCGCTTTGCTGCGCAGTCCACATCTCATCACATACCATGAAAGATGTAGCAGATTTCAAAAAGCATGCGCCGGATGGTAGGTCTCTATTCGCCTTTACGTTCCGCCTTAAGCTGACTCCATAGGTGGTTGCTCCTTAAAATGGTATATTCTTGTTCTCTCGACCTTCATTGATCCCCTGCTGACTGTTCAGCGGTGTTGAATTGACGTGCAGTCATATTTGCCCAAGAAAGGTGAGTGGTTCTGTGATGTGGTAAAAGTCGGCCAAGCTGATATACGCAGTGCCATCCTGCCGACAGGGAACACACCCAGTCGACATGCTCGCAGCCCTGTCTGAGGCCTCGCGCTTGCGAGCACGAGTGCAGGAAACGGTGTAATGAGCAGTGTGGGCAATGTGAGGAGATTATAGGAGTCAGGGTCCTCGAGTGTGGTCATGAGGTCGAAGTCAGATGGTGAGCCCCTCGGCCATGAAATAGGACTATCGTGCAGTTGAGCTTATACCTACAGCTATCAGAGTGATGAGCGGACTCCGATCAAGTGCCCCATGATGATCACCATTCCTGGACAGTCATGTAAGTCGAATCAGTCCATCCTTTGAACATGACTGACAATCATAGGCGAGCATGATGTTCAAATTCCCTGTGTGAGTCATCCCATCTTGGCAAACTTTCAAGACTGATATCTCAGGGATCTACCGGACTTCCCAAGGCCTGTATTCAGACTTGCGGCGTACGGTGCAACGGCTGCGGACAAAAATGCAAGGAGAAATGTCTGACCTGTCAACGGCTCAGCAGACCGCGTATCGACCCTCGGACAACGATGGGTCCAGGTACTCTCACTCCTCCGCCAGAAATCGTGGAACGGTCTGTTCACCCGGCACATCAATGCAGTCGACAGAGAGAGAGTTGCCGACATCTGTGCCGAGCGATGTGTGGGCCGAATCACCTTCACAGTCGACCCATTGGAGCCAGTGGGCAAGATGGAGAGGCGTGTAATGTGGATGAACCTCCCGGATTGTGTAAAGAGGTCGACGTGGTTGATGGACGTCTCTGTGAGTCTCGCTTTGGAATACAGGAGGATTTCGCTGATTGCATAGGTGATGAGCCATGTGATCGATCCTGCACGCATAAACGCTGTTTACTGCCCTGCCACATGCCCTGCGAGATTCCGCCATGCAGCGAGGCCTGTCCGGAGATTCTGAAATGCGGTCATCCTTGCCCGTCAGGTTTGTTTGACTGGAGATCTTAGCTAATATCAAGTTTGCTCCGAGCCCTGCGATATCCAAATTTGCCCTAGCTGCACTGCCGGACTCCAAATCCTCACTGCCGATGGGCTCAAACCGGCCAATCACCGTACCCGCCGACAAGTCCAGCGACGGACCATATCACACGATTGCGGAACCACGGTGGACGTTGCCTTTGTCGACGCGTTCAATTCGTTCGACCCACTCCATCCGGAACATGCCGAAAAGCAGCCTAGCTGTCCATCGTGCGCCGAGCCGCTCACTACAACTCGCTATACCGATTACGCCAAACGGATCACGTTGTCGCATTTCGAAAAGCACGTCCTTCACGATCTATCCACCAAAGCGGCGGACATCCTCCATCCCTACTATTTCGGTCTATCGATTGAAGAGATTGACCTTCGCTGGAATGCTTTCCTGCGCGGTCTGCGTCTTGCTCCGGCTGGACGAATACCCAACCAGCAAAAGCTGAACGATCTGCTACGGCTCGACGATGACAATATGGTTACAGCGCAACCCATCCCCTCCCATATATTCGACGACAGACTCGGCGAGATTTTCCACTTTGATCACGAAGTCAAAGAAGTCTGGCTCCAATTGAGTCAGGGCGTCTGTGATCGCTATGCCGCCCTCCAACCCCTCATATCTGTACCCATTAACACTACCTCCACTTCCCCAATCCGTATCCGTGCAATCATCCACAGCATCATTTGTCGCCTCGTGCTCTCCCTCCTCGCTCGGCAGTTCGCCATCGCTCTTCGGCGCTTCGGCACACGTACTCTCGAATTGGCTACCAAGGCGAACTTTGCGGCCCACTTGGCTGACGTCCTCTCTTGGACGGTAATACGGAGTTGCGAGCGGGATATTCGAATAGCCGAGTATGCGGCGAATCGACCTGGTATACCTTCTTCGTCTAGGATGTATACCGCCGGATGTCGGATTCTGTCGTCTCAGTACATCAGCGTCTCGGTCTTGGCTCGGCAGTCTGGCGCGAGCACGCCGGAGAGGATCGCTGCGAATGATCGGTTGCTGGCCAAGGCGGAAGGCGCAAGTAGGGATCTGGTGAATGAGGTCAAAGCGGCTGGTGCCATGGCCGGTGGGGTACCGCGGGACGATGAGGAAGGCAGGGTTGGGGTGCTTGGAGAGATGGAGAATCTATGGCGTGAGATTCGAGCCGGGTGGAAGGATGGAAGGGGATTTGATACTGCGAAGGTCTTGCGGGAAGGGACAAGGCGTATGGTGGAGTTGGAAAAAGTGTGAGGGGATCAGCTGCAGCTGCGGCGTGATCGATCTTGTGGACATTTAGCCGGATGGTAATCAGAGTGTAGACAGTAAGGACAATGCAAGGACGTGTCGCCAGGCCGAAGAGCGCCAGAGTCTGGACCCAATGAAATGTTTACTGCATATTATACTTTTTGACCGCACTCTCTACTTCTACCTTACTATAGACCTCATTCCCCTTTCTGCCTACAAGTGTCTATTTCGACTCGGAACCGTTAGATCGAGTAGGGTAGAAGATGGGTGCGGTAGCGTTACAGTTCGACTTGGGGCTGGTCTGGTTGACGGGCTTGAGGTTGGCCTCCTGAGGTCGACCAAGACTGTGGGTGTAGTACCAAACCTCGCTCAAGACCTGGCGGGTAGGACCGGAACATCCAACCTGTAGATATCAGCCTTATCTCCTATACTCTGTCCACAGATCAACTCACGTAGGGAAGAGCACCTGACGCCTTGGTAAGAGCAGTCTCGAATTGGCTGATGTTGTAGCCAGTGCTGTTGGATGGGGTGATCCCGGCCTTTTGGAGCCACGAGTAGGTAGGGTACTGAATATCTGACGCGACGACAGCTTCGATGTAGTCGACAATGGATGATTCGGTCGCGTTGACGACTTCGGAACCGTAGCAGTCGTTGGTGCCGTTGTTTCCGACGTCAAAGGTGGTGAAGCAGGTCTGAGAGGTCAGTAACGTCTCCTTGGCCAGGAGGAACGATTTCGGAACTCACAGCGTGCTTGGAGAACTCGTGCTGCCACAGATCATAGTCGGGGTAATCACGACTCTTCCAGTACTTGTTGATAAACTCCAGCAAGTCATATCGGGCCACCTTCTTCAAGAGAGGGGTGAAGATATCTCCGCCTTTCCATACGGGAACGACGGTACCGTTAGGAAGACCGGTGGTGGTGTTGGGGGAAGGTCGGGGGTCGTACCTTTCCTTGTCAGTTGCGTGCTCCAACCTCGGAATTACTCATCAACTCACTGTCTACCGAGATCACAGTACTGTCCGTATGACCCATCGCACCTGTCGGGCCATAGACCGTGGATCGTCCAGCTCTCTTTGGGGAGGATCGACCCGTTCTTCTCCTGACCAGTGTATGTCTGCCAGAACTACCGTGTTAGCGCCTGGAGTTTGAAGTGAAAGTGAGACTTACCTGAGTGACAAGGACCAGACCCTCGGTAGGTGTACAGCAAGTGTCGTAGGTCTTGAGAGTGGCATTGCTGAGCTCGCAAGAGTAGTACCGGGGGAGGACGGCGCAGGTGTGGTTGTCGCTCTTCCAGGCCGAGGCGAGGATAGGCAGGAGGGCGATGAGAGGGATGAAACTGAACATACTGCGTGTGCGCTTGGTTGGACTGGAGGTGGGTGGGCCATCTCAAGGCTGACCCAGCTCAGCCTATATAGCTCGAGCCTCACATATCGGACACCTCCGAGGAGCTCTCGGTACCATATGCCTCGGCATGGGTGGAGGAGCTAGGAACGTGGGAAGTGGGCTAGTTGGACGCCGATCTTGCGCGCTAAGAATACCTGACAAGGAAGACAAGAGAGGCAAGAGGAGTGATCGTCAGTCTTGGTCGGTGCTACTCACATGGGTCACCGGGCACGTGCGTGCCATGTCTTGTTCTTCTCCGCTCATCTCAAGTCCTTTTGTACTGCTTGAAGAGGGGAGTACAGCTAATGTGACCACGTTCTGGAGGTTCCCGGGAGGCCAAGGCCAGGCCTGCTCCCGAGGAATTCGGAGTTGGTTCGTTGCTTACAGTGGGGACGGGGCAGACTCCGGGTGGGAAGCGATGCCACTGAGGATCGACTCTGACCTCCCGCTTTCTACACAACCATACAATTTGTTCTCCTACGGTTCTGTTGTAGGCCTCTGTATAGCGCCAGACACTCTCCCATTTGCGCATGCATGAGTAAAAGGACGATGGAGGGAGGAAAGAAATGAGGAATGCTGACGTCGGAATCAATCGGGGTGGACCATCCTCCACTTCCCCATCCTTTGGTCACTACCCCTGTGTTTCATCTTTACCAGCCACTATGGACCCCCTCGCTATGTCATTCTCTCCACCACCTACATCTCAACCCCCACTACTGAGATCGTCAAGCTCCTACGTCCGATCGCCAACCCAGGCCCGGTCACCGCTCCCAAACATAGCCGGCCCATCCGCGTCACGCGAAGCCATGATGTCTCCGACTTCTTCGCCTTGGGGCAACTCTGAGGCTGGCGGTAGCGCGTCTTCGCCTGTGCGAATGCCTGAGTCGTATGCTTCGAATGCAGGGTCAGCTGAGGGAAAAGGGAAAGAAAAGGAGGTGCAGAAGGGGTATTTGAGGGTTAGAATTACTGGGCTAGAGAGGAATCGGAAGGACTTGTTGATCAAATTTGATGCTTCTGTGAGTTCTGAAAAGGTCTATCAGATTAAACGTACGACACCTGAATCGATCGATACACCCATTATCCCGAGAGTGGTTGAAGACACGATACTGATTTTGTCAGACCAACCTTACCAGCTTCCGAACCGGTGTTTACAGGAATATGCAGCGAAGCTATGCCGAATTTCAAAAGTTTGCAGAGCAGGTTCAACTGACTTCCCCCCAAAGTACGTCGCTATCGCGGAGCCGTATGGGCCGAGCTCAGACAAACAGCCATTCTTTCCGCTCTACCCCTCGCGTCGACCTCGGCAAATACCGACGAAGAGGGTGAGTGTTTGATTGTTTCCCGTCAATTTCGATGTCCCAGTAGCTGACGTATACAGATGACAGGCTAGTCCGAATCGCCCTCCAGAGATGGCTTACCAGAGTCTGCGAGGATCCAGCTTTACTCCTGGATGAAGAATTGCGCAGTTTCATCGAGTCTGACTTTGGCGTGAGTCAATGAAGGAAGATCCCGCATCTAGGCATCTTTATTGACTTTATCAGTACTCGCCGACCCCTCCTCCGACTGCACGTCGAGGTGCTTCGGCTCCTCTGGCATTTAGCGCGGTGATCTCCAAAGTTGTCAGGCGTGGCCCACTAGACGAAGACGATGAGCTCACTTCGGCCAAAGGCGCGTTGGACAGGCTCGAGACGACCTGGGGAGGCGCAGCTGCTGCTATTAACAACCTTGGCAAAGTTCGGCGTGGTGAGTCACTGCTCCGAGGGATCTCATATATGTGGTCGAGCTTATCATCAGCTCACGCGCTGGCGAACCAGGAAGTCGGAGCCAAGCTTATTAACCTCTCGACAGTTGAAAGTGATTACAATTTATCAGCGGCGGAACGGAAGATGGGGCGAGCACTGGAAGCTCTAGCAGGATTGGCGGGATCTCAAGTGAGTGCATACTGAGCTTGGCGCAATGATCAAGCTGATCGATCAGACTGCGAGTGAGAATGTTGTATTGAGCGATTCGCTAGGCTATCAGGCGTTGAATGCTCGCGCTGCCAAGGTCAGCTACTGATTCTACTCCAATAGCAAAGATGATTGCTGACAATTCAGGATGCTCTTATACAACGGTCTCAACTCCTTGAAGACTACCAAACCTCCTCCAAATCATCCATCACAAAACGCCGAAATGTCGAACGTCTAAAAGGCTCATCTAGCATCAACCCTGCTAAAGTGGACGACGCTATTGCCGAGATGGAAGATGCCGAATCTCTCGAATCCACCCTACAACGTCAATTAGCGGCAATATCCACAAACCTCCATCTATCCCTCCGGCAACATTCGAGAAATACACACGAAGATATCGCATTGGCGTTATTGGAGAATGCGAGATTGACAGTGGGGTTCCATAAACACATGTTGAGGGAGTTGGAGGCGGTTCGAGGGGATTTGGCTAAGGTCAATGGGGCAGGAGTGGGTGTTGGGGCAGAGGCGTATACGGTCACTTCGCCAGCGAGCGCGTATGTCCCGCCTAGACAGGCACCGGCGCCTGCTCAGGGTGGGATGCCGACTTCGACAAGTCATCCCCATATGACTGGCTCGAGGCCTTATGATACCCAACGCGCCCATCCCTCATCTCAGCAATCCACCCCGCCCAGACAGTCAGTGACGACTAGTCAATCGATGTTCCTTCCTCCTCCACCTGCAGGCTCTGCTTCCCGACCCCCTCCACCCCCTCCACCCCCTCAACAGCAACAGCAACCCTCTCACGATCCGCTTGGAGGACATATGACGCAGAGTATGGTTCTTCCGCCTGGACATCGGCCGGGTGGTGCGGGAGGGGGAGCAGGGGGTCGGAATCAGGGAAAGAGGCTGGACTCGAGACAAGCTGCAAAGCTGCTTTCTGGCGGGTTCTGAGCAGCGTTGAGGGCCAGTAGGAATAGGGACAGGGGGATCATTACGAGTTCGTGTGATATTGAGTTTAAATCCTCGGTAAGACTTTTCCATGGGGAAGGCACTGGGTTCCCTGACTCTGCACTGGTCAAGCTGGATCCCTGGCTTTCAAGACATGCTTATGCAGTTGTGCTCCCATCTGGCGTCTCGACTCTCGACTCCTACTAAGTCAAAGAGCAAATACTCTGCTAATCCAACTCCGACGGCCTGCCTCGTTCGAGTTTCACGCTGACACACCTCGCGGCAAGTAGGACCATCAGGTTTGGCGTGGTCGAAATTGTTTCCTTTGAGTGTGGCGCGAACACGGGGGAGACCTGCAACTCCATTGATGTTAGCCTCGTCGTCTGGTCCCGACTGAGACCTTGCAAAGCAGACTGCTGATAATCCTTGATTACACATCCACTAACACCCACTCTTTCCTCCTCGGCACTTCATCAGTGCAGATCCTCGCAGACGTCTGACCCGCTACAGATAGGCAATACATCCTAGCCCCCTTGCCGCTTGTCGATACGAGAATGGCGCCGGAAGGATCCACGCTCTGCCCTTGTTCGGGACTTGTGGCGATTACGAGTGACCGGAGCACTCACGGCCGCGACACCTGTATCTTCACCGAAACCGATCCGTTGCGCTTGAGGGAGGTCCCTCACATGACCATCGCGTGCAGCACCAAAACGCACGACCCCGATCGCGGAACGACTCTGCAAATCTGGTACAGCCTACCAGGGCGTGGATCCTCGCTTCACATGGTCAGCCACCTTCCCGCACGCGCCACCCTCCAGAGCGATATTCCGGGGACATTCCGAGACTCCAGGCAAGTGGCGAAGGATGAGATTGGAGCGCATAGTGACATTTTCACTCAGCGTTTTTTGCCCATGATCAAAGGCTTGATTTCACAGTCGATTCTCAACCCAAATGCTGAACCCGCCTTGCAAATCGATCAACTCATCGACCAACCCGACAAGTGCCTTGAGCTGCTCGAGTGGGGGTTCAAGTGTCATGAGGTCTTATCGGAATTGACATCGTCCGAGGCTGTCCCTAGCCCGGAGGCCGGGCAACAGGGTACGGCCTGGGCGGCGAGGACGGGCAAAGAAGGGAGACGGAGGTGGACCTATGACTGGGATGAGGTCAGTAATCGGTAGTGACTCTGGTACAGCTATAAAGTGTCAAAGCTGACTGGCAACAGGCAACTCAAACATGGTCGGATCCGGAAGAAACCAGCCCTGGCGCTGCTCCCTTCTCGGGCGACCTCCTGTCCCTCGAAGAAATTGAAGATCTATTCAAGTGAGGTTGTTAGTACCGGTATCCGATCCCTCTTATCATCTCCAGCTGTCGATACGCGGTGTATAATGTGTGAGCCTATGTATGGGTCCTTGCGGGTGTATTGTTTGAGATACGCTCGCGGCTCCCAGCTGCAAGCTGGACGTTCAGGCGGACCGCTGCCGGGGTGTTTTCAGGCTGCCGCGAGGGTTATCTCCATCGTCGCCATTTAAACAAGCAGGTATTGATGTTCCGATCAAGTCAAGCTGTGAAGGATAGGAGCAAGCGCTCAACCCCACCAAAACGTCAATTTTTGAAAGCTATCCCGATGACTGCTGTCACTGTCTGAAACACCAGCCTCGAGCAAGGGGCCGTTAAGATCCTTTCGTTGGATCCCTTCGTTGGCGACCCTTTGAGGCTTCGGCACGTGCAGTGTGCAGCTATCGACGAGACGTGCAGAATATATGATATGCCCCGCCCCGTCCCCCTCTCCCTCTTCTCTCTTCTGCCACTTTCACTTGTTCCTGTATCACATCAAATATATCCGAGTATCGGTTGTCTTCCCAGCCGAGATCATCCTTTTGGTACTGCCACAAGCCTCAACGCTCCTCACGACCATGTCACCCCGTGCCAAAGCGCCTCACCCCTACATCGAGTTCTTCCCCTTCGGAACCGGCGGCGCTCCAGACGACCCAAACCTCGCTCACAGCAGATACTACAAATTCCCCCGGGTGCCAGGGTTGACAGTGTCCTGCGCAAGTTACCGAGATCAGACCGGTGAACTTGGTATCACACTCACGTTCGACAAGGGCAGTCGCAGGCTGTTCAGTGCGACGGTTTTGCGATCCGTCGGCCCTACCATGGCGCCGAGCGCCGAAAACGTCCATTTGTCACGTACAGTCAAAGACTCTGACTTCGAGCCGCATATCGACATCCTCAAGACTCAAATCCTGCCCCTGCTCGGCGGGATCTTGGCTTCTGAAGACACTGCGACGCAGGAAGCGTGCCTTCTCTTGGATGATTTCGCCAGCACCGCGCCAGACCGCAAAGACATTCTCAAAGATCAGCTGCGATGCTTTTGTCGAAGCCTCTTGTTGTCTCGTGCGCCTAGTTCGCCTGATAGCATCGGCGGGTTCGTTGGGAATTGTGCAAGCGTGACGACGGCGACTGCGGGCGAGAACGGTGATTTTGTCACGACGAATTTGGTGTCTTCCCTCGGTCCAGTGAGTGCTGTGGCTCAACTTCGCGTTGGCCCTCCTGCACGATTGCCGCCTTCAGGATCGAGCTGACGTGTAGACCGGCGAATGGTCACTGCTCGTCCCGAATGTTGGCTGAGGTGATCGGAAGGGGCGGGTGTATCGTCAAGGAGCGCTCGAATCTCGATGACAAAAGTCACCTTCTAGAGTGGGCAGTGGAGCTGGGTGATTACATGAGTATGCATGGTTAAGATGTCGATGCTTATGCGAAGTCCGGCCTGTATATTGAGTAGAGTCATTCCACCCAAAGTACAGACAGAGCCTGTCAATATACCTGCATCCTCATCTACGCACATCTAAGCCATGATTTCCTCCCTCTGACCCTGTCCTTCCCTCTGTCCACCCTGGCCTCCCTGCTGACCCTGACCCTCCCTCCGTTCACCCTGAACCGGATATCTCCTCTGCTGCTGCGTAATCGGACCCTGCCTCGCCTGCTCTTCAGCCTCCCCAACAGCCTTCCTAGCCTCCTCCACAGCCCCCTTCCACTCCCCCAACCGCTTCTCGAGCAACTTCCACTGTTCATCCCCAAACGCCCTATCGGCAGCTGATGACACTGAGATAATTCGGACAGTCTGCGCAGGCTGAGAAATACGCGCCACGACCAATTGAGTTCGGATCGCATCAAAGACCCATGATTCGACGTCGGTCTCGGGTATAGAGAGTGCCGAAGAGATTTCGGCGTAGGATAGTGTTCGCGTTGGTGCGGTTGAGCAAAGATGTGCCAAGGCGAGGAGACGAAGTTTACGTAGAATCACTTCAGGGGTGAATTGGGATATACCTAATTTTGTCAGAATCAGACCAATGGGCGAAGGGTAAGATTGCTCACCTCTAGCCTGGATCCAACCAGATTGTTTCCCTGCCCATTCCTCTCCCCTCTTGACGGCCCCAACGGCATCTGCGTCACCTAGTAGCCCGACCAACTCCTTAGCCTCAGAACCGAGCACCTCAACCTTCGCGAGCGCATCAACATTAAACCTCTTCTCGTCCATCACAGCCACAACAGCCGCCTTATCCGCCACATCCGCCCGATTCTCATATCTCAGCGCAATGAGAAGAATGTCATATGCCGAAGAGTAATTACCGGTGGTTCGGTAGATGTCGGCGGCAGAAACGAGGAAGTTGACTTTTTCGCCAGTGGGTAAAGACCACGCGTCGGCTGATGTGGATAGTTGACTGGGTGAGAGGGGGAGGATGGAAAGATCGGTGAATTTTGATAGGGCCGTTAGGAGGAGGAGAAGGGTAGGGGCGCGGAGAGGGGATGTGGAGGGTAGGGAGTTGTAGGTATTGTTCAATCTGAAATATGAGCGTGTTGTCCCAAAGCAAGAATCTCGAGGCACCGTATAACTCACATCCGAGCGGCGACTTCCAAACGGGTCACTCGTCCCGACGTAGCATACGCCTCCACTCCCTTTCTCAACCCATCCAGAACAACCTTGAATACCTGCTCATACTCCTCGCCTTGGTACGTAGTCGAAAGGACGTATTGTAATAGCAAGTGTGAGCTTTCGACATCTGACAATTAGCTCCCAATCATCATATCCCATCCTTGATTCAAGCTCACCAGACTCCTTCAGACCCTCAAGCGCACCACCGACTTCCCCAACTTTAGTCGCAATCCCCCTGATGATCTCTTTCCGTTTCTGCTCATCCTCCTCTTCCCCTTCCTTCAATTGCGCCTCAAATCCGGCAATGAACTCCTTGGATGCCGCTGCGTCGCTCGAGGTAGGTACACATCGGGATAGATGAGTCGCAAGCTCAGTCACCTATAACTCATCAGTATCGGGTCAAAGGCAGTTGGCGAGTCTGACGGACCTGGGCTCGGAAGGGGAGCTCTGGGGCGATCGCTACGCAGTCTGCCATGTTTATATATATCTCTTAGGCTGATCTAACGTGTGTGGGCTGTAGCTATTGCCCTTTTGTGTATGTATAGGAATGTATAGATGTACAACAAAAGGAACGCGCCAAAGAGCGCCACAGTCGGAAATTGTTTGAAATCCCGAAGATATCTCCGACGCCGCCTCACGTAAGCAATTGCCACCCAGGCCCATGCGGGGACTCCACACACCCTCACCACCACCCAATCCGACTTTCTGACCATACCTCCTCCCCCTACCCACCTATTCAACATCCACAACCATGCCTCCCAAAGCCTCAAGCTCGCCAGCACAACTGCCGGCGAAGCTATCGCCTGATCAGGTCCCAGCGATGTTTCAGCGATATCGCACAGACCTCCAAAATCTGGCTCAAAAGATTGGAGAATTAGAGTCTGAAATGGAAGAGCATGCGTTAGTCCAGTATCTTCTGCTGTAAGCTACGCGTGCTGATCGTATAGTCTGGTCTTGTCTACTCTCGTCCCACTGCTCAAAACTGAACCTGAACGCATATGTTATCGTCAAATAGGAGGAACGCTCGTTCAACGCACAGTGAAGGATGTGGTGCCGACGTTGGAGACGAATTACAGTGGGATAAAAGAAGTGTTGGATGGGCTAGTGAGGAGTTATAAGGGCAAAGAAGAGGAGTTTGGCGTTTTCCAGAAGGAGCATGGGATACAAGTGAGCAAATATCGCAATCGTAAACATAAGGGGGAAATGCTGATTAGATAGATGGCGCCTGGGCAAGCGTCAAGATGACCATAAGACTAGATGTGTATGTATAATCACAAATGGAGATGCTCGAGCTGTTTGACAAAGCGGTTGGGAAATGACTGGAAGATTAAAGGCTAGGATGGATGGCTAGGGCGAATGACTCACGCGTTAGAGACTGGGTTGATGAGGAGTCATCAAAGGATAGATCAGGGGATACGGGGTGAGGGTGATAATGGCGCGTCGTAGGTGGGACCTACCAGTGGTTGACCATCTTCAACCCTCACCAACATTCAACGCAACAAATCCCAACCACTCAAGATATCCACCACCACCAGTACGACCGACACCACCATCACACACTCTTCACATCCTATTCAAATTCGCTACACTTCCCCCCGTCCATCCGCCACTTTGCCATTTTTCAAACCACATCGCACGGCCATACTCTATCCGCGAAAGTATCGATTCCCTCAGACACACCTATTCTAGCCAACATCACAAGTCAGCACGCACACTCCACAATGACAGACAGCGGTTATGGTTCCGAATCGGGCTACGATTCCAGTGGACGATCCACCCCCGCCTCATCCGTATGCTCGAACGATAGCCGAGACAGATCTGACTTTAAAACTGTAACATGTACACTCGAGCTCCAGCATCCACAACCGAAACGACCAATCCACAGTAAGATCCTACGAACGACGGACGCATCTTCAATCCAATCATCACCTAGCGTATCTTCATTCATTCCCCTACACCCACAGCTACACCAGCCGCGTGCGAGACGTGCGGATAGGACAGAAGTTACGACCTCTCCCGAGAGATCACAAGTCTGGAGGGGTAGTCATACAACTGTAAATACGGTACAATCCCAGTCTTCGCGTCCGATCACTACCACAAATCAATATTCCAATACCAACACCGGTAGTCTAAGCCCCCAATTTTCACAGCAAGCGCCCCCAACCCAAACTTATACATTGAACCAACGACAATTCAATTACGCTTCGACACCCCAACCTCAGACAGTAGGGATAGGTGCTACTGCGTCTGCGAGCTACACAGCCCAGCCCCAGTCTAACGTCCAGCCCTCACGGCCCGATACGACTGTGTCACCAAATGACTACACACAGCCGATCGCGTATCCCCCTTCGACCGCATCGCCCGGTACCAGTGCTAAACCTTCAAATTCTCAATCACGCTTTCGCTCATTCTTCACATGGATTCCCAAGTACAAGCCTGAAACAGTCAAGGTATCCGATGAAGATCTCGGGTTCACGGATGACCGCCATCTAAGTCGGATTGGAAGAAGGATTAAATCCACATGCAAGGTTTCCCGGAAACCGAGAACCTTCACATACCGAGGCGATACAGACGTCAAGACCACGTCCAAATTGTCCAACGAGTGGAGCAGAATGAAGTACGACCCTAACGCTTCAGACCTGCACGACGTCAGTAGTGCGCCATCTCAAGCATCCATCGTCGAAGCTGCGTCAAAGAAGTCTGCCCGGACCGAGCTCGAAAAGTCGGCCGATCGTAGTGGTTCCGACGAATCAGTAATCTCCGATGGAGTCTCCGAATGCGATTCCATACTCAACCCAAAGCCGTCACTTGAAAATTCTTCCAAACCACCAAAGTCTACCATTCAGACAAATCCACCACCTATCGACTCAAGCCGGCGAAGTTCCGATCGATCATGGTTCCCCTCCAACTCATACGCTACGTGGGGTGGGATCGGCGGAACAGCCCTTGGTCTGACCGCTGGGCTTTTGGCCGGTAGGCTTACAGGTGTGGATGCGAGTACGCTACTTCTGGTAACTGCGGCAAATGCTACGGTTGGGGGTTTGGTGGGATGGGTGTGGGGTGATCAGTTCGACCAAGGTGGGAGTACAAGGCTCAGTAGGCCTAGCGTTAGCGGTGGCGGTACTGGCAAAACGGGAGATGGGAAGTCGATTTTGCCGGTTACGTAGATCTCATGAGAGCTGAGAGGTGTCCAGTCTGATGGCAATTGTCGAACATGCATGCCAGGCGTCAGGTCAGGATTGGAGGCCCTCTAAATACCCAAAGTGTTTGACAGAGACGAACTGATGACACTGGAGATTAGGCGCCGGCTGTGATCGACGATTCGAGCGGATAGGATATGGCTAATGCAAATGTCTCACGCGTGAGAGACGGGCAGGGGTAGATGAGACTTGAGGGGCATCAAAGGATATACTAAGGGATAGGGCATGCAGGGTGAGGTCGATACGGTCGGTCGTGATCACGGGAACGGCTGATGCCTGTCCGTCTTCAACCGCTCATCAACATTGTTCACACAACCCGCGCCCACACCAAGTCAAGCTGATATCCACCATACTCACGTGCACGCCACTCCACCTTTCCTCTTTCCACCACTACGTCGTCAAAGGACCGACCGCCCCAAACCCTCTGACCGGCCCAAAGCCTAGCTACACTCCTCATCCCACTACTCGTTCTTCGTGCCTCAATAACATGGGTACCTACCGCCCTCCAAGTGTCGAATCGGATACTGGCGGATCAGACTCCAATTACAATCACAGCGATGAAGCCGGGTCAGAAGCCGAAGCAGACAACCCGTTACGCACCAGCCCCGCAGGCTCACCCAAACCCCAAGATGCGACGGACTCTCCGCCCGATACCAAATCAAGATGGACCACCCGCACATTCAACTCAACAGTCAATACCGCCCGATCGTGGCTCAACACCACCAAGTCGTGGCTCCCCTCCCTGTCAAGCGCGACCTGGGGTGTCATTGGAGGAACAGCAATCACAGCCTTGGGCGCATCAACAGCATACATGACTGGTCCTCTGGGAGAAGGCGGTTTGTCATCCGTTGCTCTGGCAACTGCGACCAATGCGTTGTTATTGGGCACCGCGGGCTGGGCGTACGGTCATGATTGGAAGAAGAGCGGTGCTGCCGAGGAGGACAAAACGGCCGATGAGGTTGAGAGTTTGATGCCGGGTACATTATCATAAGTGCATCAGCGCTGCTGAAGTCGCGATTGATCTCTGAAATGTAGATAGTGCTGAACGACGATTATTGTATTTGATCAGCTTGAGTAGTCATGAATTATTGCCTAGGCTGGCAACAGCTGCACAACGCCAGACCAGTTAGTAGTTGAGTGGGCGTTCCGGTATCTTGGCGTCGATCTCGATCAGGACTATGATCCTTTATGTACTCTCCACGCGATCCGCCTAGAAGTCAGGAGAACCACTCGTAACAGCTCCAATTGTGACGATTTCCATCCCACAGCTGCCAACCTAATCCTCCTCATCACTATCCTCTTCCTCCTCTTCCTCACTATCCTCGTCTTCATCACTCTCCATCTGCTCCAGCACATCCACATACACTTTCCCCTTCTTCCAAACTTCCCTCCATTTATCAGTCTCCACCCCTTCCTCCTGACCCTCAGCTTGCGCCCTCGAATCATCCCTCCACCTCAGCAAGACCGTCTCATCAACCAAATCCGCCTCGTACCCAGCCCTCAAAACCAGTCCAAACCAACCCGCCATCTCTTCCCTGCCCTCAACCACATACTCCTGCATATCCAACACAAGATTCACATAGTCCAATGTAAACTTGGGGAAAATCGGCTTCCACCTCGTAAACATCTTGGTGGTAGCTTCGACAATCTTGGCTGGACCACCTTCGAGTGATATTTTACTCAAAATGAAATGAACAATTTCTTTACGGGCAGAATCGACTCCGGCGTTATAAGCAGGGAAGAGCAATCCCATTTCGGTACCGATGTTGACGACGTCGTAATCCTCTTCCCAGCCTCGTTCGAGCGTGAGTTGAGCTTCGGCAGTGAATGCCGCAGAGGGTCCGGTGGCCGTGGGTCCAAGACCCATCATTGACATGGCCATAGATGGGATATCGCCGTCGTCGGAGGATGAAGCGGATGAGGCGGGTGAAGAGGGGATAGAGGAAGCTTTGGATAGTGTTGAAAGGGATAAAGAGGATTTTGTGAGGTTGGAGAGTGATCGGCCGAGCTGGAGTAGGGATTTGTTACGTGGGTGCTCGTATGGATCTTCAGCCTCGTCGTCGTCTGAATCAGAGGTAGACTCTTCTTCTTCAGAAGGCCAGATGAATCCCAGTGATTGATCGCCGAGTATCTGTAGACTTCGGGCTGGAAGATAAGCTTGGCTAATCAACACCGCGCGGAGTACTCACCAACTAAAGTCTCCGCATCTTCATCCTCTTCATCACCCTCTTCCCACCCTTCAGGCACCCATCGTTCCCTCCCCACCCGCATGAAAGCAGGGACCTTGACGCCTTTCCCCAATTTGACACCATCGCCCACTAATGCGCCTCTGGCAATTTCTACCCCATCGGCAATTTCGACATCGCGCCCGATGATGCAGGATTTGAGGTGGCAGTTGGCGCCTATCCGAACTTGGTCAAATATGTAGGAATGGTGAATGGAGGAGTTGGGACCGAGGGAGGTGAATGAGCCCAGGGTTGAGCGATGGATAGTGGTGTGTGCTTGCAGGTTGGAGCAGGGGCCAATTAGAGCTGGACCGTGTAATTCTGTCGTTCTACATAGTCAGCTTGTGGATGGGAGGTGGATCCGGAAACTTACCTTGACAACATGACATTATCCCTCGCGACGTAGACGTTACCTGGCCGTAACTCGTACTGCACCCCGCCCGGCTCGTTGAGATCAGGAACAAGCGGGAATGCCCATCTGCGCAGAACGTCCCGTCTGATCATCAGCACAGAATCTCTCGAGATAAATAAGTGACGCACGTTATATCCCCATACGTCCTCGTATCTCTCACTCGCTCAATATACCTTCCCCCCGCCTCGCCCTCCCCAATAAGATGAACCGCAATCTTCTTGCCCAAAAGATCACTCGTCAAGACCCCATTGACGAAATGCCGCCTCATATCATGATAATCGAAGTTCTCCGTGCACAGCGCCGGGACGTCCAATTCGCAAATATCCACACCGAGATCTCTGTACCCATTTGATGATGAGCCAGAGGACGAAGAGGGGCCTGACCATATTTCGTACGAGTCGATTGAGGCGGGGAAGGGGTCGGTGAATAGATGAGAGGGGAATGCGACTCTTGGTGTGGATGGGACGAGGGGATGGGGGGAGTAGTGAAGGAGTCGAGAGGATGGTGGATGGATTAGCATGATTGGAGATTCGGGGTGACGTCTGGAAAGTCAGCGGGAGTTGGAAGGTCCTGGGAACAGAGTGTACCTTCCGCCTTGCCCAACACCTAGGGTCATTATGTAGTTTGGATCCGCTTCTCGTCTCTTCTTGTGCGCATCGACCATCTTGGAGATGTCGTAGTTGCTAACAAGGGGTGAGTGAACCAGGATGAAGGGGCTATCACCATTCAAGACCTGCTCCATCAGCCTCATTGCTCTAGATTCAGAGTCGAAGCGCAGCTCACACCCATCGAGTCTAGTTCTCTCATAGCGTCTCCAGGCGTCCGAGCAGTCTGCGAACTCAGACATTGGATGTCCAGTGTATGCCTATATGGGGATTTTCTACTCAATCAGCATTTCCCCTAGTCACATGTCTTTCCCAGCCTTTCGATGACATCTCCGCATCAGTGCAAAGATCCAAGACTTACTCGACAAATTCCCTTATTTGCTCCGCGTGGACTCCGCAGAACAAAAACACCTGCTTGACTTTACTCAAACTCAGCGCCTCCAATGTCCAAGTCAAGAGCGGGGTCGAGCATAATGGCAGCAGGATGCGCGGTCTATCGACACACAGAACTTCGAATCTGCGATTGTAAGAGTCTGCTAGGACTACAGCCTGTAGTGGTGATTCATCCGGAATGTCGAGTTTCTACAGATGTCAGTTGAGGAAAGGGGGTTGGAGGGGGTGAGGGAAGGACTTACTCGGGAAGATTCTGCTCGAGCTTGAGGCGCTGATTTTTTGGGCGGCATTTCGGCAAGACCTGTGGCTCTTGCTGGGGTCAATATCAGCCTCGGAAGCGACGAAGCTGAGGATGTATATGAGAAGGTGATGTTGAATATGGTCGAGTCGAGGCTTGGTGGACGACCTGTTTCAGAGCCAAATTATACTTCCGTCTTCACCCGACCTTTGCTCAGTCTACACATCTCTCGCACTACAGACCATATACCTTCAACATCCGCCTTCTCGACTTTATCAAGACCTCTTCCCACGGATTCTGTGGGATCTTCGGTATTAGATCCGCTGAAAAAGCTCGTGAAAACACATCTGGCGAGAGTTGTAATTATCATCCGCCATGCCCGTTCCCTTCGAAGTGAGTCCCATCCGCTCTTTAGGCCTATACCCGGTCCTCAACTATGTGTGCCCATATGCTAATTCGCGCAGGCCCTCCTCCCTTTCGGTGAGCTTATATCCCGCATTCAGATGAGCGCAGTAAATGATGCTGAATCTTACAGCCCTCCTAACTGTGTGTTTCGGAGCAACCGGCACTCTCTTTTCGATAGCTAAGCGAGCAACCAACGATGGCAAGGTATGTTTATCTCCTATCTCTGTTCTTGATCCCTTGGAACACTTGTCGGATTGCCGGAATCGCTATCCCTATGTGGGACATTCCCTGCTGCTAAGGATCCGATCTTGGCATCTGATTCGTGCGATAAAAGACCTAGCTAACTTCTCAGCCGCCACGATATCACATTGACAGCTGGGAGACGATGATGATGGAGCGTGACAGGCGATTAACAGGGTCACTACGAGGACAAAGCGTGAGTCCTTGAGGTCAATGGTTCTGCTCGATTCATAGCTGAAATCACTAGACAAATCCCGAAGCACCAAAGGACTTTGCTACAAACAGTGTGTGGGAGACGGAGAGGGTACACTAGGGAGTGATGGTGGAGATATGCAGGAGCTGGATTCCAATCCGGGTCTGGGTCAGGCCTAAGGTCTGCTCAAATCGCTGACACCCGTCAATACACACTCCTGTTGACTGGATCGCTCAGCCGGGGTACTGGCCGACTGGAACCATCACATAATCTGATTGTTCTTCTAATTTGTCAAGGATATCGCGTTTGAAATGTTACCGAGGATCAGGAAGACAAAGACTATTGACCACTGAACGGTACAGCCTCAGCCAGGATAAAGGGGGCAATGATACAATTCGACATCCCAATGCCTCCCGTAGTCTATGTATCTAAACCGAAAAATACATAGACACAAGGCGTCCAGTACCCTTACCGCACCCGTACTCCCGGAATGAAACCCCACCATCCAGCCTGTATCAACCTCAATCCCGCCAGCACGCCCATACACCCCGCTTGACCCGCTGAGCTCTGCAGAATTGCCCGAGAGCAGAAGGAACCGAGTAGCACGCCGACTACCCCTAATATCCTGACATCGCGAGAGGGAACGGAACGGAGAGAGAGGAGAAGGGGGTCGTTGAATAGTTCAACCCACTGAGAGAATTAGCGACAGTCTGGAACGATATCAAAAGTGATACTCACAGTAGTTGTCAAAACGACGGTGGTGTTCATTGGTGAGGCGATCCGTTTTCCGACTATGCCCTGCCACCATCAGCTTGACCCTGTCACTTGCTCTTGCAACACACCTGGATCCCCATAGTTGCTGAAATAAAGCCGAGAGTTGCCATGCCCAATGCAGTGTGCCAGCTTGGATCTCCACGGTCCCTGAAGGTTCAGCTATTGTGCTATCTCCGCCATCTGCCAGCGGATCCCAGCAAAGCCAAGCCCAGGCAGAGACTCACAAAGCAATCCCCGACTCGCCAGAGAAGTGCGCTGTCAACGCTGCAGCCACAGCCAGCAACACCTGAATCAACGTGACGCCAACTAACCATCTCCTCGTTTTTGCTCCCCATCTATCGCCTAGCCGCCCACACGTCGTACCCAGGATAAACGCAATAAGCGACGTCAAAGCCTGTTGATCAGGCTTCTGGAAGCCATACGTTCGATATTCGTTTGGCGAGAACGCTCGAGCGGCAGCCAAACCCAGCTGGGCAAGATTTCCAGTTTGAAAGCCGCACCATACGTAACAGGCCTATCTGTCAGCTGGAGATAAGGGTGGCAAGTGGACAAGACCTACTGAAAAAGAAGGAGCGGAAGTGAAACCAGTGAGAAAACAAGCATATATCGATATTGAGATACACTGCTTGGGATCTACGTCGGTGTTGAGACGGTTTGATAGTCGACCCAGAGCAGATTGTGGGGTTGGTTCAGGCGAAGAGTCAATTTTTTCTTGAGGTGTCGAGGTTCCGCCGGTGTAGTCGGCTTGGGCGGGTAAGGTTGACATTATGAGATAGTGAGAGTTTGGAGAATGGGGAGAGGGTCGTGGGCTAACAAACGTATGATCAGTGAAAAGTGGGGATGGTCAAAATAGCGACTCGATGTTGCCATTGCCAAGGAGGAGCAGGTATGGGGATGCCGTGATTTTATCAAGGCGATTGTTGACGCTTTGCGGTCCATTCTGATTGGACCTTTGCCATCCAATCTCATACCTTGTCAGACGATGCGAAACCTTCTTGAGACTGCTACGCCGGCGCACAGCGACGAGAATCATACCGCTGGCGATTTTGACACGAATCCACGATGCCCCTTCCCGATCGTTCCCGTCCGCAAGAGATCGAGGGACTGAAACGCCAAAGGACTGTATCGTTTCAGACCCTTCAGCAATGGTCCTTGGGGAAAGGGATACTTCAATCGCCCCTGCATATGCGAACTATCCCTTGAAGGCCTTGCGTTCACCAGAGGGGTTTGCTTGGCAAGGAGAAAGCAAGACTTGAGGGGGAAAGGAGGAATTTCACTAGACCCTTATCTGTTGATCTGAACGTTGATTTTCCACTAACGCTCGTATCACTATTCACTGATCCAGAATGCACCTCGCCCTGCTCGCCCCACTCGCCCTCCTGCCTCTCATCTCAGCCGCGACATGTCCGGCCCCACCCAGCTGTAATCCCCTCCTACCCTCCACCTACATTTACACCGCCTTCACCGCCACCCGGGCCCAGATCGACTCATACACCAAGCGGTCTATCGAGAACCTGCTCAACTATCCAAATGTGGCTCAAGGCGCCTTTGGTGGGAACGGCGGCTGGACGGGTTCGAACGGGTGGACGGCGATAGCAGATTATGATCGGATCAGAGGGACGAAGGTGTTTGCGAAGCAAGTCAGCACAGCGTGGGATGCCCTGGCTACGCATGTGGGTCAAGGCATTCCGCTCATCAATGAGTTCAACGATGATTCGGGATGGGCGGGGTTGGCGACTCTTAGAGCGTACGAGGCGTATGGCGATAAGAAGTATCTGGACCGGACGATAGCTATTTGGAATGTGAGTCTGCCCTTGGGGGTAAGTGCTGAAGGATAGTATCTCAACGGACAAGCCATCAAGCAGAAAGACCTCGATAAGGGTTGGCTTGAAGGGACCAAGAACCCAGATGTGAAGATCCCGGCGACATGTAATGGGAATACCATGATTGGTGGTCTTTGTAAGTTCGCTCCCTTTGACATTCTTTGACATTGCCTGATTTTAGACTGGGTCAATGGGTGGCCTGATTATTCCGAACGAGCGAAGACAGGCGGTTTGAACGCGATCGCGACGAATCTGTTCGCTCTGCTTTCTGCGGAACTGTGCAAGACGACAGGGGACAAAGCCAAGTACTGCGCTGCAGCCCATACCTCGGTGCAGTGGCTCGACAACCATATGCTGAGGACTGATCATCTGATATGGGATAATATCAATGATAAGTGCGAGGTAACAGATTGGACATTTACCTGTGAGTTATAGGTATGGCTCAACTGACAACAGACAACACTGGCGTTTATCTGTCGACCTATGCCCTCCTCGCTTCCCTCACTTCCAACTCGACCGCCTTAGCTATGGCTGAGCGAGCGGCCAAGGAGGCAATCAAGACTCCGGGCTGGCACGACCCCAACGGTGTTCTCAAAGAGGGCGGAGGGCCAGAGGCTGAATCCAACGATGCGATCAGTTTCAAGCCGGCCCTCATCCGCGGTCTCTATCGCTCCTTTCCTTACTTTAAGGACGAGCAGCTCAAGTCGGCCGTGATGGAGTACATCAACATTCAGTATTATGGTATGACTCAGCTTGCGTCGGATAGCAAGATACAGCCGGTGGCGTATGGACGGAAGTGGAACGGGCCGAAGTTTGAGGTGTCGATTGCGCATTCCCAATTGTGAGTTCTGGCCAGGATTTGACTGACATCAGGGCTGCACTGGATGTTTTGAATGCCATTACCATCAATCCCAATTCGGCGTTCCACAAGGCGGAAAAGAAGGATACGCCGGTGATTAAAGAGGTGAAGAGGGTCGGAGGTTGTTCATAGCTGTTACATCTGTATGGTTCTATAGTTACTATTAAGTGATTCATTCTACTTGCAATTGCTTGATAAACGCTACATGAAAATTTATTCCTATATACGAATCCTCTATGCCGGTGCCATAGTCTCCTCCATCCTCAAAGTCTTGTCGGAAGGTGCACGCCTTGCAGGGTGGAACTTGCGTCTGTACAAGATTCGCTTCACCCACTTGTACGCCTCGGAGCATGCGACGTAGAGCAAAATCTGGCCGAACTGAAATGTCAGCTGCGTCTCTATCCAGGTGAATGCAAACTTACGATGATTCCCCACTCCCATTCGATAGTCTCAATGAGGAAGACTCTGGTGTTGATGGTGGGAATGTAAACGATGGGGAAGGTGGTCAGGGCGAGAACGACGGCACACCAGAGCAACACCTTGTTGTCGAGAAGGTTCATCTTGAACATGGATTTGGTGAAGTGCTTGCACTGGATAGAGTGGATCATACTGCCAGTCAGTTTTGCCAGGATGGGTGACTCACAGGATGATAACAAGAGTGGCAAAGCAGGTAGCTCGGGCCTTGAAAACAGGATCACAAGCTGTTGAAGGACCTTCGTTACACAGCAGACCGAGATCACCCTGTTTGTCAGCGCTGAACACTGTGGAAAACTTACAGGGTAGTAACCCCAAAGGACGATAACAAAGTTGACAAGTGAGACTGCGCCAATCAAGAAACCGTAAAACATCAGATCGACCAGGAATTCTCCAGTGAAGATTTGCTGGAATTCTGATGGTGGTAGGTCCATTGCGTCAGATGCGGTGGGTTCGAGACCGAGAGCCATGGCGGGCGGACCGGCTGCAAGGGTGTTGATCCAAAGAGCGGCAACGGGAGAGAGGGGGAAGACGGATTGTCCATTCTCGTCCTTGAATGCAAGACCGATGAGGAGGACGACAATTTCGGCAACATTTCCAGATAGCAGGTACTGGCATTAGCCCGAGCCAACTCGCAAGAACTTACGAGAAGGAACTTTGACAAGTTCTTGAACACTGATCGACCCTTTCGGATAGCTCGGCAGATGGTGGCGAAGTTGTCATCGGCCAAAACAAGGTTGGAGGACTGTTTCGCGACGTCTGATCCGGTACCCATACCGACACCGACATCTGCGCGTTTGAGAGCGGGCGAGTCGTTGACACCATCTCCAGTCATGACGGTTTTCTAATATCAGCTTAGTCTAGACAAGGACATACCTGACCCCTGCGGTGAATAGCATCGACCATCCTGACCTTGGTCTCGGGAGCACATCGAGCAACGACCAATGGCAACTCCTCGAGAGCGTCGACTTGCTCATCTGATAGCGCATCGAATTGTTGACCCGTCATGACTGACGTCTTGGAGTAGGTCTTGTCGATGATACCGATGGAGAGGGCGATGGCAGTAGCGGTAGCGGGGTGATCACCGGTAAGCATACGAGGGGTAATACCGGCTCGAAGACAATCGGCGACGGCACCGGCTGATTCCTTTCGGGGAGGATCGAAAATGCCGGCGAGACCGAGGAATCCGAAACCATTCTCAAAGTCCTCTCGCGTCATATTGACAATACTCTCCTCCTCTGAGATATCCACCTTCTTGCCACAAAGAGCTAGCACTCGTAAACCCTGAGCAGCCAGAATGTCCATCTTGGCAATGACCTCATTCCGCCTGTCCTCGCTGAATTCCTCGCCGTGGACAGTGGTGCACTTGTCAAAGACACGCTCGACGGCTCCCTTGAGGAAGCAGAAGATGTAGGGTTTGCCAGAGTCGGTGTGGGGGACGAATTTGAAGGCGATAGACATGCGCTTGACGGTGGAGTCAAAGGGGTGCTCGACGAGTTGTTCAAAGTGTCCGTCCATACCGACGACAGGTGGGCGGTGGTAAGAAGCGACGGACTGCATACGCTGGAGGGGGTTTTTCGAGTGGGTAAGGAAGGGTTTACCGTGTCCGAGTTTGTGAGCGGCGACTTGGAGAGCGGTTTCGGTGGGGTCTCCGTTGGCAGTCCAGTTCTCGTTCTCCTCTGAAGGCTTGGAGAGGACAGCCTGGTTACAGAGTGAAGCACACTGTACCATTGCCTCGAGACCCGCCTCCATCTCCTCGTGATTGACGACGTACTCGCGATCGTCCGATGACGCATCGTCCGAGTCTCCGGTAGGGGACCGCTTGGCCTTGAGGTCAATCACCTCGGCGCGGTCACCAGTGAGCACCTTGCGGTCGGCAGTGACTTCTCCTCGGGGGTAGTTGGCGTCGGAGCCCGTTTCGAAGGAGTACGCCTGACCGTCCTTGGTGTTGACGGGTGCAGACTCGCCAGGCCGGCTGTCGACTTTAGGAATCCAGAATTTCCGAACGACCATTTTACCAACGGTAAGCGTCCCGGTCTTGTCTGAGCAGACATTCTGGACACCGGCCAAAGCCTCGATGGCGTCCATTCGACGGACAAGGGCATTACGCTTGGCAAGGTCTTGGGATGCGCGGGCAAGGGTAAGGGAGACGACGGCGATGAGGGAGGCTGGGAGGACGGAGACGGCAGACGCTACAGCGTAGGTCGCGACGGTAAGGGGGACATCTCTGAAACCGGTAGAGGCAACGACGATGATGGCAGCGACGATAGCGAGTGCAAGGAGGGAGTAGGCCAACTGGTTGAGTTTCATCTGGAGGGGAGTGGTACCTTCGAGACCGAGGGCAACTTTGAATTTGTACCATTTCGCCGCAAAGCCCTTTTCTTTTCGCTCGGCTTTGGAGTCGAGAGCTGTAGCGATTTTGCCGATTTCGGTTCCCATAGCGGTGTAGGTGACGACTAGTCGGGCGCGACCTTTGGTGACTTGGGATCCGGAGTAGGCCATGGAGAGTCGGTCACTGATATTAGCGAGTTCGCAAGGTGGACTTACCCAACGGGACAATCTTCCTCATCGATAGGCTCGCTCTGCTTGGCCACGGGTAGAGATTCTCCAGTGAGGAAAGCCTCGTCACATTCCAAGTTGGAAATGTGGCCCTCGAGCACTCTTCCATCCGCAGGTACGATATCGCCATTCTTGACAATGACAATGTCTCCGGGTACGACCTCGTCGACGGAGATGACTTTGATTTGGGCGGCGGCGTTACCGGTGTGACGCATGACGGTGGCCTGGGGTGCTCCAACGGATTCTAGCGAGGCGACAGTCTAAAGTTAGCTTTGCCTAGACTTGTGCTCACCTTTTCAGCCTGCCATTCTGTGTAACCTCCAACGGCGACATTTAAGATGATAAGGGCGGCAATGACACCACCTGAGATATAGTCGAAAGTACCGAGTGAAACCGCCATAGCCGCGACTATTGTCAGCTTGTCCAAATCCAGAACTTACTTAGAACCAAACACATGGCATTTGCAAATTGCCTCCCTATAATCTTCCACACACTGGGCCGAGTTGGTGGCTTGAGCCTGTTGGGTCCATACTGCTCTAACCGCCTCGCGGCATCTGCGTCTGAGAGACCCTTCTCTGCATCACTGCTGAGAGCTTCCAGAACTTTGCTGGAGGGGGCGGTATGGGGGGCAAAGGGGAGTGCTTGGGAATTGACAGTGTTGCCGGATCCTTTAGTGTCGGCTCGATTTATCTTCTTTTCGTGAAGACCATTCTCGCCACCGGCGGGTGTTGGCGCTGCTAGACCTTTCTCTGTATCGGCCATATTGGAATTGTGGATAGATGGGGGAACATATCGCTAGGGCTCGACTTATATAGTAAGGGGGGGACGTATCGGTATGGAAAATGCCGAGGCATCTGGACTGCCAAGACCTCTATTCCTGTGATCCTAATCTCAAGCTGTGGGCTGATATCGGGACAAGGTCGGAATTAGATGGACGGACATCTGTCTAGGATGACCTTGCCAAGATTACCCCACTTGGCAGTGGGGATGGAAGTTGATGAGGTCATAGATTACGATTTGGACTTTGCTCCGAGATCTTTTTCTGGTCCTCCTCTTCGGTTGTTTCTAATTCCAGACTGCACTCCTATGCGAATTCTGCACAGTTGTATCGCCGCCGCCGGTAAGAGAAGGATGGAGCTATCGACTGCCGCCACTTTGCATGCATGGGTTGCCGGTGAGATCCGTCTGGAACCGTCAATGGATACGCAGGCAAAGGATGCCAAGACTATCGGCCAAGAGCTATTCTTCCGGAGCCGGCGATGCCTCCGACGGAACGTGGTTGAGGGAGGCGGCCTTCACCGCTCTGAGGTATGCGGTGTTGCGGCTACTCATACAGTATTTGTATGTGAAGTATAGCGCGAAGCTGTACATGAAGCTATCCCATGACATTGTGTTAAGTGGAAGAAAGGAAAGGGTCGATATGAGGCACACACACCAACCAGAAATCAACACTCACTAGCTCACTGCCTGTATGTCCGGGAACCCGAGGCTCGTCGTTGCCCCTGCTTCAGAAGAGTGAATGTAAGAAAGTCGCAGAAGCAAGCGACCCCCTGCTCATCAGTAGACCCTCTCCAATGTCAGGTATGAGTGACGAGCATGAACTCTAAGATCAATAACTCGCAGCGTAGATTTAGTGAATCCATAAACATCATCAACCTGAAATTAACATACGGTATGTGGTGAGGCTACTATCAAGAAGTTGGCTATTATCAATCCTTATATAAGGGGGCCAAGCGCTAGCGATTCCTCTCGTCGGTCTGCGCTCCGAATCAGTGGACGGTCCCGTGAAGAGGGAGACTGCCCTTGATTGTCTAACAGTCAGCGAGTGCGCGTGTGGTTTGGGATGAGGGAAAAGCGCGGGAGGGATACATTCCAGAATCTCTTCTCTTTTCCTGGTTGCGATAAATCTGCACTCGATAGGAAGGGAAGACTCACGATTCAGTGCGAATGATGAAAGAGAACTAATCATGGGCGCAAAGTTTCGAGATGGGCGAGGACGAGCTTTACGTAACTGACGCGCCTCCACACGGAGATCGCCGACAACGCCGAGTTGACTGAGAGGTGGAGGCCAGTGAAAGAAGTTCATTCGTGCCATCTACACCTTAGGGTGCTATACAATATCATCCCCTACGCCAGTTACAGTATCGCGAGCGGGATCAGTAGGATCCTAGCTACCGATTGATACCGAAAAATCATGGCGCCAATCCCAGAACGACCAGAGTCGCAAGATCCGAGACAGTCCAGTCAACTGTCGTCCTTCTCTGATGACTCGTCTCAGGTCAACCAGTCTTTTGCGCACTATGATGATCCGACCGGTTTACTCAGGGTGATCCCTTTAGCAAACTATGCCCCAACTGCGAGAGGTGAGATCTTGACCACTGGCCCCAAGCTAACTTTACAGTCGCTCAACATATTGCCCCACATACTGTCGCATACCCTTCACCATACCCTACCAACCTTTATCCGCAGTACGCACCTGCGCTGAACGCGATAGATCATCCGTCTTCTCAGCAGGATTGGAGTATGCGTCAGTCAGCCGAAGGAAGGTTGGCAGGTATGCTACAAGGGAATGCGGGGCAGGGGTATAGTCTAGGGTAAGGCCGCTTCTTTCCGTTGGAGGGTCCGAGCTTACATTCTAGGCTTCCTCCACCTTCTCTCCCTCAATATCCACCGTACATATGTCAAACACCACAGCCAATCCCATACTCCTTCCTCCCCTCTTATCTCCCACCCTCCTCCTCCTCTTCCTCTTCTTCGGGATATCCGACCCATCCACTCACCCCCGTCTCTTCTTCCTCCTCGCCTGCCCTTCCCCCATCATCCAACTCCTTCTTCGAAGACCTCGTCACGAAGGCTCTTGCCCCCGCTGCTCCCCCAGCTGCCCCACCGACAATATCCCGCGCTATATCCCGAATAGAGCTCAACGCTCCATCACCTGATCAAACCAGTCTGATGTCTCCTTCCCCTACCAAGCGACGCAAGTCGGTTCACCACTCTGCTCCTGCAACCCAAACACGTATGCCCTATCCATCCGATACAACTCCTGCATTACCCGCCAAACCCACCCGTCCGCCCATATCCTCGCAATGGAACGAGACGCCCATAAAAATTAGCTCTCAATTCGTCGTTCAGATACCACACCTGGAGCACGATACGCCTCCATTGCCTAAACCTCAGTACCGCGAGGAGGAAGACGAGGATGAGGGTGTGGACTGGGGAGGGGCAGATGAAGACGGGGACGGGGATTGGGATATGGACAAGGTTGGCCAGGCTAGTCCAGGGAGATACGCAGTGAAGGCCCAAGCGCCAGTGAGCGTCCGAACTGGAGAAAGAGATTCAAGAAGTGAGTGAATCCACGGCATCACTGATAATAGGCGCTCGACAAAAGTTCTTAGCTCTTCTCGAAGATATCTTTGAAGCTGCCGATTCTCTTCCGGCCGAGGTTGACGCCGATTCCCTCAACTCCTACTTTGACCGCCTGGCGACGGACGGCGGTGCCCTACTCAAGACCGAAGCTGTCGAGCGGATCACTCGTTATGTCATTCGGCTCAATGCTAAGCAGGCATCAGGGGACAAGGGTTTGGTCTGGGACGAAGAATCGCTCAAGCGGGTGTTTAGGACATTGGAACGGACGATGCGTGACGCAGAGCACGTTGATCCTTTCCCGAGCGATAGGAAGAATGAAGTGAAGGCGAAGAAGGCCGCGGCGAAGAAGGGGAAGAAGGCCAAGGTGGAGGCTGTCGAGAGTAGTCAGGATGTCGAGTCGTTCGAGTCGGGTACGGCGGACTTGGGCGCGGAGGAATTGAGATTGGCGGAAACGACTCTTACGGCTGCTGCTGCTAGTATGCGAGCGGTAGAGTGTTGCTTGGCCTGTCTAGACTCTGAGGGATTATCGAAGCCTGTGAGTTCGGATTCTGAATGAGCTAATGACAGATGTACTCTGAAGATCTACTGGCGCTTTGCGTCGGCCAGATCAAGCATCAGCTCACTGGTGTGATCTTTCCAGTAATAGAAGGGATGGCAGGTGACAGTGAGTCTAACCAAGATTGAGCTAATCCAGAAATCAATTCTTGCTATCTGGCACATCTAGTCAAAGCGGAAAGCTCCTCCCGCAAATCCAAAACATTGAAACTATCGCCCTTCTTTATCCATCCCGCTCTCTCCGCGATAGCCCAATCGGCCTCAGCGGCATTCCAACACCTTTCAGCTCTGATTTCCCGCCCAGACCTCTCATTTTCCGACACACTGGTCATTCAGACTGTGTACCTCGCTACCGCCCCGTTATTCGTCACTGAGCCAACTACCAAGAAGGCCAGTGCGAAAGATAAAGTCAAGGCGGAAGGAGGTGTAATGAAGAGTCTTCGAATAGAAGCTTTGGGCTGTTTGAGAGGGGTAAGTCTGTGTCATGATGTGGCTGATGTAGGCTTTTGCAAAGTATGCCGATCAGCGACAATGGATTATTGAGGAAATTCTAAGCTCGTTGATTAAGCTTCCCGATCAGAAGGCTCAGGCAAAATTTCAGTAAGTCCGATGAAGGCTGGGCTGATTATAGGCTTGGCGACGGGTCGAGTATGAACACCATCACTGCGTTGCTATTGCAGCTTATCCAGGCGTCTTCACATGGTGTGACTGGGCGAATCAAGAAGCTTAAAGCAAATGCCAGCGAGATGGAGGCGGGTGGGAAAATCGGCGCGAAAGAGGAAGCTCGAGCAGAGGTGAGCTACAGCGCACGAAATGATGGCACAAGCTGATAAGGTAGGAAATCCGATTATGCCAAGAAGCGACCGATGCGGCTTATCGAACAGCCAAAGTGGTCGCTGGATACCTTATCCAAAAATCCAGCTCTTCCAAAGCCAACAAAACAACCCAGGACACAGACTACAAAGCCATCCTCGATAAATTTATCGAAGATATACTTGCAAGTCTGTATCGACCCGAATGGCCCGCTGCAGCCCTATTCCTCAGTGTCTTCTCACGGTTGATGATTACTGGTATTGAAGATCCGACATCTAGCGCCGAAGCTACCGCTACGAAGAATATGGCTTTGGATCATTTAGGATCTATAGCGGCTAGATTGAAGGGTCTTCAGATTGGGGGAGAGAATGATCCAGTCCCTTCTTTAGATCAGGTACGTCTCCCCTTTGTGCTCAGCTGACGTAGATTATCTCTTCGCCTAGTGTCGAGTCATTCGCCCGACTTCTTCGTGCCCATACCGATATCCATGCCTTCCTCATCGCTTCTGCCCGTGAAGATTCGATGTTTGCCTCAGCGGACGACTTGTCGAGTATCCTTTGGACACAAGAATTACAATCCGCAATCGACCGCTCAGGATCCGTCATCGCCAAGTTGACATCGGAAAACACCGAGGAAGCACAGAAGATTAAGGAAGGATTACAAGCTGTAAACGCTGCGTTGCGTACCGCGGCGGATACGATCTCTACGGAAGATGTGAACGTGTTTAGTGTCAGGTAAGGACCAAATATAACAGAGCTGACAATAGCGATCCTAAACAAAATGACAACGTCATAGCCGCCTCAGCTTCCATAGCCCGACATCGACCTCTTCAACTCGCATTCGAACCCATCCTCTATGCTTTACTAAGCAGTATGGATCTTTCCGCCGTCGCCTTACGCGCTAAAGCTCTCAAGGGCCTTTCGGCTATTGTCCAAGTCGATCCGGATGTCCTGGGCTTATCTCAAGTCAGACAGGCATTCGAAGCTCGGCTTTCGGATCCTTCGCCCGCTGTCCGTGAACCCGCTGTTGACCTCGTTGGGAAATATATGCTTCAGAAGCCTAGTTTGGCTGCGGAGTATTATCCCCATATCGCCCTGAGGGTTAATGTGAGTGCAAGGTCGGGCAGGGCTGATGATTAGGATACGGGACTTGCTGTGCGGAAGAAAGTTATTAAGCTTCTTAAGGATATTTTCCAGAAGACCGATGCGAGGGAGATGAGGCAAGATATATGTTGTAAGATGGTTGAGATGATTTCGGATGATGATCATAATGTTCGAGTAAGTTGGCCTCTTCAATCTGATCGCGGATAAAGCTTACGAAGTAGGACATGGCGACCAAGGGACTGGCGGAGATGCTGCATGCTGGCCAAACTCCTACGAGCCGACAAGAAGCTGCCGCACTCCTTGTGGGTGTTATAGCGCACTATAAGGGCCCGCAGGAGGTGTTGGAGGATGCACTGCAGAAAGTTGCAGAGGCCGATACGGCCGGAGGGAATGTGGAGAGGAGCGAGGTGTTGGTTGAGGCGTTGATTCAGCGATTGATTGATGCGACTGAAGAAGCAGACTTTGTAAGTTAATGAGTTAATCATCCTGTTCACTCCGGACCAGAAACTGACGGCTTAGGACGCTGTGAGCCATATCCGAGCCATATCATTCTTGTGCGGTTCTAAACCCGACATTATTGGTTCTCAACGAGCTGCAGTGTTGCTCAATTATCTTCGACAACCACCTGCCAACGTAAGTTGCCCAGCTCACGTAGAGAGTCCCAAAACTAACAATTCAGTCGAACGAACAAGCAGGGAACAACCTCCTACTCCGAATCTTCCGCCTCTCAATCCCAACCATGCCCCGTACAGCCTCCACATTCGCCACGGAGTTATCGGCAAAGCTTGTGCCTATGATAAGCCGAGTCAGTGGGGGTTTCCCAGCTATACGTGAAATCATTGGGGCATTCTGCGCTGTCACGGTGCATCTCACTAAGGACTTTGCGAGGCTTATCCAAATTCTGCGGGCGTGTGAGGGTGAGCTGCCTGACTCTCAACCCCGTGGTCAAAGCTGACACGATAGCGAGATTACAGAATATGGAAGCGCAATACCGAACCCATGGCAAAATATCCCAACAGCCTCAAATTGTTAATATGATGCTTTGGATAGTTGCGCTCTTTGCAGAATACTGTAATTTGGACCAGGTGGCGGTGGAGGATCATTCAGTCAAGATGGAGTTGGTCAAGATGAGCGAGGTCAGCTGATTATATGCGCTGTGATGGGTCAGTGAACACGAAGCTGATATCTTAGCGTCCATTATTTGAGCACCTTTTCGATCTGTTTTTGGACTTTTCACAGATGGATATTCCCCAAACTGCTCCTACGACTTGCATCGGTAAGCTGTGTTGCTCCCTTCCATGCGACATGATAGCTGATAACATAGGCTGCCTCACTCGGACCTACCCCTCCCTTGTGCTCAGGGACGAAACGCATACATTCATGGACCGAGTCTTTGCCTCAACAGATTTCGATAACCAAGCTCGACTCTTTGGAATCATGCATGAGTTCTTAGTCTCTGAGGCTAAGCGTAAGGCATCTGGGGCATCCGTATCGAAAGATATGGATGCGTTAATTGGGAGTGCGTCCGAGTTGTCGGAGTCAGGGTAAGCTATGTCTGCGATAACGATGGATAAGCCCAAAGCTGACTATTTCAGAGTATCTACCGCCATTGTTCAACGTAACATCCAACATATCCTAAACGGTGCTAAATCTCATCATGTCCCAACTCAAACGGCCGCTTTGGACGTATTGGCATTTACAGTCAATCAGGGTTTATATCATCCATTACAGGTACGTCTAACCTTCGCGAGTGGGGCTGATAACAGTGTATGCCAATCCTCATTTCGTTGGAAACGAACGAAGATCCTCTGGTTTCTACTCGAGCACTCGAACTACACACCACACTTCATCGTAAACACTCTACGTTGGTCAATGTTCGATATTTAGATTTCGCACGGGCGAGTTATGAGTACCAGCGAGGGATATCGGCGGAAGTTTCAGGTCAGTTCCTTGGTAACGTCGCGAGGCCTGACGGAATTTGAGCTGACGGGTTAGGACATCGGGATGGGATTGCTTTGCTCAGTGGGTGGTTTGGCTTACTGGGTGAGAAGAGGGTTTGGAAATTGGATTTCCTTAAGGCTTTGTGTAGGGCTTTTGATTATGATTCTTTAAGGACGACATCTGTAAGTTGATCATTTCCCCGATTCTGACCCGTTCGACGAGGTGCCGACCCGTTCGACGAGATCAAGCTTACACTCCAGGCGGATGTTGGTTTGGCGCTATACCTCTCTGAAACCCTTTCGACCTTCGAATATAAACAACAAGAAGAAGTCATGGTGGTGATTCAACAGCTCAGTACGGTAGTCTCAACCTGTACACCCTTAGTGTCGACACTCGAGGCGGCTGTGGTTGTTGGTGAGCCGAACGAGGGGATTGAAGGGAAAGATGCGGTGATTGGGAATGCAGAGGTGAGCTTCGCGGATCATGCAAACATCATATTCGCTACTCCTTGAGCTGACTAAATAGAGCCAACACGATACTGTCAAAGCTGACCGATTGATCAATTCCAGTATTGTTGTTGCTTTGGCTTTGTTGACCAAGAATCACCTTTTGAACCTATACACTCTAACCGAAGAGTAAGTTTACTGGCCGCACCCGTACACGTAGTTCGAGGCCAAAGCTGACCTATTAGTAAATGCCTTAAACAAGCTACAGTCAAAAAGTCGGTGATTGGTGATAAGGCGGCAGTAAGGCGGGGATCGGCGATTTTGGAATTGGGCAGAATTCCTTTGGTTAGAGGTGTGGAGACTGTTCAGCAGTTTCATGAGCAGCAGGCTACGGTGAGTTGATGAATGTTGCATGATATCGGTGCGTTAGCTGACGCGTTATAGTTCCTACAGTTGATACAGGAAGACGGTACGATTGAGGCGTGATCCTGATCAATGGGGGTCGGGCGGGGGAGTTGGGCGATACATGTGGACTCTTTTTTCGATTCTTTTCTTTATCTGGGTGTGTTTCTTTCGGATTTTGTGTATTGGGCGTAGAAGTTGTGTAGAAACCAATTTGTATATAAGCGCAATAAGGTGTAAAATAGCAAATCATGTATGGGGACCTAGGCCTGGGGATTCTATTTGAATCAGTGCGGTCATTCTGTTTGCCCTCACACATCATACCGGCCCTTTGAAGGTGGCAAGATGTATACCTCAAATTCCAGAAGGCTACCAAATCCCTCCTGTATCGCCGTAGACCCTATCCCCCCATCCATCCCGTTCCCCGCCGCCGGGCTCATTCCCCATCCAACATAATCGCCAGAAATTCTTGTTCATTAATCTCTCCATCTTGATCTAGGTCGAATTCATCAATCATTGCTTGTCTATTTCATCAGCTCTTTGCCTTCGACACATGACCTCAGACAAATCCTGCTAGATGCACAGAAGCCCGAAGCCGACCAAAGAGGCTGACTTACAATTCCTCTTCTCCTAGACTTTCCCCTAATTCCCTTGCTACCCGTTTCAAATTCTTCAGACTTATTCTCCCCGTCTTGTCGTCGTCGAATAGTGCGAATGCGCGTCTGAGGTCGGTTAGTGGATCTCGAGAGAGGATCTTTTCCGTCACTGCGTGTTAGCGAATGGGTCGTGTAGAATTCGATTCGCATCTTTTGATGCTCATATAGCAATTCCCTCCTATCTCCCGGACTGACCACAATCCTTTCCCACTCCCCCCTATTCGCCCACTCCCGATCCCATCCCTGACTCCTTTCTCATCTCGTCCCATAGCCCATCCACAGCCAACTCACTAATCCTATTAAATCCATTCCAATCCATCAACCCTTCCTGTCCCAACTCCCCCTCTCTCAAAATCTTAACAACCTCCGCCTTCTTCATTTCAAACCCCAAAGCCCTCATGGCAACTTTCAACTCATGATAATCTATACAACCATCTTTATCCGTATCAAATAACTCAAATGCCTCTTTGATCTCTTGTTTCTGATCTTCGGTAAGTTGCGGTTGGTTTGGATTTGGATTTCGGGATGATGGGCCACCGGGGGCTGTTGTTGATGGGCCTGAGATGGGTATTGAGCGTCTTGGTCTGGGTTTGGGGTAGAGAGACATTGTAGATTAGCCTGTCGATAGGAGGTATGGGTATGTGAGGTGGTGGATAGTGATCGCGACGCGTCGCGGAGATGAAACGCCTTCGACGCGACTTGGGTGCACAAGTGTTACGAGATCCTTATTTGAGCCCCAGTTAGTGTTTCATCTCGATCCACCATATCCTGAGCCATATTCTCTTTACGATACCTGTAGCTATGTAGGTAAGTCATTCACTGAGACTGAGAGGATGTAAGAGACTGTGGAAGTGGACGCTGACAAGAAGGAACAGGGATCAGTAGAGGCAACATATCAGGGATTCCAGATGGCCGTCATTCCGTCCGATCGGCCCTTATCTCCTCTCACCCCACTTACATCCCGACGGCCACTACAGCCCATCATACCTCAGAACCCAATCGCACGCTCAAATACCCCCGCAGAGTATTATCTACAATCTGCAAAACGACTCGTCACCCTCGAAACTCGTCTAAATCCTATCGGCACCCCAGATTCCCACGCTACCGCATCGTCCTCCACCAGGCCTGCGCCTGTAGCCCATTCAGCTCTGGATCAGCTGGATCAGTACGGCTCTCCATCGTACTCTTCTAGACCTTCACCGATTAGTCTGCCATCTAAGGCGAAAAGATGGATCAGGGGTCCGGCGAGAAGGGCGCCGCCTAATACGCCGACGAGCTCGGGTTCTGGCTGGGACGAGGAAGTAGGGGAAGTGGGCGAGGGGAGTAGGGATGGATATGAGAGTTCTTGGGAAGGGGAAGAGCAAACTGAGGGAACGGGGGAGTGTCGCGATGCGGGAGATTTGGACAGGGGGTGGTTCTCGCGCTCCGACCCAGATCTACATACGGCCTGCGTCTCGATCACATCATCCCTTGCCACTTCCTCGAAATGCAGCACACCCTGCCCCACATCTCCTATCTCTACTTCAGGGTCGACTCTCGAGATCAACTGGGAGGACACAGGTCAGACAAGGTCAGGAAGCGAAACATCGGATCACGCGCTCGACCCTCCCGCATCCGATCCGATCGGGATACCGCCCCAAGACACAGACACACCGGGGGACAACACGTCCCTTGACCGCACACTACAGGATATAGGGGCAGAGCTAGGGGAGATGTCATTAGGGTACGAGATTCGAAGTTTCAAGCGACGGTCATAGAGGTGAGCTTGGACTGGTACCGGCCGGACGCGCCGGCCGTATGAGTGCTGACTTTACAGATCAGCTGGTTCTTGGTGTCCATGCATAACTTCACTGCGCCTCATCGATACATCTCGGAGCCAGTCATATATCATCTCGAGCTTCCCGCCTTCCCTGCCAAGCACCGGTCATTTTGACACCGAAGACCGAAGGCGCGTCGCGTGATACATGACCGCGATGGCGGCTTCGCGCGGTGCCTGACTGAACCCTAATCTCAGACGTCCTTTGTCTCCTCCGGCCGTCCTCCGAAGTGTGTTATAAGGCGGTGCAAAGGCAAGGTCAGCTGTTCCTCTTCACACACCCACCAGAAGCGAGCAAGCAAAACATCCAGCTACATCCGCATAGCAGTGCAGATCCAAAGGACACCCATCAACCGACTATATAAGACCGAGCGGCCTATCCTCCATCTCTCAACCTCCCACTCTCACTCTCACACTCAGCTTCACTCCCGAATCACAACTTCACTATAATGCTCGCCCTCACTCTCCTCCCCCTTCTCGCACTAAGCGCGACCGCCCTCCCCCATACCACACCCCTCAAACGTGCCGCGGGCGTACACATCACCTCAGCCCGCCGACCTGGTAAATGCATCGGAACAACCTACGCCCGAAACGTTCGACCTGGAATCAGTGTCGATCTGGTCGATTGCACCTCGGATGCTGCGCTCTTATGGGACATTGAGCGTGGGGCGGGTTATGTCAAGATGACGGATGGGACGTTGGTTTTGGATGCGAATACCGCAGGGAACTTTGGGACACCGAGCGTAAGTCTTCCTTTGGTTCAGGTTTAGGGTCCTTTGAAGTTGGGTGATGGTTGGCTGATAAATCAGACTGAGTATCCCGTCGATGGCAAAGCATCGCAAAAGTAGGTTTGCCTACCCTTCGTCCTGCGAATCCGAGCTGACTGGGCAGCTGGTACTGGACCGACGATAACCGAATCGCCATCACTGGCGGTAATCAATGTTTGGACGACGATGGATCCAAGCTGCAGACCTATGAATGTACCACGGGTAACACGAACCAGAGTAAGTCTACCGGCACATTCAGTGATCCTGCGCTCATCTTCAGTCTTCTACGCTGTATACCCCAACGACCCCAAACCCCCAGTGTCCAACGACCCTTATCCCGATATCCCCCAAGGAGCCATTTATCAAGACAAGGCAGGAGACCAGCGCCGTCTACACCCTTTCAACAGGCCTGACCTTTGCGCCACGGTCATGGGCGTAACCTACGTTGCGGGCAATGCCATTGCGATGTGAGTTTCAGTACAATCCCCAGTCTACCCTGTTTACACTCGACCTTCTCTAACAATTTCCACTCTGCACCCTTCCAACTCGACTCATTTCTCCGACATTAAGTCCATGTGCTGACACTCCAGTGCCCACTGCCTACCCCTCGAAGACCCATCATCCAAATATCAAATCTTCAACGCCCAAGGAACCTTCTCCCGCTCCGCCGCTCAAATCTCCATCGTCGACAGTCCCTCATTCTGCGTCGCAGCCTCGGGGTCCAATGGCAGCCCAGTCACTATTCAACCATGCGAGTCTACGACTTCCAAATGGCAATGGACACAGGTTGAGCAGTACTTCTTCTTGGGTGGTGCTCGTAAGTCTTCCGCTCGGCTAAAGTGGAGACAGAGGCTGATTGATAGGTATTTGCCTCGATGTTCAGAGGGAAAGTCAGCCTGGGAATGAATCGCCAGTTAAGAGTCTTAGGAAGTTGCAGACGTGGGAGTGTGGGGTCGATAATGTTCAGCAGAAGTGGACCTTCTTGTGGTAGGCGGTGTGGTAGGCGTTGAGGGACAATTGAACAAAGGGAAACAAATGGACATTGGTCGTATAACTTGGTATATAATGAGCTAGTATTCTGGTTGTGCTATAAGATGCGATCCTTGCAGATGTTCAGCGTACTTGTCCCGCTCTAGCTGGGCTTCAGCTAGTGACTATCTTGATGTCTTGTAATGATCTACCCCACTCTCTACTAACTTCCCCACTTTGGGCCCCACAACGGTCATAGCCGAGAATACCCGGGCTGAGCCAAGTGGCCGGTGTGGTGTCGGAGTCGGTATCTCCTCTGGCTATCTTTCATTTCTTATCTCTACATCCATCACTTGAAAACATCAGTGCATCATCCAACATGTCAGACAGAGACTTTACATACGAAACTACCAGTCGGCGGTCTACCGTGTTTAGTAAGTCCGACCACACGAGGACACCCCTACATGAGATGACTTGAGCTGAGACTCAGGTACGAAGGGCGTCGTTTGTTCCTCTCAGCCGCTAGCCTCTGCAGCTGGATTGAGCATATTGCAGAAGGGTGGGAATTGCGTCGATGCAGCAGTAGCTACCGCCGCGGCGCTGAATATGGTCGAGGTAAGCATTGTTCTCGATGTGATCTCTGTGAGCCAAGCCTGACAACTTCAGCCCAACAACTGCGGTATTGGCGGAGACGTCTTTGCTCTGTATTACGACGCCAAAACTAAGACTGTCAAAGGTGTGAATGGGTCTGGTCGAGCTCCAGCCGCTTTATCAGCTGCTAAATGTCGTGAATTACTAGGGGAAGAAGGGAAAGGATTGAACAAGATCCCATATACCAGTATTCACGCTGCGACTGTACCGGGTTCAGCGGGTGCTTGGTGCGATATGGTAGATAAGTGGGGGAGTGGAAAGTTGGCTTTGGCGGAAATACTTGAGGTGAGCATCTAGCCTTTGAGCTTTGAGCTTTGAGCTTTGAGCTAATATCGATGAATTGCCCAGAGACCGAATAAGCTGAAGCTATAGCCCGCTATCGAACTTGGCGAAGATGGTTTCCCAATCCATTCTCAATCATCCTACGAGTGGTGTACTGAAGTACCCAATATCCTCCATGCAGCAGCTAAAGATCCTGATTATCCATTCTTGGTTGATGGCCAACGAGCGCCCAGGCCCGGAGAGGTGTTCAAGAACCCGGGTTTGGCGCAGACGTTTAGGACTGTTGGGAAGGAGGGGAAGAAGGGGTTTTATGAGGGTAGGATAGGGCAGGCTATTGTGGATAGTAAGTCGTGCCTACATCAACACACCGCAAATCGCCTTCCCGACCCCACCTTATCCCCCTTACTTCCCAAAGCCATTCATATCTCCCTTTTGTCTACATGCTATAGCCGGAATTTGGTACAATGTCATTCCGTGAAATGTCGGGGAGGATTGGTATCCCGGTGGACAATCAGATTGGGGGATCGAGTGACATCTGCAAGAAGACATGCTGATGTTGCAGTCTGTAAAGAGTACGGAGGCCTCATGTCCGCTTCCGACCTCGCATCGCACGAAACAGACTTTGTCGAGCCGATTTCTTACACCTTTGGGAAAGATGCGCATACAGTCTGGGAATGCCCGCCGAATGGATCGGGTCTGGCGGCGCTTATTGCGTTTGGGATTCTGGATGCGTTGAGGGAAGAGGGCGTTGTGGATTTCGAGGAGTTGAAAGAGGGTGGGGCGGAGTGGTTCCACGTTCTAATGTAAGTTCAGGACAAGCCCATCAATCTTGCCACACGGGTTCAGGCGCAATGAGTATGGGAAAGACACGCTGACTCTATAGCGAAGCGATGCGGATGGCATTTGCAGATGCGCATGCCTTTGTTGCTGATCCTAAATATGCCAAAGTCCCCGTTGAGACTCTATTGTCAAAAGTCAGTTTACCCCAAATTGAGCGACGCGGACAAAACTGACTTTATTAGCCGTACCTGAAATCAAGGGCAAAGCTTTTCAACCCCAAATCTGCTACAGCGCAGTATAGCAATGGTCACCCTATCCCTTCTGGTGATACTGTTTACTTTACGGTGGCGGATCAGGATGGGAATGCGATATCGAGTGAGTCTTGCCTCTTCCGCTTATCGTTACTAGGCGGAGGGAGAGATAGTCGACTAGTCATGGATGACGTCTCTGAGATAGAGGAGGAGAGAGTAGTAGCTGATGCCTCCAGTGATCATGTCGAACTATATCGGATTCGGAACGGGTATTGTCCCCAAGGGATGTGGATTTGTGTTGCAATCCCGAGGAAGCGGCTTTGTGCTCGAAGATGGTCACCCAAATTGCTTGGAGGGCGGAAAGAGGCCATTCCACACCATCATTCGTGAGTCAAATGCCACCGCAGAAGCTAAGATCAGCCGCCATGGTAACTCACAATGACGAGTTATTCATGTCGTACGGAGTGATGGGTGGCGCCATGCAGCCCCAAGGTCATCTACAAGTCTTAGTGTGAGTTCTCGTCCGTGCCGTCGCTGAAATCAGTAATATGTTACATCACCTACATCACCCTCAAAAAGCACTAGACGCACCTCGGTTCTGTATCGGTTCGGTATCACTGAATAAGCCGAATCCTGAGCCATTCTATAATCGAATTATAGCCCTGGAACATGGGGTGGACCCAGAGGTCGTGAAGAAGTTGAAGGAGATGGGGCATGATGTGGAGGTTGTCAGAGGTAATGAGCAGGTTGTGTTTGGAAAGGGACAGATGATTTTGCAGATGAGGGATGAGAAGACGGGGAAGAGGGTCTGGGCGGCTGGGAGTGATCCGAGAGGTGATGGGTGTGCTTTGGCGGAGTTCTAGTGAGAAGTGAGGAGAAGAAGATGATCAGTAGTCTTGCCAGCCAATATGAAGCCCGTTTTACCGACACATCTGACAGATCGACATTAAGATTGTCCAGGATTACAAGACTGAAGATATCGCCCCAAGCACGATCGCTCCCAGAGAGATCGCACCCAGGGTGGAGATGGAGGATACCAGACCCCTCGATGCCGAGCTGAGCATGAATGACGAGTTGGTAGGTGCGACATACTGAGAGATCAGCTTGTATTCACAAGATGTCGGACTTGTGATCAACTGACCGGAACGCTCAAACTTGTATTACCCATATACGCCCAACCTCTCGTCCCACTCGTAACGTTCGTCGCGGGAGCACACTTCATCGTAATCGCCTTGATCGTATTCCAATAATACCCATTTTGGACATATTCAGGTTCATTCCATTCAATCAACCCGCCCGCCCAGTCAATAGTGCCCTGAGCACTAGCCGGGATCCCTGCGGGCCAAATGGATAACTGGATCCGGGATGGTGTGGTGGGATATTCGTACCGGCCGGAAGAGGATAGTGTGTCTGCGCGGTTTAGGGTCCGGACGACACGGCCATCAATCAGCCATTGCAGGTAGTCGGGTTGCCAGTTGAGCTGAGGGTTAGCTAAGGGGTCTGAAGGAGAGCTCACGGTGTAAGTGTGGAAAGCTGCTGCGGTGTCTGTGCCGATCTGTACTGTTTGGCCCAAAGAGTTGGAGTCTGGGTGTCAGACTTGGACCCCCGGGTAAAGCTGATGACTACCAACAATTTGCGATACCCAAAAACCAGACATTTGTTTGAGCCTCAGAGGTCGATTTACCCGTCCACTCCCAATCAATCTCATCTTTGACATCGCTCATTGTGATGGCGGCGGAAACTACGCCAGCCCACTTGGACGTTTCTGCAAGTCAGCAAGAGGCGCTGAGTACAGGAAAGACTTACGCATCGTAAAGTCAATCTGTCCATACTGCATATAACGCGTCGAAGAAATCTTGGTTCCGCCTAAATCAGCCACACCCCCAGATACACTCACTATTCGTCTTGTTCAAGGTCAACCTCAATCCTTCGCTGGTCGGAACAACATAACCAGCATTAACGACCCAGTCGTATGCTGACGCATTCCCATTGAAGGTCGTAGCGTTCAATTGGAGTCGGTCAAGGTTGGCGGGGAAGTTGGTAGATTGAGAAACGCAAAGGGGGTTCGGGCGACAAGACGTCAGGGTGTTGGAGTCTGTCTTCAGCCAGATATCAATAGGGAGACTCACGAAGAGGTTCACAGCCTTGATGGCAGTAGCTACTGGTTGCTGTACCGCAAAAGCCGTACTCGGAGCAACAGGGCGCTGAGGCGGGGCATTTCTGCGTGGCAGAGCAGGTGGATTGAGCCAGGATTACGGGCAAGGCCAACAGGGCTGATAGGCGAAGCAGAGTAAGCATTTAGGCGAATAATAAGGGGTGGATAGGGGATGGTCGAGTTGCCAGAGATGGGTTGACGATTGAGCTTGGGCGAAGATTCGGCTGAAAGGTCTTGGTATTTACGCTCGGACGAAAGGCGGCGCGTGTAAGATCCAGACCTGCTGAATCTGTATAGGCAAAGGGAGTTGGCTAAGGAGTGACTTTAAAGCGAGTGTGAGCTGGCAGTATATCGCCTTGGGTCTGGGTCTGATAGATGATGAGTAGAGGGACAATGATGAAGGGCACAGCCCAAGGGCCCAAGATGTGAAACGCCAAGGCACGACGCGTTTGTTGTTGCCGACCGGCCATTACGTTGTTGTTGACACTGTTCTTGCCTCTGTACTCCATCTTGGACTATGCATCGACTCCAGGGCGCTCCTGTAGGCCGCCAAGAACAGGTAGTTGCTAGAGAGTGAGTCATCTTCATAAAATATCAAATTGAGGACGCGACGAAGCTGATGGGGTGCAGAAAGATGGATCAATGACGCGTCGCTTCGTCCATACCTCCAGCTGATGTGCGATGCGAAAGTGGTCATCTCAGTCTGAGCTTGCGAGCTGACACTTCTGGCCTTATTGACAAAACTTTAGAAAATGACATCTCATCAAGGCCAGATCCGGGACATAACTAATCCTAATTTCCCCAGCACCAACACGAAACTTCACAAAACACGCCAAGAATTCTGCATCCATCACCAACTACTCAAGCTGCCAGACTGTAGGTCAGCGACATCCAAAATTTAGACGCGTCAAACTTACAGATTAAGGAGCTGCGACTGGCGGGGTGTAGGCAATGTAAGGCAGGTACCTGATGGAGACTACACCATTACCGGCGTTGGTAGCAGCGCCATAGGTGGTCTCGTACGTGCGAAGACCGTTGAAGGCTTCGGTGCGGACGAAGGAAGTACCGCCAAGACCTCCAGACTTGCGACCAGCAAGACTTCCGGGGTCGGGACCGCCATTGCCGCCAGAGTAGCCACCTGGAGTTAGCTCCGGATCAAAGTAAAGACTCACCACCACCGCCACCGCTGTTCTTGCCACCGCCTCCACCGCCTCCAAACCCGCCCTGACCCTTGGCACCCTTCTGGCGACTGTCAACTGCACCTCCAGTCCAATCGTTCTTGGTCTTCCCACCCAAAGCGCCTTGCACAAAGCCCGCATTCTCACCATCGCCCTTGCTGCCTTTCTCATCGGCAAAACCGAAACCAGCACCGGCCGCGCCAGCTCCAGCGTTCGCAGAGCCGCCGAAGCCATCGCCGATGAGTGTGGCATTCGAGATAGCGTTGAGGCCGAGGTACTTGCCATCGAGACTGTTCCCGCCTCCGCCTCCTGCAGCAACAAGTAAGGTATTATCGGCCTTGTAGACGAAGCTGCCACCGTCGCCACCTCCAGCTGACAACTGGGGTGTGCCAACGCCATTGCCGCCCTTCTGACCAACGACAGCGATGTACCTGTCGGTGGACAGGAGGAGGTAGGCACCTTGTACGACCGCGCCTTTTAGTGCTGGGCATCTCGGTATCCGGTACCGGTATCCGACCTCTGCAAAATTGGCCGACCTCAGATCCGGATCCCTACCGGTATCCGGTTCGAGAGCGGATACGGTACCGGTATCCGAGACCAAGTATCCGGACAGTATCCCGGATCTTGTATACTATCCGGGGTATCCGGGGTCGGCAGAGCGAAAGGCGAGCATGACTTCAGCGCACGCTAGATTCTAAGATCAGTAGCTGGCTGAGACGATTCGCCAGGATAGTAAAAGCATTGGGAAAGGCAAAGATGCATCGTTCACCGCTCAGGAATCCGCCAGGGACGCCTCCTCACTCAGAACCCTTCCGTCCTTGCCCTGTCTCCTCAGCATCYGCACCGTTGTCTGGTGAATGAGACCACGTGCAGACAGAGCGCCGCGCCGTCGGCCGAGTACGTTGTTGACGTGGGAGAAGAGCCGTTCCGCGCTGGTCGAGGCCACCGAGATACCGAGGATGTCGCGGACGAAGAGGCACAGGGGGTCGTAGCGACCGGTACGCTTGACCTTCCGCCAGAAGTCAGAAAGGGACTTGTTCTTGACGGCTGCGAAGACCGCGTCGGTTGAGTTGTACACTGACCAGAATGCGATCTCGCTGGCTGGATCGGTCGGCGCCTCCGTATAGACCGCGAAAGGATTGGCGTCCTGGGTCGTGGGTGGTGGGGGTAGGCTGTCGGGAGGGGCAGTCGAGGACTCTCGTTGCGACGATCGAGACTTGTTGATGCGGCTGGCGATGCGGGCCCGGATGAACGACTGGACCTCGGCGAGGCGACGACCCTTGTGGTACAAGTCGAAAAGAGCAGCCAGCCCGCGTTCCTTGTTGCCGGGATTCAAAGCTGCAGAATCAGCCCGAGTACTTGTTCCGACCGAGCAAGGATCGTRCTCACCGAAAGCCGTACACAGCCAGTCGTTCTCGAGACCCCTGTCCATGTACTTCTCTAGCTTCTCGATGGCTCCCTCTACGCTCCCCCTCCTCTTGCTGCGCTTGTCGATTCTCGAGGCGGTCTGCTTGAGCGTGGTGATGGCGAGATGGATGTCGAGCAGGAAGTCGTGCGCAAGGACGTCCACCTTGGAGAACTTTTTGGTGAGCCGGCGGAAGACGAGTAGAATCGGGTGGATGACGCGGAGAGCCTTATATGTGTCGCTGTTAATCTGAGGACAGCCCTGATCATGGTACTTGACGGCGTACGACTTGACGGTCTAGGGACCTCAGCTCCATTTCCAAGTAGAACTCACCTTCTCCAGCAGAAACAGCCGGGCGACGGCAGCCTCCTTCGAGTCCCATCGCGTAACGACGTCCAGGAGGGGCAACATGCGAGGCGAGTCCTCCTGCTCAATGTCGCGTCGAGAGTGGAAATTGTCCTTCCTCTGCGCGGTCCGATGGACCCATTTGCAGAAGTTGTGGACCTATCCAATCAGCAACTGCACCACCTCAGAGCCATGCAGCAAGAGATGACTCACCAGACCTAGCGGAGAAGCGTCGTGCTTCTGCCTCGAGCAACGACTGTCTCCCTCGTCGTCATCACTCTCAAATGGCTCGTCGACATCGGCTTGGTCATCTTCGATAGCGGCAGGCGCGTCGAACTCCTCGTCGTCCGGGGCGAATGCAGTGAGACCGTCCTCGCCGATGATCTTGATGCACGGGATGTCGACGATGTGTCGGGACTCCTGATAGTCGTCTGCGTTGAGCTGGCACTCGGCCTTGATGAAGTCATGTGCCGCGAGATTGACCGTATGTGCACTGTGAAGAATCAGCAGTGCCAATTGGTGTACGGAAAGCGAACCTCGAGACTCACATGCAACCCACGAGATGTTGAGGCTTAGTASGGATGTCGTGCTCGTTGTAAAGTCTATGCGAGATTTGCTCGGCTGCCGTCAGGTTGTTCGAAGCGTTGTCGGCCGTCCCTGTCCGAAGTCAGCATCTGCGCGTAAATGTGGCGTGACAAGGGAGAGCGACTCACCTGGTCCCAGATTCTTCTCGATCTTGAGGTCTCGGAAATGGTCGTAAAGGCCGTTCCCGATGCGTTTGCCGGTATGAGATCCCTTGACGTGCTGGGATGTCAGTGACCAACCGGCATGCAGATCGAGAGCTGCCGTCCAACTCACCATCAACCGGTCGAAAGATTGCCGGAAGTTGAAATTCTCATCCATCCAGGAGACGTACAAGCCGAGGTAGCCAGCGCTTTGATCCGAGGCAGTCCAGCCATCATGGACGTAGTGGATGGTAGAACTAATCCCCTGAGCAAGTGAGCAAATCTTCCTGCCTGACTCTCAACCAGATGCGAAGTGTACTCACTTGCAGCATCGAATCCAGCTCGTTCAGGCATGCATCGGCCATCTTTGAAGCTCTCTTTGCAACCGTTGTACGATCTGGCATCGTCGCTAGATGATTGGCGTGTGTCAAAATGCGCTGAAGCGAAGGTGCGGCCACGACAGACCAAGGTCGCCCGTCGACGCAGACCCACTCGGTCACAAGATCGTAGTGTCGTTCTTTGGAGAAGGGCGCCTGAACGGTCATTGTGCTGGGGTTGAGGATGGCTTGGCTGGCGTCGAGCTTCTCGGCAACGATGCCTGGTGCGCCGGCACTGCSARCSTGACCGAGTTTGGCGCATCCGCCCTGGTGCTTCTTGAGGTTGGTGGTGCCCTCGGATTTCACCTGTTTTCTGTGCTTCATCAGCGGGGATGCGAGGCAAGATGCGATGAGAATGGTACGGAAACATACTTGCAATGTAGACAGGTGTACAGCTTATGGCGAGCGCTAGTAGCTCCTGCGAAGTCTCGACCGGCCTGCCGATCAGCCCAATAATCCGTGTTGATCAGCAGCAGATAGAGAGCAGGCTCACCTCGAAGTACAGATAGACGGTACTTTTCACATCCTTCACCTTGGGCTTCTCCACTTTCCCCTTCTTGGCCGGCTTGGAAGCGGTCGCTCTCTCATAGGCGGTCATGCCGATAGCCTCCGGTTCGTCGCCGGATTCGTCCTGAGCGTCAGCTGTGCCTCACTCGATCCGAGCAGCTGTGACATGACTCACTGACTGCTTTCGCTTCCCTTTCTTGACAGTCTTGATGGGTGATGGACTCCCTTCGGATTCTAGCGATGGCGAGCGGTGAGCATCGGAGGGCCCGCCTTTCGATGCTTTCCGGCCTAGCCCAGCGACAGAGGTAGTAGCAGTAGCGTTCTGTATATCAGCAGCGTCCGGTATTGGGCTTACTTTGTTGACGGAGGTTGGAGGACAAGCTGAAGGATGCAAGGGCCGGAGGGGTGACTTGACGATTCGACCGGACCTAGACTTCTGTTGATTGGCGTAGAGTACGTCGRAGCTAGCTTTCAAGTGCGACTCCTTGTTATATCTGCCAGCATCAGCTCTGTCTGTAGCATGAGTCTCAGAGGTGCTGCACTTACATGGTCTTGAGCTGCTCGAAGAGGTCATCAATCCAAAGGTCGAGCAGTCCGATTTGTGTGTCTGAGGAGTCCGCTTTCGTCACGAGAATCGCTTGCCGTACGTCCTGCATCAACATGTTGATACGATCGCCAGATGCCCAGATGGTCCATCCAGTCGATCCACGACTGCCGAAGGCGATCTCGAGGGCGGCATTGATGACGGTGGCGCGACTACCGTAGTCATCGACGAGGTCGTATCTCGGGTCCAAGAAGTAGGTCGGTTTCTGTTGGGTGTAGCCGGGGGTCGGTGATCCTTGGGASAGCCAGTCATTAAAGTCGGGTCGTAGCGATTTGTCGAGAGAGGCAGACCAGCTGATAAGCTGATCTATGACCGGAGAGGCCTGCAAGATCAGCGAAGTCGCAGGGCATGTCAGGGGAGTCATTCAACGTACATCGGTGACCTCATTCGCGTTGATCCGCTTGGGCTTGGCTGCACGGATCGCTAAAGAGCTCATTGTATATCGAGAGGTATCGGGTGAGAGAGTACGCTAGGGCCGTGTGGATAGAGCTGAGCGGTGTGGCAAGCGGAGGATTGGTGAATATGAGTTGATGGGGATTGAAGACCCAGTTGGAGCTGAGGGGGACTTTATATCCTCTACGACGTCCATCGTGAAGAGGCTGACCTGCTCTTTGTTGTAGCAGCATTGTAGCAGTGACAATAGGTGAGAGGATGCAGGAAGAATACGAGCTTGATGAGCTGAAACAGGGTGCGGAGGACATCAACAAGCGCCCGGCTCAAGGGATGAAACACGTCGCCGCTTCGGGCAATTTTTGACTTCAAAAGGCCCCTGGCTGGGGTGGAGGATTTTTCGGATACTATCCGGTAGAATCCGCCACTATCCATGCATGTCTCCTGGTCAGATCCGGATCCGACGCAGTATCCGCTATTGTCCAGGATACCAGTACCGGTATCCGCGTCGAGGGGTGGATACCGGTAGAAGATCCGGTATAATCCGGATCCAAAATCCGATGCCCAGCACTAGCGCCTTTACCAGCGGATGTGGTACTGTCATTACCGCCTAGTCCACCACCGGCGCCTCGGACGGAGACACGGTAGAAGCCTGACTTGTCCACGACGAAGGGCTGGACGTTGCCTTCGAGGGGGAAGTTGAAGCCTGTGGCGGTGATGCTGTCAGCGGAGATGACGCGCTCGGCCCGTTTGGCGATGGCGGCGGCGTTGACGAGCGCGGCGCCTAGGATGACGGCGAAGGCTTTCATTGTGTAAGGTGGGGTGGGTCTGTGTGGTGTAGGAGGGGAGGGTGTGTGTTGTTGAAGGGGTCGGGTGGGGGTTGTGATCGAGGGGGATGAAAGATGGTCGATTGGGATGAGAGGCTGAGTGGAGCACGGGGTAGAGATGAGATTGAGGATGAGATGAGAAGGAGGGATGAGTCTCAACACGCCTCTTTATATATCCCCCGGCGCCTCTGCTCAATCCTCAGTCGGTCCGACGCCCGACGCCCGATCCTCAGAACTTCCGCCCGTCAGCAGGTCAGCAAACTTTGGCAGCGTGCCGAAGCGATACTCATTCAATAAGTCCGAAGCGAAAAATGCCTCAATGGCTGTCTAGCCGTAATGTGAAACCGTGTGAGACGGAATTTTACCCCGTGCCTGGATGTCGGAGGACATACCATATTTTAGACGCTGCAGCCTCAGAGTCCCGGAAGAACGGCACTCGCTGAGTCGTTCTTCGAACGCGGCTCTACACCGACTGACAATGGCCATGGCCATGCCCTGCGGAAAGATTCGGAACCCATGTCTACCCCCTACTGAGCAAACCTTGGCGCCAGCACGAATGGTTTAATCGCTACATATTATATCCCTAGATGCTACTAGCTATACAACGATGTTAGATATCTACTATGAAGATCTTCCCGTACGTCCAAGATCCACTGCCGCTGAGGCCTCGAGCTGTCTCTCCGTCGACCCCGCTGTGAAAATCCGCCACCGCGCCATTATCTCTCCAGCTGCACCTCTTCCAACAGCTAACACCGCGCCAGCTAATCCCTCTCCAGATGTCCGGCTCGTTATCCCCAAGGAATTTTCTGACCGCCACACCTGCCCCCGAACCGCCATCACGGATGCCCGAGGTGGTCTCCTTCACTTCCGCGACCTGGATCCACCGCTTCGTCTTCCTCTCTCCTCGTCGCGCCAGCTGATTCCGCCCCGACTGTCCAAAGCATCTTCTCCAAAGGATCTGCCGCCCGCCGAGAGTCGAAGTACCGCAGTGATGAGAGGCGGGGTGGGCATGTATTGGACAGACCGATCAGGCCGACCCTTCAGACCTCCTAGACCTGCTTGACTCCATTCATGGTCTTGCCCTCCTCGACGTCACCCAAGATCTTATACACCGCATCCAGCATATCCTTCCCTTTCACCAACCACCCATCTAACGCCGCCTTCCCATGCACTCCAATCGATTGTGTCCGGGGATCACTCGACCCCAATCCCGTCAGAGCGTATATCCGACAAGCCCTAGGCTTCTTCGCCAACATCTCCCTCATCTTACCCGCAGCCGCCACCCCATCCAAAATCGGCATGCTCACATCGGTGAGTACGACATCTGGTTCAAACTCTTCAAACAGCTCCACCCCAACTTGTCCGTTCTCCGCTTCCATACAGGTTATGGACATGGGTGCGCGCTTGAATGCCATTCGTAATATCCGACGACAAAGGTCGTTATCGTCCATTATCAATACCCGAAGGGGTTGGATGGCGTCGTCAGATGTGGTTGAGATCATGGGGGAATCGGGAGGATGGGAGGGATTCGTGGTGGTAGATGTCCGACGTGAGGGCGGTGCGGACCAGTTCGTAGGTAGGTATGACCATTTGATAGGCGCCTGGCCGGGGTGTGGCGCAAGGTTGACTGGGAGTGTAGCTGTAAATTCTGTTCCTCGACCTTTGACCGATGTCAACACGAGCTCTCCTCCCATCTTCTCCACTAGCGCTTTGGTGATGTACAGCCCTAGACCCGCGCCCGGCGAATCATTATCCATCTTTGTGAATGGCTGCATTAGGCGAGGTAGAGCATCCGCATCGATTCCAATTCCATTATCGGCGATTTGGATAATACAGCCATGACCATCTGGGGTCGTGCGGAGGGAGAGGACGATCTCGCCATTGGGTGTGAATTTGATGGCGTTTGTCAGGCCATTCTGGTGTCAGCAGAGTTATACGTCAACATACCATAATGATCCGATGAAACTTTGCTTCATTCAACATAACCCGCCAGTCCCTATCGTCATGTTCAAATCTCACTGACGCCGCCTCGCCCAATTGATCCCCATGATGCGCCAAACAGACCGACGCGATCTCTCTCGCCGATCGCGCCAAGTCAATCTCTTCCTTGTCATCCACCTTATCCCAATCATTCTTCCCGAAGTCCAGAACGTCATTTAGGATATTCAATAGGGCCCGCCCGCTAGCCTCTGCCAGACCTAATGGACCCTCCACCTCATCCCAATCTTTCGCATCTGCCGATTTCCGTATAAGCTCTAGAGAAGCCTTGACACCGTGCATTGGCGTCCGTAATTCGTGGCTTATCGACGATAGGAATGACGTCTTGGCAGCGTCCGCCTGCATGACGCCGTATTGCACTGCCCGTGCGCGCAGCACCGAACCGAGCGAGCGGATGATGTTGATGTCAGAGTTGGGGAAGGCATAGTAGGATTTACTCGTGGCTAGGATGACGTAGAATGGGCGGTCGGTAGAGCGTAAAGGTAGGACGAGGTGAGAACGGACGGAAGGATCGAGGTAGGGTTCGAATTTGGATTGGGGATTTACGCCGGATTGATAGACCGTTTTAGAAGAGGAGTTTATGCAATCAAGTAAGAGTTGCTGGGGTATTGGCCGATAGGGTTTACCGGCTGATGCTATGACTTCGAGGGGTGTTCCGATTCCTGGGAAAAATTTGCCATTCTACATTAGCGCGTTCAAAGCGTAACTCACCAACTCCACCGCGCCTGTATTGAGCAGGACGACATTATCCACATCTGGCAAGACATGACACAACCGCTCCAATGCGCCAGCTGCAATGTTCACCGCCCCATTGTCTAACTTTATATCCACCAATGCGTCCTGGATCAGATCGGCCAAAGCCAACCTCGCCCGGCCCTCCTTGGTCCGTTGATCCCCTTCCCACGTTGCCCGTAATTGCGTCTCCAACATCGAAGTGACTTGCCTGACCACTTTGCGCTGCGAAGCACCCAGCGCATCGAGCGACTCATCAATAAAGCACACATTCAAAGTCCCCACTACTATCCGCGCTCCCTGCTCGGCCAGCGGGTTGACCTGGAGCGACACGCTACTCCCGATAAAACTTTTGAACCCCGCAAACACAAAGGGGTTATTAAGATATCGCCAGTCCTTCTTTAACGCGCTGACGTAGAAGATGGAATTCTCGTGGAGGACTGCATGACCGCAGAGCGAATCCTCCGAGGGGATGCGCAAACCCGGCACGAGTTGATAGTGCTTGATAAGCTCTTCATTGCCGGATATGCAGAAGTGTTTTTGGATGTGATCGTGGAAGAGGGAAAATGTGCACACCGTGCCTGGGAAGAAGGCTGCAATAATATCCGACGCAGCTTGGATGTTGGAAAGCTGTTTCGGTCCGTAGAGGTTATACGCATTGATGGTGTCGTGTCGTAGATCCTCGAATGGTGAACGGGGTGGGGGTAGATAATGATTTTCGCAGTAGTATTTGCGTATCGCCCGAGCGTCCGCCAAAGATATCGTCGAGGAGGAAGAGTACAATGGAGCATCGGCAAATGCCCATGGTACAGGTACAGCGTCCGGGTTGTAAGGTCGAAGTAAACCGGGCGAGATCGGCGGCATGGCGGGACAGGTCTCGGGGCCAAAATCTCCTCTCGCGTAGGCTGTGAGGAAAGTTTGCCATGCCCGCGCGCTCTCTTCTTCCTCGACCATGGTGGGTGTATGTGGGATGTGAAGATCGAGGGGATAGATGGCGATTACTGATCATACATAGTCAGCAAGTCAGGGATTTGATTGTTGTCAAATACCGGCTTACGTCATCCGCCACCGATTGTCAGCGTCACGTGACGACTCCTCATTCCTCACCCCTCGCCCCAGCTTTCCTTCCTCACTTCTTCATCATCCTTATATCTCTTATCGTAGTCACTTATAGGCGGAAGGATCTCTGCAGCACATCTCAGACCTCTGAACCCCCAAGTCATCAAGGTCCCGGAGCTCAGGATCACCTCCCTCGTCCCCGACAGCCTTTCCCTTTCAGCCCGCCTATCCCCACCGACCTACCTTCCTTCTCTCACTCTACACTTTCAACACTATGGCGTCTTATGTTCCTACCAAGTCCTCGACTCGCCCATATATACCTACCTCTCGCCGTGTCCGCGCACGATCCTCCGCCTCGTACTCTTCCTCATCCTCTTTATCCAGTGACGACGCTTCCACCTCTAGCCCTACCTCTCCTGCCAGTTCTGGCCCGCCAACCCCATCAACCTCTATCCTCCGCAGCACGTCTGCTACAATAAGTACGGCAGCCGTCCGCCAATACACCAAGAAGGACTTGCCAGCTGGACACCCTCTAGGGGACTCAGCGACTAGCAAGGAGGCATTCATGAAGGAAAAGAGGTACTTCCCTCTGCTGGAGGAGGTCGAGGATGACCACTGGAAGAACAAGCCTTGGACTCATCCTCTATACCTGGGAGAGCAGTTCGATTCCCGCGAGATTCGAGGAACCTGTGGGAAGAAGGCATCAAGGTCGAAGTCGCACAATGAAGATATGGCGAGACTGACTGTGAATGAGTTGGTCGTTACGTGAGTGATGGCGATCTGTAAAAGCTCTTTTGGGATGAGCTGATCCCCAGTCGACCAGACATCGGAGCCTGCTTCCGCGAAGACCTAAAGAGACCTGGTCTCGCTGCGCTTCATGTCAAGGCCATTGGTGATCGCGGTCAGGCCATCCTGGGCAACTGCTGGACATCTAAGATCGATAAGCACGGCGACAGGTGCATCCATGACAATGGAGAAGTCGAAAATAGAGCTGCTGGGCTGGCCTATCGCCCTCCTCTCGTAAAGAAGACCAACGCAAAGGGAGACTCGAAGCTTGGCGAGTATCAGCCTTGGACTCTGGTGAGCCGTATCATGTGTCGATGGGTCTTGCATTTGACCTGACATATAGGCCAACGAAAAGGTGATCAAGCCATACGTCCCCGGTCGGGACATCGACGCCGGTATCGCCAAGTGGCAACTGGATAACCCCCCTAAAATCGTGTCGACCCCCTCAGCCGCAACCCCTCCCGCCAAAGACAAAGGAAAAGGCAAGAGAAAGGCCCAATCCAGTACCTCCGAATCAGTTCCATCCCAATGCTCTGCCGCCAATCTCACCCACACTTCCCTCCGGAAGAACCGGCGCCAGACTGGAAAGGCCACGACATCCAATTCCCTTCCGGCCCGAGCCAATCCACCCTCTGCCATATCACAGCCCGGCCCTCAGTCGTCTCTCAGGGCTTCCTCGCTATCGAGTGATGATGAGGTGAAGATAGTGAAGAGGCGGAAGGTCAATGATGTGTCAAGAGTCAGGCGGACGGAAGGAAGTCAGGGATCTGGAGAGCAGGATTCGGAGAAAGGGGCGGGCATGGATAAGGCAAAGGGGCATGGGAAACAGGCAAAACGGGGTCAAGTGACGAGGGTAGACAATGGCGAGGGTTCGGACAGCGTAGACAAGGTGAGTCAATCTTACGACCATATACCTCATCGCTTACAATTTAGGTATTTCGGTTCAAATACCCCCTCCGCCTTCAATTTTCCAACGACGTGATCGACACCACACCCTCAGACGATGTCGCCGAGCTATACCAACGGTGGCAGGCGAAGGAATACAGCGTTACCGATGAGCTTATACATGCCTCTGCCGGCCTGGTCGCCAGTTCTCTCCGAGAGACAGAAAGTCTCCGACGTTGTGATCACGGGAAATACAATTTGGCGTTCGATGAATTCACCAAGGAAGTTAGAAGGCTGGAGGCGGAAACCAAGAGGAGGGAGGAGGAGATATCGGAGAGGGAAAAGGGGTTTGAGGACAGGGAGGCCAGCCTTAAAACCAGGGAGAGAGAGGCGGAGAGGAATGAAGAGTTGGAAAGTCTGCGCGAGGAGAGGTCGGAGAATATTATCAAGGAGAAGGAGAAGATGAAGCGAGATCTTGAGAAAGCACTGGAAAGAGCTATCAAGGCCGAGAAGAACGCGGCGGGGCTGGAGACTGCGAGGTCAGAGGATATCAAGGAGAATGAGAAGATGAAGAGAGATTTTGAGAGGGTGTTGGAAAGAGCTGTCAAGGCGGAGAAGAAGGCCGTGGGGCTGGAGACTAAGGCTGGGAAACTGAGTGCTATGCTCAAGGCTGCTGTGGACCTTGCAATTCCCGTTGGTGCGGGGGCGGAAGAGTAATAGCAAGATCTCAGTGTGGCTTTTAATTCTGTGTAGAGAGATCATTTGTATATATCGTATGCCCATGTGAATACAGTAGCATAAGCCTAAGATCTGACAATGGCTGCGTGTGGGACTCAGAACCTGGGCGGCGAGTGAAGGACACTCGCCAACTCCTCATTCCTCATTACGCAATCGCGGAAGTAAATATCCCTCCGCCAAAAGCTCGAGACCATTTCCCGTTCGCCATCTGGACAGCAAAAGCCACACACCAAACCAATCGGCTCCGCGTCATCTACTAGCGCGTCAATGCTTCTGAGACCACTTTGCTGTGCCATTCGCCCTGTGGAGCGTTTAACAGGTGGACAAAATGGAGATTAGGGAAGGACTCTTCAAGCTTGGAGGAAAGAGGCAGGCATAAGAGGGCCCAGGTGTTGTTCTGCTTGACTCTCTTTGCCTGTCCGCCATGCACTCACTGCACTCGCCAGGCGGCAAGTGCAGCCAGCCCGACACTTGAATTGCAAGAGCGATGACACGTCACTAGTGTGTGTGTGTGGCCCGTGCCTGACGACGAAAACCTTGTTCAATCAACAAGCCTTTGACCTTCTATGACCAACAACATCTATGACCTCAATCGACCTCGCAGACCTCGGTCATGGCCGACACCACACCCAAGTCCGCCGTCCCTCCTTCTCTTCGCTCCACCCCTCGATTCCCTCCAGAAATCTTCGATCTCATCGTCGCCAAAGCGGAGCGATCACAACTCACAACCACCGTCCGCGTTTCCAAATCATTCTACGAATCCTCCTCCTATCGCCTCTACGACAGCCTTTCGGTCCAGGTACACTGTATCGACGCGTACGATCCTTGCTCCTGCATTGCGGAAGCGGGGAAGTTGGAGAGGTGCCTCGAAACAACTTGCGCCGGGATGGAGGGAGCCGTCCAGTTATCCCTGTTCTGGCTGCGAACCTTCGCCACGTCAAGCTTCCCCTCTGTCCTCCCCGGTACATTCAACTACATCACCCGACTATGTATCGGCTTTCACAGTCCAGAAGTCTGCGCTGGAATCGGACAAATCTTCATGCCTAATCTCGACACTCTACAACTCTTTCCCCCTTATGAGACCGAACCTGGCCAGAGCCTCGATCTTTGCCATCCTTCCCATTCCCATCCCCTACTTCATAACCAGCCCATCCACTCTGACCATCCTACTTGTCCACTCGTGCTCAACTTACGGCCTCGACAAGTCATCATAGGCTCTACACTCTCGTCTCTCATAGGCGATGGCGCCGGTCTATGGACCAGTGAATCCCACTTCCCCCCGACCTGGCTCAAAGAGCTCGTCATTATCATCGGCTCCACACCCGTGTCGATCGGACATTCATTTCTTGATCATCTACCTGCCACTATCGAAAGGCTCACACTCGTATTCCAGCCTGACGAGTACGATGGAGAGGACAAATGGGTGCCGAAAGATGGCCAGCGGCGAGAAGACCTGGATGATGATTTGAACGAGGATGAGGAGGATTGGGAGTACAGGCATACATGTGCAATCTTGGCGGACATGTGTATGAGCAGTGTGGGAGCGGTGGAAGTCGTAGGGTGGGAAACGGTCGACACGGCTTGGACGGGAATGACGGCAGATGATGCGGTGGAGGAATTGAGGGAGCGGATGGTGTACCGGGGCAAGAGGCGCGGATGGATAATGGAGGATGCAGAGCGGAAGGCTGAGGATGTGATGTTCATTGGACGTGCGGTCTGGGAGGAGAGGGAGCGGCAGAGACAGAGCGCGGCGGCTAAGACGGCGAGGCAGAAAAGAGGGTTGGAAGAGTAGCCGTCATGTAGTAGACTTGCGGTGGATGTGGCCTGGATAGAGAGGATGCGATTTCGCAAGGTGGGGCGGATATGCCCGAGACTCTGGATGAGCCGAGCACGTATGTATGACCGCCTGCGCGCCTTCCCACCTCTTCCTCCAATCATTCCAACTCCTCATTCCTCATTACGAGATGACGGGAGTAAATCCTCAGCCCTTCTTTCCCCGCCAAAACACAATCACCTTCAACACCTTCCACCTTTGCTACCTCAACAGCCGCAAAGACAATACTATACCGCCAAACCATCCTCGCATACCCCACACCATGCCTTCACTCGCCATCCCCTCCAAAATCTCCAGACTGGACCCCATCTTCCCTCTCGAGATATTCGACAACATCATCGCCCTCGCGGAGAAATCCCAGCTCCCTACCACCCTTCGAGTCTCACGCGCATTCCACCAGTCATCCTCATATCAACGCTATCGAAGTGTCCTCCTGATAGGTCTAGTATGGAACGAGGTCACCAGACCACTACCGACAAAGGGTCCGATACCGGAGTACATCGTAGATGACACGCTCGCCATCGGTTTCGATGAACCGGCTACTTTCCTTTTCGACTGGCTGTGCGCTATACCTACTCTTCCTTCCTCTCCGACACTTCCTCATCCATTCCTCTACGTCACTCGACTTTTCCTCCAGGCCCACCGTGAGCCCGAGTGCGAAGGCGTCCCGCCGCTCGATATGCCTCATATTCATACCCTACAAATCCTCCCAAAGTGCAACCGCATGGAGTACCACGACTACCTCGAGTTATGCTGTCACGAAGATTGCCCCCTCCTTCGGGATCTACGCCCACGACAAATTCTAACTGGGGATTCCGAGACGGGACTCTTTGGCGACGGGCGAGGCCTGTGGATGAGCGCATGGCGGATCCTGCCGGAATGGGTCGAAGAACTCGTCTTGTTCGTCGGCGCTTACTCATCCATGTATCATTACGACTATTGCGTGCCCGCCAAATGTGATCTACCAAGCACATTGCGTCGGATCACATTCGTGTTTCAACCTCATGAGGGAGCTCCCAAGTGGATTGTGGAACCATATATCGACGGCGGGTGTGGCCTGTGTCACCCACTGCCCAGAGAAGGTGAAGAGCGTCTTTACCTTTGGGAGCATCTGGCGCTCTCGAGCAAGGGAGAATCGGGATTGGAGGTGGAGATTGTGGGAATGGAGCTTATCGACGAGAAATGGCTAGGCGTTTCGGTGGAGACGGGGATGGAAGAATTGAGGGAGGCGATGGTCGATTTGGATATGAAGGCTGGGATGGAACAGTGCGAGGCGGAGATGAAGGCTGGGAGGGTTCAGTTTTACGACAAGGATATCTGGGCGGAGAGGGAAGGCGAGAGGGACTTCAAGCGGGTGGTGGGGTAGCGATGAGGGAGGATAAAGGTCAGCGGGGGTCGTGAGGGGCGTAGCGAAGAAGGGTGAATGAAGGTGGAGCAGAAGTTCAATCTGAATAGGAGGAAATTAGACGGCGAGGTGGTGACGAAGACCGAGGTCGGACTAGGACAGGGACGTCTAGAGGGAAAGCCGTCTGAGAGATGAGGGGGCAACGAGGGTGATCGAGTGGGGTTAGGTGGAGGGGTTCTGCGTGAGGAAAGAAGGGAGTCTCACTATAGTAAGAGAATATTCAGCTGTGTAGACGAGCTTATGCCAAATATCATGTTATGGCGGGCGGGAAAGGCTGACCTCCATACTGACTATGGTGGTTCGATATCTACAACGCCCAATTTGTCAATTTCGTCTAGGGCCAATGCTGACTCGCCAGGCAACCACTTCCCTCTCGCGTACGCCTTTCAAAGAGAGGAAACGTGAGGATTGGTAGTAGAGCAAATCGGAGCGAGGAGGTGCCAGGGTCGGAGTGGCGACGACGAGTGGTGGAGGCGGTCAAATGAATCACGCGGAAAATGGAAAGTGTGAAGACCAAAGGCGAGGAACTCGGTCCGATATGAGACCGGTAAGTTACTCGCCATCCACTCCTGTACCTTCCTACCTCGCCAATTCACAATACGCCGCTCTGAAAAGACGTTGATCCCCCTGCCACGTCAGTGCGTGTGTGTGTTCGTGCCTGACTCTGCAGATTTTCGCCATACCCCCTTTGGCTCTCCCCAAATCCTCCTCTTTCCCTTCATCCCTCGCCATTCCCCAAATCGGATCAACCCACCCACCATGTCCCTCGCCATCACCCTTCCCCAATCGGCTTCTACTACCCCACGCCTACCCGAAGAGGTCGCCGAGCAAATCTTCTCCCTGCTCGAAAGATCGCAACTCCCTCTCGTCAGCCAACTCAACAGAGCATACCATGACCAAATCTACCCTTCCCTCTACCAAAAGGTCTACATCGACCCCTTCCCCCGCGAGTCCTATTCAGGCGCGTCATTCGTCGCCGAATCAGGCGAGATGCCCGCCGGGATGGAACCCGCCGTGGCGATGGAGGGAGCCATCTACCTCCGCCTTCGCCACCTACCATTTTTGAGAATCCCCAAATGGAGCCTTGGTACCTCCCTCCCTGGTCGGTTCACCTACATCACCCGACTCTGCATCAGCACCCACGTCAATGACGGAATCACTTGCAAAGCCTATCTACCCCTCATCCTCCCCAACCTCCACACATTGCAGTGTATCCCCCAAACCGGCCTAGATCTCCCCCAAGTCCTCGACGTCTGTGGTGCATCCCGAATGTGCTTCGATGAAGAGTATTTGTGGGGAACCCCAGAAACCCACCCCCAATGCTCCATCCTCTCATCCCTCCATCCGCATCAACTCATCCTTGGCGGACCCCACACCACTCTCACTGGCGACGGCGCAGGCCTATGGTCCCAGGGTCGTATGCCTGCATCGCTCAAGGAACTCGTCATCTTCATCGGACAATACCCACTCGTTCCCGGCCGATCATTCCTCGCCAATCTTCCCTCCACTATCGAACGGCTTACGTTAGTCTTTGCACCTGTCGAAGGCGAGGACGAATGGGTGCCGTCAATCTACCATGGCCAGGAGGATGCATCAGAGTATGAAGATGGCGCGGATGTTATTTACATCTACAAACAGTTGGCGAAGATCTGTAGGGGTGGAGCGAAGCAGGTGGAGATTGTTGGTCTGGAGCATGTCAGTGCGGAAGGAATGGGGTTTCCGGAAAATGAGGAGCCAAAGGCGTTAATGAAGGAGTTCATCACAATAGTGTTGGTCGAAGGTGGAATGAAGAGGAAGAAGGCGCGGATGGTGCTGGCGAAGGTGAAGTTTTTGGACAGAGGGGAATGGGACGCACGGGAGATGAGAGATCAGTCTCAGCTATCTGTAGCCCATCATAAATCAAACTTCCGCTCCCTCGCCAACATGTCGCTCGCCACACCCTCCCTATCGGCAAATCAAACCAACCCCCGCTTTCCCCCCGAGATTTTCGACATCATCACCGCGTTCGCTGAAAGATCCCAACTCCCCATCATCATTCGCGTCTCCAAATCCCTGCACCAGTCTCTATCTCCTCAACTGTGGCGTAGCGTAATTATCGATGCGCTATGGGACGATGAGGAGATGATTGTCGCCAATACCGGTCAGACTCCGAAATACGTCTACTTCAATGTCCCTGCCTTTGGCATGGACGGTGCGATCGCAATGCCCTTTCATCATGTGCAGAGGATGTCAATAATCTCTCCCCTCTCTACCCTCCCACATCCATTCACATACATCACCCACCTCGCGCTCCGCGTACACGGCCGGTATCACTGTCACGGCCAGGATGTGTGCGCCGGAATTGACCCCCTCATCATGCCATCTATCCGGACCCTCCAAATCGTCCCTCTGACTGGTCAAGAGGATACGATCCCTCTCGAAGCGTGCTCCAATTCCTGCCCACTCCTGACGAATCTTCGTCCCAAGGTGGTTATACTCGGCGGAATTGACACCGGGTTCACAGGCGATGCGGCGGGTCTATGGACCAGCGACGCTATTTTTCCCCCTTCATGGCTAGAAGAACTCGTCATCTACATCGGTAACTCAGCCTTTGAATTCGGTCCATCTTTCCTAGACCATCAATCAGCGCTTGGACGAATCACCTTCGTCTTTTTGCCCGTTGAACCGACGTCCAAGTGGATACCATCGGACTACTGCTACGAGTACGATTACGTATGGGGTGATGGTAGCTCAGAAGGACCGGAGCGGTTTCCTCTATGGACGCGGTTGGCGATGGTCAGCAGGGATAAGGCGGAAATCGTTGAGTTTGTGGGTCTGGAGTTGATCGATCCAGATTGGATGGAGACGACGGTGGAGAAGGGGATAAAAGAGTTGAAGGAGGCTATGGTCGATCTTGATGTCAGGGATAATATAGATTATCGGGAGGCGAAAGCAGAAGCTGAGATGGTCAAATTCATGACGAGGGATGAGTGGGAGGCGAGGGAGAGGGTCATCGGTGGGATGGCTTGAGAGTGCTTGAGTGGATGATTGGATCTGGTATATGGCTGAGCGCACTTCGTAGTGCGATTCAATGTATGAAGGGCTTCTTTTATCCATCTTTGGAATGTGTAGGCCTGAATATGCTGGCTGCTATCTGCTGCTATGGCTGACTTCACATCGTCACGATCGAAAGCCAAACGCCACACTCGTTTCGGATTTAGCCGAAGTTTAGCCGTTGTTGGCTCGCCAGCTAAGCTTAAGGGCAGACCTGCTTTGACGCATTGCCATTACTGTGCACCCCTATAGGCTATACACATTCACAGATACCAGCTGCTGGCGCAGATACTCATAACAGCTCAGAAGCAACTATCGAGTCGGATGCGGGAGCTGTGCGGCCGGGACGTATACGACACTTTCCCGATCCAAATCCTTTTCACCGCCCAAATCGCCACCTTCACCACTGCGCTGACCTTGTCCAAGTCGTAAAGGTCCGCCATTGCATGCTGGAAGGCAGCTGTGGTGAAGGAAGCTAGCCATCGCAAGATGAACCGACCTCCTTCGCCCACACACACCGCCCCGAGCGTGTGTGTGTGTAAAGTGCGCCCGTGCCTTAATGGAAGTTGTCACTCATGCCTTTAGCACCCTTAAATACCTGCTCCCTCGCCCCACCATCACTCTCATCTCTAGTTTTATCAATAGATGCAGACAGACCTCCTCGGCACCATGTCGCTCTCCACTACCCTCTCCAATTCAATCCCAGCCTCACACCGCCTCCCCTCCGAAACCCTGTCCCTGATCTTCGGCCTGATCGAAAGATCCCAATACCCTACCGTCAGCCAAGTCACTAGAGCCTTCTATGACGATCTCTACCCTTCACTCTACCAAAGTCTTCACATCGCCGTGCACAGAGACAAACCCATCCCCTCCTCATTCGTTGCCGAGTCAGGCGAGGTCCCGGCCGGTATCGAGCCCGCTATCGCGTTCGGGATGAAAGGTGCTATATACCTAGCTCTAAACCACCTGCACCGCCTAAACACCCTCTCCCCCACTCGCCGCCTCCCACTTCCTAATCGTTTCACCCACATCAGTCGACTGAGCATCAGCACCCACTTTTATGACCAAGTCAATTGCAAGGCCTATCGACCTCTCATCCTTCCCAAACTCCACACTTTGCAGATCATCCCCCATTCCGCACTTAAGCTTGCGCAGAGTCTCGATATCTGCTCTCGGCCACAAACTCTGGTCCTCGACCCCAAGGCACACCCCACATGCTCCCTCCTCTCCGCCCTCCACCCCTACCAAGTCATCCTCGGCGGTCCATACACCACTCTGACCGGCGATGGGGCGGGTCTGTGGACACAAGTTGGTCAAAGAACTTTTCCTCCTACGTGGCTGAAGGAGATTGTCCTCTTCATCGGCCGATATCCGCTCGTTTCCGGCCGCTCATCCCTCTCCCACCTTCCCTCTTCCATCGAAAAATTGGCATTGGTCTTTGCACCCGTCCAAGGCGAAGCGGAATGGGTGCCCTCGGCTGCAGTTAGCAGCGACGTTATGTCATCGTATGCTGGGAACGCGGATTTCGTCCAAGTCTGGAAACGACTGGCGGAGATTTGTAGGGGAAAGGCGGGGAAAGTGGAGATTGTCGGACTGGAGAACGTCAGTGCGGCAGAGATGGGAATTCCAGCGGGCGAGGATGAGAGGGAGTATGTCAGGGATATGATCTCCATGGCATGTGGCAGTGCTGGATTGGGCGTGACCGAGGCGCAGGGAGTGGCGGCGAGGATCGGGTTTCTGGACAGAGGGGAATGGGAGAAGCGGCAGACGGAGGGGTATTAGCTCAGTCAGGTCTAAGGGCACATCGTAGGTCTGGGAAGTTTAGATTTAGGTAGGGGAATCATGCATAGCTGGTATCGTTAGCAAGTGAGCATGAAGCTGCTTTGGATGGGTATGCCTTGAATGGCGGCGGGAGTTTACGTAATGTATCGGCCCGAAATGCCCAAGGGAGCTCTGGAGATAACGCCGCAAATTTCCGTACATGCCGGAGTCCGATACCGAGATGACTTCAGTTCTCACTCGAGGCATCACAATTTTGATGAGAATTTGATAAGAAGGCTACTGAATTGCATGTTACTCCCAATAGATATACCTTTGCCGTTCCAGCCAATTATCTATGGTCAAAAATCTAATTCTGTCCAAGATCTGGAGCGCCTCCTCATCCGAACTCCCAGCCTCGACGCATGCTCTAAAGATACACTCTTCCACAACATCCTCCCCCTCCTCTGTCTCATCGAAACCCAACGCTTCAAAACCGACATCGTCCAGCCCGACGATATCGACGTACCCGGCCAATTCTTTGCATATCTCCGCCAAACGCCGATAGAGGTAGATGAGCTGACCTCCCGGCGTGAATGGCGCCAAATCGTCCGCCTGGCCATGGAAGTCCGCCCACTCCCACGCCTTGCCGTTTTCGAAAGGTTCAAAGACTAATGTGAGTCGCTCGATAGTGTGGGGTAGGCCGACGAGGAAAGATCTGCCGGTAACGAGGATGGCTCGTCCGATGAAGACGACGAGCTCTTTGAGCCAATGAGGAGGGAACCGGCAATTTTCCTTCCACAGCCCCGCGCCATCACCAGTGAGTGTGGTGGATGGACCGCCAATGAGGACCTGTTTGGGGCGGAGCAAAGAAAGGAGGGGGCATTCTGGGTGTGATGCTGGATCATCCACTAGGTCTACCCAGTCGAACGTCATTCGGGATTGACCGCAGACGTCAAGGATTTCGGGGAGGTTGGTATTGGGATGAGGAATGAATTGTAGGGTATCGAGATTGGGCATGATGACTGGCCGATAGCCTAGGCAGGATGTGGGATCGTTGGTATGGGTATTCAGGCAGAGTCGAGAGACAAAGGTGAAGCGATCCTCCAGTGGCTGACGGGAGATGGGACTGGTCAGAAGGGATAGGTGGCGAAGTGATAGATTGATGGCACCGCCTAATGCGACTGCCGGCTCGATACCGGGCAGTTCCTCATCTTCTTCAGCGATGAAGGATGTGGGGTGACCGGATGTATCGCCGTAGATGCTGATGAAGATGTTTTCGTATAGGGAGGGGTAGATTTCGTCACGTTGTGCCTTGTTGACCTGGCTGACGCAAGGCAATTGTGACCTTTCGAGGAGAGTGAAGATGATTCTTGTGATCTCATTGGGGAGGCGGTGTGAAGCCGGAACGGACTCAAGAGGGTCTGAGGAGAGCGACATGCTAAAGGTATAAGCGATTTGCTGAAGGAAGAGCGAGGCAGAGACGAGAAGACTTACGGGTGGGACGCTTTGGAGACAATTACGGATCTAGCTGTCAAGTATGGCCTACAAACGCGCAAGCAGTAGGACTGTAACTCGACGGAGTAAGGGTGAGGGTTGTAGTTGTGATGGGCTGACGACAGCTTTGCAATGGGAGTCGAAAATGTGATGAAATGAGATGGCTATTGGCGTGGTGGAGGCTATCAACACCCAGCGGAGAATAGGGTGTAGTAGGCGGTGGACTGTCTGGTAAGGCACGGAAAGCCTATAGTGGGATTTAGAGAGGGTGAAGAGGTATTTGAGGTAAAGAAGGGGATGATGAAGTCTTTGATCCCTCTGCCCTGCACATTCGACTCTTCCGAGATTTCAGTTCGCATCTACACATCTTGCTTCCCCCAAAGGGGTAGCCGTGTGTAAAGGACTGCATATTCGGAGCTAATGAAGGCGAGGATTGTTTTGGTGAAAGGGATGTTGACGCGTCGCCTTTTGCCTCTCGGTGCCGGAGCACAAGGTTGGCGCGACTGGGGAGTGAAGCTTTGATACCAGCTTCCCCACGACCCAGTGGGTGTGCTGGCCGCTGTAGATGAGGCTCATAGGAGGGGTTAAGGCCTAAGGGTGTAGATGCAAGAGTGGCGGAGCGCAAAGCGCTTGCAGAGCTTGCAATCGGGTAACTCCGGATTGACGTTACATCTCCTATTCCGCTCCTTGAGTCACCATCTTCTCGGCGAACCTACTTTGGTCGAGAATAGTATTATAAATTCACCGTACTGGATGCAAGATGATCAACATCCAGAACGAGCGCAATAGGGGATCAAAAGAGGGATACATTGATCTCGCCCGAGCAAGATTTGGCTGGTACGGCTATATCCGGTCAATCGTCTTTGTGCCACTTGTGGCACTTTTTTGGGGAATGTTGATCGCGATATGTGATGATTGAGATACGATACGGACGGCAATGTGCTACTGGAGTTGTCGATAGTCGTCCTAGAGCCATGCGACATTATGCTGATGGTCGCAAAGACCCCCATGCACGTTTTCGCAGAAATCGGCCATGCTCCTCTATCCCCGTCAACACTGGTGCATACATTTCCCCCGATATCTCATACGTCTCGCCTCGGATTCCTTTCAAAACACATCGAGAGTGTGCTCTAGACCTTACCGCACCGCCTGCCCATGAATAAACAATGGGTCAAGGTAGGCGGCGAGACATGATGGAACGGATGGAGAATTCCCCGCGGCCATCTCCGGCCCGCGGGTCCGACCTTTTCGCCCAAATCTCCCTCAAATCTCATCCTACTTCCTTGATCTCCGGCTCATACGACAGCCCTGGGTCTTGTCTATCCAACCATATCCAAAAGATACATGCATCAGGTGGAGGGGCGGCCCCCAAAAAGGTTTAAAGTGCCTCGACTGAGAATCGAACTCAGATTTAGGGATGCCACAGGATTCTGCGTCTTACGTAAGTTATGAGACCCTTGTACTAAACCATTATACGATCGAAGCTGCTTAAAACGCTTCGCCAACAACGGATATCAAGATTTTGAGCCGTTTATCTGAGTTTGAAGCCTTTTACGGCAATTTTGGGGTGTTGGTCATCCGAAAAGCTTGGGTGTGCTTTCATGCACGTCCAAGCGCCTCCTGTGTCTGTATGCGCTATCGCCTACGACCATACATTTGCTGGGCATAGCTATCGGCAGTCCAGCTCGAAACATCATCATGCATCATGGGACGAAATGAAAAGAAGTACTACAAAATTCGAGGTTCAACTTTCGATGAGCTGTCGGCATTACCTCGTCCAGTCGGTCTAGACAGCCTTCCAACCAATCTAAATGACTCCATCTTCTGATCTCCTATCCAGCAACACATCAGATCCCGCATTCCAGTCAGATCGCTTTGATATGCATATGTTCGCATCGGGATCAGCCAGACCAGCGGGGAGCGGAAGGAGGAAAGATATCTTGGTCAGCTGTCGAGCAGGCTCTGTGCCAAATGCTCTGTGACATGGCTCGAGGGGAAATGCCCGGGACTTGTGGTCAGCCTCAGCCCAGCATGGAATAACCGGGGATGGGACGATGAAATGTAGACATCATCGCGTGGAGCTGCGCTGAGAACGAAGGGTATGGTGACTGGATTCAGTAATAACACGAATGGAGTGTGCGCTGGGATCATCTAAGTCCTGAGACCTCAGCTGTGTGTAGGGGGCGTGCTGTGGCATTAGGGGCTGTGAGATTTTGATAGTAAATCAGGGCGGGCGAAAACGGCGCACAGAGTCCAGACTGTGTCACTGTTTGTTGGTCAGTAAGGCTAAGGTTTGGAGGATCTGCTCCATTCAACTCCCACATCACAGTATAGGCCACGTTTGAGGACCTTCATCGCGATGTGCTTGCTCGTGTCTGCAGGTCTTAGCAGCAGTACACAAAGCGTCAAGGCGGATGACATTACTGATAGCTATCCTGATGCTGCAGACCCCAGCCCCTCTACCGCAGGCAAGATTGACAGCGCTACTTTGGAGAGAATGTCAATGCCAGTGCTAGCCTTGCTGCTCCACTCAGGTCCAAGAAGCTTATTGCCTAATCGTGAAAAGATGCTTACAATACGCGAAGGTGCCTATTTGCGTGTGTGTTCCTGATAAGCTATGGTAAATGATTAAGACGGAATGATTGGAACATCTTTTAAAACATGGACACGCTTTCACAACACCATCATATGAATAACATCAATGCAACCAATAGACCCTGTAGTATATATGTCATATGCAGCACACGGATGAGATGATAACAATCCAGCCCCTTCCCGCTGAGGAATGCTGTGATGCGGCTTACGATGCAGTGCTTACTAACACCGGCTAATATGGACCGGTACCATACCAGCCAAGCGGCCTTTGCAAGGACCAGCATGATGCCTTGTTGAAGATTATACAATCCCTCTTGTATATATAGACTAGGCATAGACCGACACCTGCACAGAAGCTAGATAATCAATACCACACACACGCATCCTTTCGCTCGGCCCCACCGCCCTTTGCCACGCGCCATCTCCATGCTTTCGAGACATCTCACTCGAACTAGGTTGACCGTACGTCCCCTTCTGGCCAACGCTGACAATAGTCCATCATGCCAGTAGCTACTCCTCGCCGCAACTTGGCAACGTCCAAACCCGTCCAAACGCTCTACGCAGGCCAGACGACAATCCCTCACCTCCCCGTCCCAACCCTCGACTCAACATTTAACAAATACCTCGAAACTCTCTCCCCACTTCAGTCTAAAGAAGAGCACGAGACTTCTGCTAAGCTAGTCAAGAATTTCCTCTCTTCTCCTCTTTCGGAAAAGTTGCAAACGCGCCTGCAAGAACGAGCGGAAAAGAAGGATTCTTGGTTATCGGAATGGTGGAATGATGCGGCGTATATGGGGTATAGAGGCCGGATTATTCCTAATGTCAACTACTTTTATACGCACAAGCAGGGACTTGGGAAGGGTGCGGGACAGGAGGATAGGGCGGCGGAGTTAGTGAGGGGTGTTGTGGAGTTTAAGAAACTTGTTAACAGGTGAGTTTGGGTATGGGTGGAGCTGATGTTTAGTGAAGTGCTTGAACCTGAGAAAGGGAAGAGCGGACCTTTGTGTATGGCTTCTTACAAGTATATGTAAGTCAAGTTGTCATCAATGACCCAAGTTGAGATGGAAGGGAAGAAGAATTGGAAGCGTGGGGTCAGGCAGCTCGGGTTTATCCGTATTCAAGGGGTAGATGGGCCGAATGGGACGGGAGAGATTTTACAAACTTGTAAGGACAAAGACTGACTCAACCTTCAGGTTCAACGCAGTCCGAGTTCCCACCTCACCCGCCGATATCCCCCTCGCCTACCCTCCAGGGGAGAACCACCACATTGTCGTTGTTCGCAATAACAGATATTTCAAAGTCGATACGCAAGGGCGGGGGAAGAAGGAGCTTGCGGAGGCGTTTAAGCAGGTTAAGGAGATGGCGGATGGGAAGGCAGGGCCTGGGGTGGGCGTTTTGACGGGTGATGATAGGGATGTTTGGGCAGAGGTGAGTTTGAAACACTGGCTGTGGTGTAGAGGAGAATATGGCATTGCTGTAGGAGGAAAGACTGGATCTGGGTCATAAAAGACGGGATCCACGTAGAATCTTGGCATGGGGATACATGCTGACTTCTAGGCCCGCCGGCACATCATGTCCATCTCCCCCTCCAACTCTGCCGCTATCCAAACAATCGAATCTGCCATCTTGCTCGTATGCCTCGATGGCGCCTCGCCCAAAAATGACGATGCGCGCGCCTGGTCATACTGGTCTGGCGGTCTGTCATCCTCGCCCAAGGGTCAAGGGTGGAATCGGTGGTTTGACAAACACGAGCTGATTGTTGATGAGGCCGGAGAGACTGGTTTCAACGGAGAGCGTAAGTCTATCCTGACGGGACAAAGCTGATGACCAGACTCAATGCTCGACGGCACGCCCACTCTGCGTCTGAACGAATTCATGCTGGCCGCTGTTGACGGTGGCAAGATCCCTCTTGAACTCCCCTCCAACGAAAAATCCTCATCGCCCATGCCCAAACCGGAAGAATTAGTCTTTGAGCTAGATCGGAAAGCTTCCGACGCGGTAGAAAAGAGCAGGAAAGGGTTTGAGGAGGAGATGGCTCTGCAACAACTGAAGGTGAGCCATGATCTTGCAGCGCTAATGTCAGATGGTCAACTTCACTGGATATGGTAAAAACGCCATCAAGAAATACAAAGCCTCACCCGACGCCTGGGCCCAACTTGTCAAACAGCTCGCGTTCTATCGCCAGAAGGGCCGTCCAGGAGTCACATACGAATCATGTCAAACCCGGAAATTCCTACTCGGCCGAACGGAAGTCATCAGGTCTTGCTCCCAGGAGGCTGTAGACTGGGTCAAGGCGATGCTCGATTCAGATGCTAGCGATGCCGACCGCGAAGAACTATTCAGGAAGGCCGTCACGAGGCATATCCAATATTCGACTTGGGCGGCAGATGCGCAAGGGGTGGATAGGCATATGTTTGGGTTGAAGAAGTTGGTTCAGAAGGGCGAGGATATGCCGGAGGTGTTCAAGGAGGAGATTCACGGCAGGAGTAGTCATTGGGAGATGAGTACCAGTCAGCTCAGTAGTAAATGGCTCGATGGGTGGGGTTATGGAGAGGGTGAGTTGATTCGCTTGAGTATCTGGAGTTTGCTGACAGTCCCAGTGGTCGATGATGGTTATGGTCTATCTTACGCCATTGGAGACGATTCGATAAGATGGTGTGTGACTACCAAGAATGGGGATGCGGAGGCGTTTGGGAAGGCGATTGAGGATGCAGCGGAGGAAGTGCGGGGGATGATGCAGCGGGCAGCGGAAAAGAAGTAGAAGCGGAGAATCTATAGATGTGAATGATACATGTATTGGAAGGCGCCAAAAAGTTCCGATCCCTTGAATATCCTCACTCCCTTTTCATATTATGTTGAGCCTTCTTGCCCCCAATATCTACGCCGATGTACTGATATCTTTCTATCTCATAGCCTCGCCCGACAATCATCCTTTATTCCCCTGACTCCGCTTAGCCGCCTTGACCACCTTGGCTATATCTGCTCGGCGGTTGAAATCCATTAAAGCTGGACCCTCGAGCACCACGAACTGGGTCATGGCACCCGAGTTGTTATAGTCTTGCGCGGCAGGAGCGGGATAATCGTAGTAGGTTGCAATGTTGGAGAGGAGGGGAATATGTACGGCGGGCGCCATTCGGAATGTCCGAGTGGTGGTGAGGCTCAGGTCGGTAACGCCTAATGGCGAACAGTATGCCTTAGCAAAGCCAGCAATGGGTATGCATTTGGCGTTGAGACTATTTGGTTTATGGCGAGACCGATTGTCGAGGGTGTTCCGGCATCCGAATTTGTGAAGGAGGCATTGGGTAAGACTGATGGGGAGGTGAATTGAATTCTGCGTGTCTCGGAGAGTGTGTCGGGGGTAGATCATTCCCGTAGCTACTTGGGTCAGTACATCTCCAACTAGAATCGACATGGAAAACAAAGATGACAGAGAGAGGCTAGCGTGAAAGAAATGAGCCAAGAATCAAAGCTCACTTTGGCATATCCATAACTCAGCTTTGCCTGTTTTAGCTTGGGCGAGAGAAGCTGTTCAGTCAGCGTGCGGCCAAATTGAACAAAGCACTCCTACGCACAGGTGATCGAGGATCTCATAGCGTCACTCATGAATACACCGCGGAGAGGGAGTGGAGCTGGGCCAAGTGGAGTATCATTATCTATCGCCATATCGAGCACGACTAGGCGAATCAAATCGGTGTAAACGCGGTACTCTATCCGCTGGATCCCGGATGAGTACTTGTTCTGGATGGCGGGGTTGGCGCCGTCCTTGGCTGTCCACTGACCCGGATCTAGCTGTCAGCAGAGTGCTGATTAGGTGGACAAATTCACTCACGATACCAGTTTGGGTCCCTCGCCAGGCGCTTCGCGCGTAACTTCTCTGGTCCGCCATTTGCCCTCCACCTCACCCCGTCCTCCTTGATCTTTTTGGCGCGGACATCTGCAGGAATCTTAGACACTGGACTTCAGCTGCGAACCTATGACATAAAACCAGACTCACTTGTATCTCTGAACTTAGCCGACCGCCTCTCCATAAACTCCACATACCCCTCTGGATCCGCCATTGCCATTTCTTTGCCTGACACATCAGCCTCCGCCAATCTCAAATCAGAAACTAGAACTTACGAGTCGCTGCGGCTTTAAGACCTCGTATCGACAGTTGTTGCTTGGTCTCTGCCTTGATCAGCTAAGCCCGAATGTGGATGGAAGAACTTACGGGTCTGGTGTTGGACGATAGAATTACACCGGCCATGCAGCCGCGACAACCAAGATCGACCGATAGTACCTGAGTCCCACTCCTTGACATCCTGGTCTGATAAACCCATCCGTACCATGTATATCCGATAGGGGATGGGGAGGTTTTCGAAAGTCACGGCATGGGCCATTCTTGCCTCACCCTCCAAACCCAAAGCCACATCACCGACGTTCAAGCTGCTGAGCCACATCGTGAGGCCATTAAAGCCCTCACCAATGTTTTTGCCACCGCCTGATGGAATGAGGAGAGCGGAGAATTGCCCCCAGGCATATTCAGAGGGTTTATTCAGGCAGAGAAGGGAATGGGATAACATGACATAGTCCTTAAATCAGCCCAGCGCCAAACGCAAACTCACCATGCCAATCCCGCGGATCAAATCTAGGATACTCCGCTCTCCCTTTTTGTACTTTGAGAACGAGCCATGTGTGATGAACACATGGACGTGGCGGAGAAGACCTTCCTTGTTAAAGATGGCCACGGCTGAGATTATGCCGACGGGGGGAAGGTCCAGATCTTCGAGATCGGGAAGAGGAATAAAGAGGTCGAAGTGATGGACCTGGGAAGAGTGGAGCTCGGAGTAGATGTGTAGGGCTTGGGCTTTGGGTAAGCCTCCCTGAGACACGATAAGTTTGGCGGAGGAGAGATCGAGTAGATGTTTGGCGTCGAAGTCTCGAGCCATTTCGATGAACAGAGCGTTGAGGGCGATTTGCTCGGCAGTGCCGAAACTCTTGCCCTTGAAGAATTCATTGGAGAATGCCATGTAGTCCACTTTGAAGATGGGCAAACAGAGGTGATCGACTGTAGGCATCCTGTACCACGCGCAGTCCCGGACGAAAGACTGGCATCAGCTTTGCAAAGCGCAGACTTACCCATCGACCATGTGCATCTGTACGGTAGCCCAGTATGCAGAGAGCATTCGTGGTGAATAAAGATCGCTCCAATACGAAATTACCCAGCAGTTGACCGAGATGCCCTGTAGGCCATGCCAGCCGTAGGTGGCCTGGCGCCAATGGAGATCCAGACATCCTGACGTCAGCCAAGGCCAAATTTGAAACTTACAGAGCTACCCCGTCCCATCTCAATCCCCGCTTCTTGACTTCCGCCTCCATCTTCACCAAAAACCCATAGACCTCCAAGGTCGCAAGCAGAAACTCTTCCTCGCTCAAATCCTCCTTCTTCACCTTCACCTCTCTACGCCATTTCTTTATGTCGGCAGCGTCGAGATTGTTGACACCGAGAAGATCGGCGGAAAGGTTGAGTAAGAAATCGGGGACGACAATATGTAAATGGTCTATCGTCAGCCAAATCAAATCAGAACTTACCTCGAATTTGTCGATGGATATTGGCGTGAAAGTCTTTCTTGGGCTTGAAAGATCCATAGTCCTCCTCCTCCTCATCAACTGCCTCGCCAAAGATCTGACTGATAATCTCCTCGACCAACTCCACCTCGAGCTTCTCAATCATGGCGTCATCATTATTCAACTCCATAATCTCATCCTCTGTCGTTAGGACTTCCGCCATTTGCACAGGTTCCTCTTGACTCAAGGTAACACCTCTCATCTTGTCCGACAACTCCGATGTATCGGTATCGCCACCCGAGGAAATGTGAGATGTGGGACGGCGACCGCTCAAAGCTTGGAGTCGAGAGACGGGACGAGGTGGCGCAGATCCATATTGAGACTGCATGGAAGCCTCGCTATGGGCGGGGGAGTAGGCTCGGGGGGTTTTAGCGATTCGAATGGAGTTGGGTGTGGGAGGGTCTCGTTTAATGCTTATAGAGGGGATAGGGGTGGAGGGTCGGGGTGGGGGGATTGATGAAGCCATGGACTTTACGCTGGCCAGGAAGGATTTGGCTGAGCTTTTCGGTTTGACCGTTTTGGCGAATGAGGGGAGAGTAGGTAGGGAAGCCTTGGTTTGGAGTGGGGCGGCCGGATTGGAGGAAATGGCTGGGGTGGAGACCTTTCTCGAGGGTTGTGGGTCGCCGATGGAGGATTTAGGAGCTGGGGCTGATGAGAATGAGGTGAAGAAGTTGTGCATCGGTTTTGAGCTAGGTGCGTTGATTGTGGATGGGCCAGGAGTCGAGTTGGAACCGAAAAAGCTCTGATCGCGTCAGCCAAATTTGAGATGAGCTCACCTTCTTTATAGCTTCTCCAATTCTGCCCTTGGCTTTCCGCTGCTCCTCCTTCTTTTCCAACTTCTTCTCCAACTTCTGCTGGTCCGTTTGCTTGGGTGGCATTTTGGAGATTGTGTCGGATGGATGAAGTTGACGTCTCTATCCCAAAATTTTCCCCCCGATGCGCTCTTCAGGCACGCGCCCGAGAAGCTGAAACGGGTGTGTGTGTTTGGGCGGAGATGCGATTTGATCCGATCATCCAAGGCGCATGCCTTTGTGGACTCTAAATGGCGCTAGAGCTCCGGAAGCGAGCAGTGGGCGGAGATGATGGGATTGGTGTCCGCTCGAGAGGACGGGTTTGAAACGAGGGTGTCGTCTATCCCATCAGTTTCTTCGACAATCTTCATTTCTCGATTGCTCACTCTTGCTCACTCTTGGATCTTTATTCTCGCCAGATGTGGCCATTCCTTCAGCTCTCCTACTCCAGCGCCATTCCAGCTTCAGCCAACCCAGCCCCCACTCCATACAGCGGAAATTCCTTCAACTCTCAACGCCATTTACGCCAAGCCTCCTCCTTCCAACCAGTGATTCCAGACCTTCCCATCGCCAAAGTGCCTTCTCAAGGTTGCGCTCGAGGCCATCTCAGCCGGGAGCTAGCAGCTATAGCAGATTGCTCTACACATAGGGGCGGAGGTCGAAAATAAGCATAGCGAGGATGCGGAGCAACGAGATGAGCTCGACCGGGCCTGGAAGAGTGGCGAGCCAAGCCCAAGGAGCAAAGGCTGTGTTCTGAGATAGCTGCGGGGATATAGGACTCGATTAGCATTCGTATCGCTTAGATAGGTGTAATGTAAAGTGCAACTAGGGTACATGCGCACCTGGACCAAAGGGTCAAAGCTAACGCATTGACCTCGCACAGCGGCGATCGCCGGGTCAAGGAATGAGGAGCGCGCCAAATCTCCCCGTTCTTTTTGAGAGTTGAGATGCTTTTCATCTCACCTCAATCTTCCACAAGGAGCCATGTTGCCAAGTTATGCTATGCCCCTTGTCGCGGCTTCGATACTCTCAAGACAAATTAGCCAGGCAGACATCGCCACTCGTCCGCCAGAGACCTCGTACATTGGCCCATTCGCCCTGAATCACCCTGAAACGTATGGCTCCCCGCAACCGCCTGAGGAACATCTTTCAGTGAACGGCACAGTAATCTCTACTTCATCTTCGCCTCACTCAACCTCCACACGATGATGTCTAGATTTATCGCCCAGCGGACGCAAGTTCGGTGTGCGACTATAGGCTGCGCCTTAGTAGTCTCCACCAGTTTTACAACTGCACTTGTCCTCTCTCCCACTCTTCTCGGTAAGTCTCCATGCCCCACCTTGGTCGATGCTAATTCTCAGTCCCTTTTCTTGGCCTCATCACTCTACCTCTTCTGCTTGCCTGCCTAGCTGGTAAGTCCACCATACATCCTCGCTGATCGTAGTCCTCCTCTATGCCATCCCGTCTCTCATCTATCTCCTCCTAGCGCAAACGGACGCGCCACGACACACAGGCCTCCTCTTCCTCCCCCTGAATCCAGGTACGTATCCCTCATAGCCGATCTAACCCTAGTTCGCAACATCGGCATCATCCGAGGAGTCATAGCGTACATTCGTCTGTGCGGTGAACTCCTCCCTGCGCTGATATGGAACACGGCCCGGTACTTGATTCTGGAACGGATCATAGCCAAAGCGGGGGATTTCAGCGGGAACGACGTCGGAGAGTTGTGGGAGGGCTTTGCAGTGTAGGTCCTTTCAGGCGATAAAGCTTATGGTAGATTTGGAATCATCTACGCACCCGGTCTTAAGCTCGACATATACCTACCCCCACCCACAACACTACCCTTCGCTCGGCCCCGCGCGCCGGACATAGACAAGGGCTCGAGCGCAGAAGCTGATACTGAGGGTGCCCTCTCCCCTTCGCCAGTCAGGGGCAAACCGGTCATTGTCTTCATATATGATGTGGGAATGATGGGACCTATCCGACCGAGAAGGTGGAGGTTTGCATCACTGGGGGCGAAGCTAGCGGCGATGGGTTACGGTACGTCAGCTACCCTATACCCAAATAATAGGGGCTCTAGCTGATTCTCAGTATTGGTCATACCAGATATTGGCACATATCCACCTACAGACGCGAGAGGGATGGTTATGGACCTAAGGCGAGCGCTTCGATGGGTTAAGGATCATATCCGGTAAGTCTAGCTAGACTTTCAGCTTCGTGGTCCGCAATGAAAAGAGCTAACACCTTTAGAACCCATAACGGAGACCCAACTCAAATCCATATCCTCTCGCACGGCCTCGGCGCTCATTTATCCCTCTACACAATCGCCCAACAAAACATCATTACCTCTCTACGCAAGCGTGACCTCCGCCGTTCCAAGCTTAGCAATCAATTGCGCGTCGACCGAGATGATTGGGATTCTTTTTCTTACTTCTCGCCCGAGGCACCTATGCAGGGTATGGTCTCTGGTTCAGGATCGAGCACTTCTACGCCGAGAAAGGGGAGAGGTACGGCTAAGGGCAAAGGGAAAGAGAAGGGGAAGGCGCGACTTGTACCTGGCACGGGGCTTTCAAGGGGTAGTGGTGGATATGGTGTCTCGCCTGGACCGGCGGTCAGAGCGGAGATTGAAGGTGATGAGGCAGAGGATGGATTAAGGGAGATGGGGATATATGGGGAAGAGATTGAAGTACCCATTGTGAAAGGGGTGATACTGTGAGTTAAGGTCTTGTCTGAGAGTTGTGGAACTGGAACACTAGACCTAAGCTGACTCTATAGTCTCGCTCCTGTAACGGACGTCATCAAGCAAATCAAACATGAATCCACCTCATACCTTGAGCATATCTCACCTTTACGTCGAATCCTTGGTCCGACTCAGAAGATGTGTATGCGGCACTCGTTAGGCCATTTACTATTTGCCGGAAAGGGAGTTTTGGATCCTAGACGAATGCCAAAAGTGATGATTATCCACGGGTGAGTTTTTTGTGCTACGCCCCTTCCCCGACCTTCGTACCTCCCACATCCCGCTTTGGCCAAGATAGCATACCTCCCACAACGTCTACTTTGGCCAAGATGGCACACCTCCCACATCCCGGTTTGGCCAAATGGCACACCTCCCACATCGTCCGGTTTAGGCAAGACGGCACAATCTCCCACATCGTGTCTAGCCAAAATGGCACAACCTACCGTACCGTACTTGAGCATCTGCTTGGATTTAAAAGCTGACACCCCAGTGCACAAGACACAATCACACCCCTCGATCACGCGCATTGGCTGCATGAACTCCTTCATGGCTTGGATGTTAATACGGTGTTTAGGCCATATAGGAACATGACGCATTGGGGTGGGGTGGAGGGTTTGATGCTGGGGTCTAAAGGGGAATATACAGATTGGCTTGAGAAGGATAGTAAGTTTGATTCGGGACCGTCTATCCTCCCCCATCCGTCCTCGCCCCTGTCCACCCTCGCCCTCTTTCGCTAGCTCTTGTCAGTTATAAGGGGCTATATCATTTCTCCTAAAGCGATGTGTAGAACAAAGCTGATTCCGCAGTCAAAGCTTTCATCCAGACAGGTAATCCTTGACTTACCATCATTGTCCCCTTTCTCCCTATCTTTCGGGTATCGCCTATAGCCGTTTTCCAGTATGAAACTCGTTTAGGCCTCCCCAATCTGAGCTCCACGAAAAAGTCATACGACGCGCAACAGCATAGCTGAAAGGGTGATTAAGGGATTAGGTGAAAGGAAGGATCAAAGCTAGGGGCGCGGTCGAGAGTTTACTGGAAGTATCTGCCTGCCGACTCGACTTTCTGCCTCTTTACCCTTCTGCAACTCATATCTCACATCTCAAATCTTACCCATCATCACCCATACTCCCCTCACTTCCCAGCCATCCACATCCCAAATCTGACCTCGCACCTATCACATCTCTCATCACCCGTACTGCCCCTGAGCTTAACCCCCGCTACTGCCTGAAAATCTAAACAGCTGACAAGCTCGATCATCGCTTGTCTCACTACCTCCCAACTCTCATAAGTCTCACATTCCTCCGAACTCTCACTCTCAAACCGCTCCCATCCCCTAAACAGCTATCCCGCTCTGAAGACTTGACTCCCCTCTTGCTCGATCCGCGCCTCTGAATGCCACCTCGTACACCCAAGAGTAAGTCCCTTTCCTCAAACACAGAACTTCAACTGACTGTGACAGGAAACGGCGGCTACGGTCAATCTCGAAATCAGCGCAATCGCAGATCTAGTGAGTACCTTCACTCCGGTATGACCTTAGCTGATCAGTAGGTAATACCCGTATCTCCCAACCTAGACGCAGCGAACCTTATGAAGATGACTACCGATCCCCATCTCCCAGATTTCCTCAATCTGATCATTACTCAACTTCAAGGAGTAATCGCCCTTTACCACCCCGGTCCCGCCATACTGAATCCACAGACGACGAGGACGACGAAGAAGACGATGACGACGATGATAGCTGGGAAGACGGTATAGCTCCCCGGGGGTATCGTCCGGCCAGTCGCGATACACAAAGCACCAGCCGCGATACGAATATCCCTCGGATTGTCATTCCTGAAGAATTCCGATTGCGGCCATCCAGCGATGAGTCTGAGGATGAGGCTTATGAGTCTGATATTCGGCCTGGGCGTCGATCTCTCTATGACGACGAAGATGACGATGACCCACCCAGACGCAGTAAAACCTCAAGTGATGGCTCTCTACCCCGACGCAGAGTTGACTCATCCGAAGACGAGGGTTACGTCTCTGAGTCCAGGCGCAAAAGGAAACCCCGAAGATCCAAACATCGCAGATCTGTCAGCCTTTCCGACTCTGACCTCTCACCCACTTCCGGCGCATCCCTCGCACATACCCAAGGTCAAGATACAAGACCTACCGAAGAAGCCAATGAGGTTTGGGACGACAACTGGGACGACAACAATCGGATATCCAAGAATACAGCTCGGAAGCGGCGAAAGCGACACACCAAGAAGCGATTCCAACCTTCCATGGCGGATATGCACCCTACGGTCTCTACCGATCCAACATCCGTCATACGCGAGATCGACACTGAGGCTATGCGCCTAGCTGGTAAGACTGCACCTGACGACAACATCTATGCCCCCTTCTCCAAAGACAAGAAGAAACTTCGGGTGGCTTACGCGCCACATGATTGGTCTGAGAATTACTGGAAGACTAAGGAGGTACCTGAAGGGAAAGACAAGGAGAAGGCGTGGTGTGCTCAGAATCTACCAAGCTTTGATGGGGTTGTGACTAAAACGGCACTTGGGATCTTGCGAGAGAGTCAGGTGTCACTCATCCCTGATGATCTGACGGAGGATGAAGAGACGTGGGTCAAGACGCGAACGAAGCTGTTGCAAAAAGCTACGGCGTACCAGCAGCAGAAGAAACCAATGACGAAAGAGATGAAGGCAATCATCAAGGAGGCGGACACGCTACATGCTCCAACAACAGTTAATACCATGTCGACCAACTACGAGATGATGCACAAGCATCTGTGGGAGGAGGATAAGTGGGGAAGGAAAATCACTATGAACCCTACTTCCACAGACAAGGTCAACGCCGTGATGGAAACTCTCACCGCTGAGGATCAGAAGGAACTTCGGAAAGAATTGAGATTGTTCAAAAAGGCGGGTTTGATCAGGCAAGAACATCTACAAGATGAGGGGTATATGATGCTTCAAAATCACGGTACCTTGTCTTGGATGGCGGCTGATAAGTATACAAAAAACGATCATGCGGCCGATATCCTCTCAATGTTCTTGGATGGCAAGACTGTCATTTGTACAGACGACGAGTCGCGCCGAAAGTATCTCGACACGGGGGAAGGTATCGATCCGCCCAAATCTCAAAATTGGCGAGAATTCCTCTTGGCCACAACGCACGGTGATGACAATCGAGACTACAAGACCGACAAATACATGCCGAGCAAAGTTGTCGACGATGCCACAGCATTGGACCAACGCGAACTTGTCCTCAGTGGGTATGACGACATTTGCGATCAAATTGAAGACATGTTGATCAATCCGGGTGGGAAAGTTAGTCGACCGGAGTATAGCAGAGGGTTCGTGTTGGGTCAAAAGAGGGATAAGAAATGGAAGGTCTTTGAGAGCGAGTTGGAAGCGGCCAAGAAATACGAAGATCCAAGGTATCAAAACGCTTACTCTGAACAAGCCATCAAATCTCTCGCCAGGGCAAATAAAAAGATTGACAGGTTGTCATTCTACGATGCTGAAGAGTGGGCCGAACTTTACCCTACTACCAGCAAGTACAAGACGTACAATGACGCCGTCAAGGCGGGTGGGGAGTCGCTGGGACGGACATGGTGGCATGAGTACAACATGGCGCCGAATATGGGTGACACCTTGGTGCACTACAAGCATCTATAGTAGCCGGATCGTGTAGAGCGTGGATAAGGATGCGTTGATGATCTCTCCTGTCGTTCTGGGCGGTCAGACCAGCGCTGCATCCCAATTGCACCCAGACAGAAAAGTGCCACTTTCGCTTTTTACGTAACTCTGGCCCGTTCCTAGATTTCGGCTAGTGAGAGCGCCTGAGGATGATGTTGCCTCTCAAGCCAGTATGCCTTGCTTCACTCCTCTTTGGGGTTTATGTGTTCCATCCACAGGGCACTTGCACGATCCAGCCCATGAGACACCACCGCTACCTCACATGTCTCGGAGCGGAAGCTCCTCGGCGCGTCAATTTTGAACTTTAGCTCGATATCCTTCACTCCGATGTCGCCTCCCCTATCGCGCACATGTACCAGTCCTAATCCAGGAGGCGCCCGTATCGCGTTACATCGTTCTTGTTTCGCGGAAACCGAAACATACTCCAGAATAACCTAGAAGGGGCATGGATCAAAGGATCGCTCGGGGTTGAGAGAATAACAACGCATGAGATGGATCAGTTCGGGTCAAGTGACCTCCACACCCACACCCACACCCCTCACAGACTACTCTCATATTCTATGCCTCTCACCCATCCTCACCTATCCTCACATATATCACCCTCAGCACTCGGCACTCCGCACTCCGCCACACCCACAGCAAATCTATAAATCGACCTAATGACACCACACTCTCAATCTGAGCGTACTGTCCACCTTACCGCAGCCGAGGCGAATCAGATATGGGCTCAAGACTACCCGTCTGAGTCATCTAGTAAGTTGTTCTCCGAAGAAAGGGACCATAGCTGATTATCAGGCGGAAGCAGTAAAAGTCGGATTTCTTTCGATAAGGCAGAACGCTCAGGCCGTAAGTCTTTCTTCTAGCACAAACGGCAGTAGCTGATTCTCAGGCTCTACCTCCAGGTCATCTAAAGATTATGGCTCTGTAGACCATGGTGAATGGTCGGATTCTCGAAGTTCCCGCGATACTGCACAAACAGGTCGACAATCTCAAAATACCCGCAAAGACGCCAACATAGATGAGGAGACGGAAGTGCTCTTCCCCACTCGTCAGAGCAGACCTTCATTCCGACCTCGGAAGATCATCGTCCCTGCCGAGTTCCGCAATACCACTGAATTCCAAGATGAGGGGTATGAATCAGATACATCACCTGGGAGTCGTCGTTCCCCTCATGCTAAGTCTCATTCCCACCAATCCTCGGATGGAGGTTACGAATCCTCATCACCCTCATCTCACTCACGCGATACTGATCGCTCTCAATCGTCTACAAGTCCCACCTCTGGCCGATCTTTGACGCGATCAGGAAACAAGACTACCGCCTCTCAAGCCATTACATCTTGGGATACATCCTCCAGAGTCTCCAAAGTCGAATCTGATCGACACCGCAGACGACACACCAAGAAACCATACCTACCCTCCTCTACCACCCGCTCTCACTCCCACAACCCCCAACATCGCACTATGGAGCCCTCAGCTCCTAGTCGACGTGAGACTGACCCCTCCGCCTCGGACTTATCATGCTATCCCCTCTCACCGCAGAAGAAACGATTACGCGTCGGGTACAAAGTCGACGATCCCGAAGATTGGGCGCAGAACTATTGGAAGTCTGACCTTATTACTATGGAGAATGATGAGAATCGGCCAAACTTTGCCACACCTCAAGTCGACACTGTCGAGAGGCACATCGAAGCCAATGCAGAGAAGATACTGAGAGAAGGGGCTATTTCGCGCCTTCCGAGCGGAGTTACCATGACGGATGAAGAACGCTCAACTTACGTCAAGAGCAGAATCGCCTTTCTGGCCGAGTCCGAAGCTGCTGTAGCCATGGCTTGCGAGATTCGGAAGCGGAACGACAAGCAGAAGTACCGACAACAGATGACTGGCCAAACTGCACAATTGATTCCCGAGACAGGAATCACTATGGAGCAATCAATAATCATTGCCGAAGCTGAGCAGAGCTTTGTCCCTACCACTGAAATCACAATGAAGGACCGATTCCCCATCATGTACGATATGGGATTGTCGGGATTGCACTCTCTTAACGATGACGATTCTGACAACGCTTCGCTGAGGGAAGAAGCTCTCGACGAGGTCGACACTGCGTTGTCCCGCCTGAGCGACGAAGACGCCAATGCCCTCGAGAGAGAGTTGCAAGATTTCACCGACTCCAATTTCACTCGCCAGTCGCAGATGGGCAACATCGGCTATGACATGTTGAGTCATCGCAACACCACTTCTTTCTTCGCACCCGACCGCAAGTCCGGCCATCAGAAGAAACACGCAGTCGACGCTCTGGCCTTCACCCTCACTGGCAGCACTGTCATTTGCGACGATGTCACGGCCTTGCGCAAGTACCTCGATACTGGCAAAGATATCGACGCCCCCTTCAGCAGAAGCAACAAGAGGGCTTTCTTGTTGTCGAGTGAAGACCGAGTTGAGGACAGAGACTACAGCTCCACTAACTACATGCCCATCCGAAGTCTCGACGCCGAAACCACCGAAGCCGCCCGAGACGCCATCACCAGCAACTACACCACCTACCGCAACAGCTTCGCCCCAGATCACGATCGGACTGCAGGCGGATCAAGAACAGAAGCCAGATCCCGCAGGCTCCACGAGTTCAAAATACGAAGACCTTTACATTCGCTGAGTCAGAGTATACTGGACCAGGCAGGAGATGAGGAACTCGATGCAGCGTTGGAACATATCGAAAGTCATCTGGCAGGCGCTACCTACCACACCGAGGAAACGTTTGCAAAGTTGTATCCCGAACTCTCCACTTACAAAACGTATGGCGAGGTGCTTGACGCGTCGGAGGCGGCGAAGGACTCAGGGCTTGCGCGAAAATGGAGGCGTCAGCAGTGTCTGGCCGGGATGAGCAATCATGTGCTCATAAAGTGATCTTGTAACTATCCATACACAACTACTGCTACATTTCGTGTTTGATCCCCTTCTCCACCTAGTACCTGTTGGCATTCCCCGCGTACCTCTCCTTCCGCCTTGCAGTGCAGCAGCTGAAGCACACGATGAATGTGGAGAAGAAGAGGATGATTGTGGCCGCGAGGGTGAGCCAGATGGCATTGCCGAAGCGTGATGATGCGTTAAGAACACCATTGTTGTTGACCTGGTTTCGGACGATGGTGAAGATGGCAAAGTCGATAGCCATGGCGATGAGGGAGACAATGAAGGCTAGGAGGGCGACGAAGGAGGAGAAGATGTAACCGATACGGTCGGAGAAGAGGGCAATGAGGAAGGCGATGAATGCAAGGCCTGATGTTAGCGGGGTCAAAGCTTAGGCTTACCTGTTGCGATAGGGTGAAGGACCAGAGCTCTTGTGAGACGAATGAGGTTGTCATTGGAAAACCCATTCGCACTGAGCCTAGATGCGACGGCGGGTATGTCATAGCCTAATTGCCTCGCTGTGCAGGCTGTGCCGGTACAGTAACCAAACACACCAAAGGTGGTGGTCTGGCCACCCTGGTAGATGTCCAAGAAGGATATTTGGCGAAAGATGGGGGATGAGACTGGGAGTCAGCAGGGGTCTCATTAGATATAGCACTGGACCCACTGGTAGAGACGAGTAATAGAGCGAAAGCTGCAAAGAGCAGGAAAGATCCTACCATACCACCGCCGCCGATCATTGTAGCTGCTGAATTGAGGATAGGGGTGTGAGGGGGTGTTGTTGCTGGTATGGTGTTGTTGAGAGGGAACACTCGAAGCTGAGGGTTATATACTGTAAAACTTGCCAGTCCGCAATGACGTGCACCGCAATCCCTTGGCTGGATATGGATACGCCGCGTTCGCCACCCGCAGAAGCTTCAACAGGCGCGGCGCTAACTGAAACTGATGATGTCATCGGACTTCGGGTAAAATACACCCGAAACCGTGCCTGTTTCACCGCACTTGGCGTGTACGTAAAGATGACGCAGCGAGCGGCGGTGGCAAACTGCGGTATGCTGCGCTCAGTCTCATCATACACTGCATGGCATTGCTTTGCAAGTAACTTAGGCTATGCCTATTGGTGAGCTGTCTGCGGAATGCTGTCCAACACAGCGAATAACAAGGAAAAGAATCCGAACAGGAGGGCTACACCGGTTGTGAGGCATTATCTCCAACCGCATAGTCTGTTTCCTCGTTCCTATGCAACGCGCAAATGCAAATGCCCCATGTCTAGCTTCATCCAGACTACTATGTGCGGGAACTATTCCGAGAATCGTATCCTTGCATAGGTACAGGAACACTTTGCTGCCAACTGTCTGAAGAAGAGCGCGGACCACTACTGACCACTACTGACTTGAGCCAACTGGGCCCCGCATTGCCGATGCTATCCGCACATCCCATCGCGATCTTGCCTTCCATACTCCATCTCACCTTCCGAGACCCTATGCTCTCTTTGACATCTCGTATCCTGCAAGCTACCATAGTCACCCTCTCCGGCGAATCCCTGCACCGCACCATGTCCTCCGCCGCCAGTCGATGGCCGATCCAGCCTTACACCCCTCGTCACTCCTCCTGGCCCTACTCCCCTGCAGACTTCAAACGCGCCGATGAATCCCCAGATACCAACTTCTACGGTCCAGCGAGGTTTGTCACTCACATCGATGACAATGCCATCGAGACACTCAGGTCGTACTACGCCGAGACACTACCCAAACGGGGCAAAGTGCTAGATCTCTGTTCTAGCTGGATCAGCCATTTCCCTCCCGAGCTAGAAGCTGCTGCTTCATCCAAGGAGCTAGAAGTGATAGGGATGGGAATGAACAAGGCGGAATTATCGGCCAATCCTATTCTATCCTCCTCACACCTCGTCGATCTTAACGCCAACCCCTACCTTCCTGCCGAAATCATAAATCTCGATGCGACCGTCTGTGTCGTTTCGATAGACTACCTCACCCAACCTCTTCCCGTCTTATCTGCCATCCTGGAAGCCTCCAATCCGGGAGCATCGGTACATCTGATACTGAGCAATCGGTGTTTCCCGACCAAGGCGATCGGGAGGTGGTTGCGGATCAGCGAAGATGAAAGGGTCAAGATGGTTGGCGATTATCTTTGGTTTGCGGGATGGCGCGAGGTCGAGGCGGTGACTCTGGTAGAGCCTGGAATGGGACGGACGTGGATTGGAGGAGGGAACGATCCGCTTTGGGTGGTGAGGGGCAAGAAGACATAGGCGGAGATATGAGTACGTGCTCGAAGGGTCAGAGGTCATACAGTAGATCTGTATCGTTGACTCAGTCTTGTAGCATAATTCTGTCTCTTGCCTAGTAAAGACATAGGGTGATCAGCTGAACGCTGGGCATCTGTCAGGATCATGGTCCATCCTCACAGAACAAGGCCTTTTCGGATCCGAAGCTGAAGGTCGAAAGTTCGACGATCCGAAGCGCCGAAATCTTCACACCCTCATATATTGTTATCTGCTCTCACACTCCACCTACTCCATCTGAACTCACCATGCCCCTCAGTGGAGAGCTATCGACCTACCCTTCAGGATCCTACCAATACCCATACTTCACATCTGGCGACCTGGCCTCGACAAAATGTATCGTCTTCATCGGGGGTCTAACAGCCGGAATGGGGTCTGTGCCCTATATGCCTAAGCTGAGCGATACTCTCGGAGCCAACGGGTGGAAACTGTACGTTTTGCCCTATATAACTACTAAGATCAGGCCTGACAATCAGGGTACAATTCCACTGGGCCAGTGCGTATAATGGGTACGAACAAGGTAGCCTCAAAAATGACGCGGAGGATATGAATAACCTCGCTCGACATCTTGCTTCTCAAGGTATGTCCCATCCCCGGATGTTACTGACAGATAGGCGTAACGGATCTAGTCTGGATGGGCAACTCGACAGGATGTCAAGATATCGCGGAATACCTTTCGACACGCTCATCAAATATCGTCAAAGGCGGTATTCTCCAAGCTCCAGTCTCTGATCGAGAGAGCTTGGAGCATAATGATGCGATCATCTCGCCTATGCCAGAAGAAGACGCTAGGCGGTTATTGGATGCAGCAGAGGCAGCTAGGGGACCAATAGGAGAGGGAAGAGGCGGAGAGGTTGATTTGGAGTTGTGGAGGGCGACGGGGCAGAGGTTCACTTATGATCGGATGTATTCGCTGTATGGAAAAGGGTGAGTTGCTTCTTTTCCTATCATTGATTCTTCCGCTTGACCTTGGTGGAGAAGAAACCGCTTCTAGTCCAAGCCTGCTCTCAAGCACAAAGCTGACGTTTCAGCGGACAAGACGACTACTTCTCCTCAGACCTCCCCTCCGACTCTCAATCCAATCCCAACTCCCACGCCCATCCCCTCTCAACCTCCTTCGGTACCTTCTCAGTCCCCACGCTCGCACTCTTTTCAGAGAAAGACCAATTTGCTTGGGCAGGCCAGGACGGTCCAGTCGCGCGGATGAAGAGGTGGGCGGAGGCATGTCCGAGCGAGGCGCCATTGACGGCGGCGGTTATTGAGGGGGCGGATCATGAGGTCACGGATGAGCGTGCGCAGGAACGGATGATTGAGGAGGTGCTGGGCTGGTTGAAGGGGATTCGGTTGATGTAGGAAACAGAAGATCGGAAGTGAACAATGGACAGTTTGCTTCTGGGTACGTCTGATTCTCCGAGATGTTCTGCTGATTTGCTCACTTACACACTTAGTCATGAGAGGCATTAGCGAATCATCAACTTGATCGCTGACCCGGGATCTGACCTTGTATGAAGCTCATCATGACTTGCTCATAGAAGGCAAAATACTTCTGCGACGCTAATTTACCCTTATTCAAGCTGATGATCCCCTTCCCCGGCCAAGCTCCACTATATGACGAGCCCAGACCCGGCCTAACCCAAGCAGATCCCTACCTAACTCATAACGAGCGGCGCCGGCGCCACCGCAGCAGGTTGCTCATCTGGACCATTCGCCAGCGCATGGATAAGATAACAATCCTGCCAGATAACCTCAAGGTCCCACGTCTCTCTATTGCCCCAGGGATTGTTGAACGTGATCCTCGTGAGTCAGCTCACCACTCATCACCGATGAACCTACTCACCATCGTTTTTCACCCGGTGCAATACCCCCATGACCACCCACAAGACCATACGCATGACCCGAGATGATATTCTTAGTACCCCATGGAAGACTCTGGAAGATCATAGGTTCTCTCGGCGAGTTCCTAATGATCGACCATGCTTGCTCTTTATCTATCGCTCCTTCAAGACCTGGGAAAACATGCTGTGCGCGAAAGATTTTACCAGGTCGACCAGTGAGCATCTGCATTGCCGTTGTGGGGAAAAGGGAGATTGTGCCTGTTGTCTCTCGGATGGCTTGTTCGACTGCTCCAACCCACCTGTGATACATCAGTCGCGGTCAAAAGGGGGAAGGGGCGGCACTGACCATCCTTCTTGTGAGTCTGAGCGAGGGCCGATCAGATTTGCCTTGACGATGAGTTTTGGCTTGGGTGCGAGTTGGGCATCAAAGAGGTTTATTGTGACGGATTTGACGTCGTGCGGATCGCCAGTGAAGGTGACGAGTTTTGTGATCCACTTGGTATCGACGTAGACTAACGCCAGCAATGCGCTGAGAACACCACATCCTTGTAAGGTTGCTGATGGCTATCAGCCGGTGTCCTGACTCTCAGAGGTGGAAGGTATGAGTGCTTACTCTGGTGGATATCTCCAATATCAGGGACATTGTTTGTACCCCATAGCGCCCCCGGAGGCAACGTACGGCGAGTCAGACCAGGAGGGTTTATGTGGCCGAAAGGTATAGAGTCGTCTCCGAGGTGTGTGATGCTGAGCTCGAGGGAGCTGTTCTGAGTTGGAGGCTGGTGTTGGGTGTCGGATGTTGGAAGGGCATATGCTTTAATTTTCAGCAGATAGCACAAGATCGATCGGATGAGCGGACTTACCAAAGGAGGCGAATGAGAGGTACAAGAGCGAACAAGTCGCTGATACCGCGAGCATCGAAAGCCTTTTGCGAGGGTAAGACTTCGGTGGTGAGGCCTAGTACGTGTGAGCCGGCAGGTGTAGGTGAGTGGTGCAATTGTAAGAGTAAGTATAGATCAGAATGTATAGCTGATATTTCTACAAGATGACCCAGTTGCCACCTGATACAATGTCGCTCCTTTGTCCGTTCGTAGAAAGCACATCCTTTGACACGTCCTTTCGGTTCAGCTTGACGAGTGCGGGGAGACTTGCTTGATACCTTTGATGGACACCTGTCGAGACTTCATCTGGGGTAGTGGGGTAAGAATGGTCTGAAAGGCATGGACAAGATGACCTTTACTCCGCTTGAGATTTTGACCCCGAGGTATGAGGATGAGCTTGGCGAATTGAGTATGCTTAGCTCGACCCTACTACAGACAGTCAGCTTGTGGCGCCGCACCTTAAGCCAGAAGCAGTGACGAGGTATTCAGCGAAGGGATCAGGGGAAATGTCATCCTGTAACATCCATCACATGAGCAAAACGTTAATGCTACATCCACATCCAACGCCGCCCCACCTCGTCTAAACGGCCAATTCAATAGACATTCACTCCCTCTCATCCCTTCCTTCTCCTCCTGACTCGAATCTCTCATCCTCCTCTGTATCCCCGGCATCATCATCATCGTCATCACCATCATCATCCTCGTCCTCGTTCCCATCTCCACAATTCCGCTCTGAACCCTGATTGCCTTCCTCTTGACCATCCATGTTCTTTCGATCCTTTACATCAACATCCGCCTTACTCCCCTTGCCCATTTTAGATTTCAGGGATCCCTCAGTATCATCTTTCGACTTGTTCACAGATGACTTCTTGTCCGCCTGACCCTTCCCAATCCCCTTGTTGTCATTATCGCTATCCTCCGAATCATCCTCTTCATCCTCTTCATCTTCGCCCTTTTCGTCGCCCTGTCCTTCCTCGTCATCTCCGTCATCTCCGTCATCTCCGTCATCTCCGTCATCCTCTTCATCCTCTTCATTCTCTTCATCCTCATCGCCATTTCTCGACGAACCCTTTCCCCCACTTTGCTCAGCCTCCTCCTCATCGTCTTTACCCTTCTGAGTCTCCATCCCCTTCTTCTCCTCCGAGTCCTTGTCAACCACCGCCTTGGCATTTCCTTTTGCCTTTGAGGCGTTCCCCGCATTCCCGTGATTCGACGCAGGCTCATCCTCCTCCTTCTCCATCACATCCTCGTCCTCCCTTTCGCCGTCAAGGCCTCCGGCCTTCGCTTTGCCTCTGACACCCCCGGATTCTCTCACCTCGGTACCGAATTCTCCTGCCTCCTGCTTGCCCGAAGTGACAGTCTTCGGACGAGATACTGCCCGAGTCGATGTGGAGCTGCGAGAAGGATTGGGATAAGTCTGAATGCTCATCTTCAGTACCGAACGAGTCGGCGTCGGCGTGGGTCTGCGTGTGGTAGTCTTGGCTGTGACTGTACCGACGAGAGCGCGGGGGGTAGTCGATCGGGGCGGATCGGGACGTGTCTCAACAGCGACGACAGATTCCGGCCGGGCGGTAGTGCGGGGTGATGTAGTTGTATTAGGTTCAGCAGTGATGGCGTGGGCATCCGCGATGATGTCGGTGACCATGACGACGGGGGAGGCGGTGACGGCAGGGGGGTTGGGATGGGTCTGGATGCTCATCTCAGGTTCTGAGTGAGTGGTGGGGGGATTGGACGCGGTAGGTTTGGGATTGATGGGGATAGGGTCCGAGTGTGTACTGGAGGAGATTGGCGCGGTGGATTGGATGCTGGCGGGGAGAGCCGCCGATGATTCCGAGAGAGGAACGGGGAGAGAAGTCGCGATTTGATCAATGGGGCCAGTCTCAATAGCGACGAGGGGAGAGGGTAACGCGGTAGTGGGATTGATCGAAGTAAGAGCGGGTTGGCTGACGATAGGTATAACACTCGAGGGCTTGGGAATAGGGGTGTATGGAGTCTGGACCAATTCGCCTAGCCCAAAACTCTCCCGAGTGGGTAAAGAAGTGAGGTATGAATAAAGGTATATCTGCGGCCAGGCAATATCGTACGACAGGACATTATCCCAACCATGAGGATTATGAAGTGTCAACCTAGTCATCAGCGTCTACCCATCCAATTGGACCAACTCACGTTTTAACCCCCGCAACTTCCTCAGCTTTCAACACTGTGTACACATGATTCACCTGTAATGCCCCCTCTCCCGTAATGGTCACATTCTCAAAGGTCTGCAGGGTGATTGGAGTCTGTGTACACTGGGCTAGTACAGCCCAAGTATCCTCTTTATTGGTTGATGCGGCTTTTGGACCGGAGTCAGTCGTCAGGCTGAATGAAGCGTCGAGACCAGAGACCATCGTCATGGCTCGTGAAGAAAGGATGAGGATTGTAGGTTGTCCAAGTGCTTCGATAGCTTTTTCAAATGCCCCAGGCCACCTTACTGTCAGCATTATCACTAAAGCTCAATAATGAGAAACTTACCAGATATCTGACGCCATCATATTACTTGAATTCAAAGACGCCTTTTCCACCGTCACTGCCGATTTGACCAAAGGTACCACATCCCAATTGGTCACTCCGACCAAAACTGATTTGGGACCTCCGGCCTGATCGGCCGCGGCGCCATCTTCTACAAGGAAATTATTGACGATTACTTCAGGTAGGATGTAGGCTAGGGCCTGCATAGCCGATGTGAGGCCGCAGGAAGTTACAGATTCTGGGATCATCAGTAAAAGTACAGGCAGACTAAGGGACGGGGGACATACCATTCTGTCTCGGATCGGTCCAGTGGGGTTTCCCGCTATCCCCAAATAATCTGCCTGGTGCCGGTGCTCGCCTTTGGAGTGCAGCACTGGGTTCGTAGTGCCTATCTGACAGTCGTAAATCGTCGGAGATCGGAGATTTGTACAGAGGAGGATACGCCAGAGGTATTTGTCGTTTTCCAGGAAAGATAACATCGGCGCCGTTGATCCATTCTGTTCGACTCGAGCCTGAAGGGACAGGATCTCGTTTACTCGGGATGGCGAATTCAATACCGTCGACATATACTATAGCTGGAGCACCGTGCGGTAGGTCTGATGTTCCTGGAAGTCGGCGCGGGTCGAGAGGAGGGTTGGAGGTAGATGGAGGAAGCGCGAGACCTGGGAGGACGACTTGGATATCCACGCCGTCAAGTTTGATTGTTTCGGTGAGGGCGAGTGTGTTTGGGATGAGAGCGATCAGGGGCAAGACTGGATATCAGCTGAGATAATTCTGAAGAGTGGGAGGAACATACGGAGATAGCTGAAGGAGAGGACGGATCGCATTGTCAGTGATAGTCTCCGATAGGTCAGATCAGGAGGGAAAAGCAAGCCAGAGAACGTCAATCAAGTAGTCAATACCGGACTATCTCACATGCTACGATACACCCGCTGGTCTTATACCCATTCTGAATCCGTCAATGGAGACCGTCAATCAGCGTAGATCATGCCCGAGCCCATTAACCCTGATAGGACAATGGAAATACCGGGGAAGCCTTCTCAATTGACAGATTATAGAATTCCAACGGGGTCCTTCGGCCTTGGATTTTCGAGCGGGGGTCGAAGGACTACCTTACGCCCATTATAAGATGCCTTGGAGTGATACATGGGGTAGTCAGGGGTAATGGCATCAAGGTATAGTCTTGGATAAACATCGTTGTTTAGAGTTTCCGCCAAATCAGTCGACTGGAGCGATTACGTACTGTTGCGGACATCCCTCGATTCTCCGTCGCCCGCCAAATCAAGAGCTGAGTGTGGCACCTATAGCAAGGCAACACCTCCAGCGATTTGCTCCAGCTTAATCTGACTTGTGATAGCAGGAAGGTACTTGATCATATATGCATGAACCTATCGAGAACTAATCAACAAACCTAGTGTCCATCAAGGAACTAGTACCGAGAGCTATATATGTACAGTCCGGGGATCTAAGCATCTCACTTCCTCTTCCTCTCTTCCTCGTCCTCTTCTTCGTCTTCATCTGCACCCTCATCTTCCTCCTCATCTTCACCTTCATCTTCATCGTCCTCCTCTTCGTCCTCCTCCTCGTCTTCATCATCCTCCTCTTCGTCTTCGTCCTCATCCTCCTCTTCATCTTCATCTTCATCTTCCTCCTCATCCTCATCCTCATCCTCATCTTCCTCTTCCTCTTCATCTTCATCCTCATCCTCATCTTCCTCTTCCTCTTCATCTTCATCGTCCCCGCCTCCACCACCTCCATGTTTCCCACCACCGCCAGACTCCTCTTCATCCCCACCTTCCTCTACCTCCCCTCCACCTCCACCTTTGCCTTTACCTTTACCACCACCACCACCACCACCGCCGCCTCGACCTCCACCACCCGCCGAACCTCCCTCTCCACCTTTACCCTTGCTCATCCCCTTGCCCTTTCCACCACCACCCCCACCTCCACCGCCGGCGCGGCCACCACCAGCAACAGCAGATTCTTCCTCTTCACCAGAATCTCCACTGACGGCCTTGTAGCTGACACTGCCTCCCACACCGCCACCACCGCCAGCACCGCCGCCAGCGCTCGCGCCTAGATCACAAGCAGCGGGCGCTGATCCTGACCCAGACCCTGATCCGGATCCAGATCCACCAGTAGTAGTAGCTTCAGTCTCCCCCTCTTGTTCAGACGCATTGACAGACGCCGAACCCTCTTCCTCTTCCTCCTCCTCATCTTCCGGCTCTTCCTCTTCCTCCTCTTTCTGGCGTTTCGCAGCTTTATCACCCTTGGCCTTCTTGACCAACTTCCTAGCCTTCAAACTGGGCCTAGGATCAGCATGCTCAGCGCCCGCCAGACCAAAAGCGGTCGATTCGGCAGGAGGAGGACTGGCCAAAGTCACGGAAGTCTTCGTTTTGTTGCCTCTATTGCCCTTGTGTAGACGGGTGGCCGTACCGTTGATGCCAAGGTCGGTCGAGGTAAGGTTCCCATTCTTGTGTTTATGGCCCTTGTGGAGATGGGTGGAAGTGCCATTTTTGTTTTTGTGGCTTTTGTGATGGGTAGGGAGGGTGGAGTTGGCGGTAGGGATGGCGACGAGAGGGTCAACGGAGGAAGTGGTGGCGATGGGGACTGAGCCGTTGGAGTCCAAGGTGGGGATTACATCGGTAAGGTTTTGAGCTCGGGGGATGGTTAGACCGAGAGAGAGGGGAACGACTGTGGGGTCAGCCAGGGTTCAGCAAGATGAGATGCTGGAGATGTAGAAGGGCGGAACGAGGGGAAAATGTACTCACGGAGCGAGAACAGAGCCAAGGTAAGTCCGGCTGAACGCATCTTGTTGAGCTATAGAAGTTTGGGTTGTCGTTGAATGTGAGTCGTGTAGTCGTTGTGTGTGGATATTTGTTGATTGGCAAAGAGGAGTGATGGTAAAGAAAGTCTGTAGTAGAGATGGTGAATGATCAGGCTAGAGCAAGAGGGGGAGGTTACTTCAACGATGGGAGTGAAGGAATCATCAGTCTGTGATAGCAGCCTTTATACGACTCCAAGCCTCCCGCATTCCCCGCTAGCATTCACGGGGTCCATAATCGATTTACCCACTCATCGCCATTTCCCCTGGATGTAAGCGAGCGGTAACAATGGAGGAAGATAAATATCAGTCCCGCTATACAAGATGATCAAAAAATAGAGGGGTACATCCTTCCATCGTTCCCCCACTGGAGTTCGGTTGAAGGAATGTTGTAGGTTGGAAGGAGCCTTTGGTGAGTTTCGGTCATGGAAGGACTACCTTGGAGCAGGAATTGGAGACGAGAGGTGGAGCGGAAGACTAGGAGGTAAGGGTTAAATGTGTGAGGATCGGGGGTAAAATACCGTAGGATGATGAAGAAGGGGGTGAGGGTAATTAGTCGTACGGAGATTGTCCCCTTCCGTCTCCACAATCCCCATTCTGATTCCTGGTTTTCCAAACTGTCTCGGTCCCCATCTCTTGTCAAAGCTATACCAGTCCCGAAATCAGTAACCCTCCCTCAGCCCAGAAATCAATTCCCGAAGGCCTACATGACAAAACGGCCCCTTTCTACCTCTTCACCCCTTTCCGAGGCCCAAAAGCCCCTTCCGATCCTTTACCTCGCCCCAATCTACTCATAGACCGCCTTCAAGATGAAGTTGGTCACAATTGCAGCTGTCTCATTAGTCACATGGCCCCTTCGCATTAGCGTCCGACATCACGTACCAAGGAGACAAACACAGAGTACCGTCTAATATCGTCAGCTTCAAAGCGCGATGACTATACCATGCCAGGACAAACTCACAGGACCCAACCGATCATCGTACGGCGCGCCCGTTCTTAGCCTGATTGCTCTCGCTCGCATTTGATACACTGTCAGAGCGTACAGCATGACTGCGAGTGCTGGGTATGTCAGCAAATAGGACTGAGAGAATGGGCGGTGTGTCAGGGTTGGCAAAGGGGACATACCGATTATAGTGTACATTGCCGCGCTGATCTTTCCGACCTGATTTATTAGTTTAGATGCTGGATATCGTTCCGGATCTGCGTAACTCACCTTATCACCAAAGTTCAACAGCCCAACGGCTAGACCGCCGAGGACGACTGCGAAATGGAGCCATGAGAGGAAAGTACGCCTGCGAGTTAGACCAAATACATTTTGATGCAACTGGAAGTGGAGATATAGGGGTTCGGAGGACTGTAGCTATGGTGGACACTTACTCGTTCGCAAAGAATACCTTGGGCTCAACTCGAACGGGAAGCGCGATCCTCTGCAGCAGTCAGCTATCTGACCGTCATCTGGCATCTACGAGACCGGTTTAACTCACCTTCTTGGCCGTGCGCTGGAGGAGGGGCTGTGTGGACATTCTGACAGAATCTCAAAAAGCTAAAGGATAGAGGAGGTCGTGCGAGCGAGTAGGGGTGAATGAAACGTTCCTGAGTTTGACGAGCGACTTGCCACTTAGCACTGTCGGCCGAGCCTTGGTGTTTTCGACGAGATTTCTTCGCAGGTGGAAGGAGTGGATATGTAGCTTTCTTCACGTAGATGTAGAGGATGAAGGAGTGAAGATTAGGCAAAGTTTTAATGTCGAGGGGGCGGAAGAGTAGCTCAAAGACAGATAGCGCACGTTCTCAAAAGGACCGCTGTGGTTTACGGCAGGCTGAGTGTGGAGTCTCCACAGTGGATTCTCATTCCGGAGTGGGCTATCATATCTGTTCCCTCCATATATTATCGCTTGGTTGTATCTTGCCTATCTCATGCATACATCTACCTTGAGCCTTCGGTATATTTCTGTGGGAAGCAGGATCAAGCTATGCATATCCTACTTCATCGAAATGTAGCGAAGAAGAAAGTAGGAATCACCCGGCAAACACTCCGAGAGTGGCGGTGGCGAGACTGTTGTCTTTTTTCCCTTGGAGTACTAGCTGTGAAACCTTGAGGCTTGAGCATGCAATGAGGTTATGGACAATGTACATGTCAGCAATATACCCATATTCCGCAGGATAGCATAGAAGCTGCACAATAGATACCCCAACTCCACTACTCCACCCCCACACGCAAGGCCGGTCACGCCGCCGCTTCCCGCCAGAGGGGGCCTTTACGTACTGCCGAGAGCAACAAAGCCAGTAACGCTTTCACCGTCAAGGGCGGTGCAGACGATCGATACTCATATACCTCGCCGTCGTATCTTCATCACAGTACCGATCCTACGATACGTGGCGATTCCAGCATCACCGCTTGTGCTCCGACGACGAATATCGGGACGACATTCTTCGAGCTTCGGTCAACTTGTCTTTGATCCGAAATTAGCCTTTTGTCTGGCACGGACCGGATTGTCGGTCTAGATCTGGAGGTCTTGAGGATATTGGAAGCCTCAATCACACAGGCGGAATAGACGATACGTTGTGTTGAGCAAAAGGTGGAACTCGAATGGTATGTTCTTTCTCTTTGAATTGAGACAGGTCTTGCCGCCAGTCTTTGATCCCAGTCATCCTTGACAATAAATAGCATCCACTCTCTCCTCTCCACACTAGACGAGCTAGGCTTACGAACAGCCAAATTAGACAGTCCGAATGACACCATAATCTCTCCATCACACCTCAGACGCCAATCTCAAAAGACTCCAACTCCACCCCTTCGCCAAAATGTCAACTCGCCGTCCAGCCCGACACACCCCCTCTCCCCAACCCCTCCTATCCCACTCCACTCTCCGATTTCTAGGCCACTGGCGAGGTCAACTACTCATAACTTCCATCGTCCTCTTTATCGGGTTTATATACTTTATAATCCGAGATCCGATCGAACGGTGGCGTCGACAAAGGCGGGAAGAGCGATCTGCGCGGGCTAGCGGAGCATTGATTGCTTTGGAGGCGAAAGAGCGGAAAGATCGGATTGGGGATGTGAGGGAAGATGAGGGGGTACAGGCTGGAACAGTAGCGGGCGGGAATGCTAGTGGGAGTGGGAATGCGAATGGGAGTGGGGGATCGGGATCTAGTCAGGAAAGAGGAAGAGTGGGGAAGAAGGGAGAGAAGAAGAGGAAGGGGAGTTTGTTGAAGCCCTTAGGAGAGGGAGGTGGGGGTGGGTCAGCAGAAGGATCACCCAGCCCATCATTATCGGCCAGAGGGCGGAAGGGGAGTGTGGTCGTGGCGAATGGGCAAACGACAGTGGAACCCTCTATCGCGGACGCTTCTACACCCACGTCCACGCCTTCAGCTAAAGGGAAAGGGAAATCCAAACCCTCGACATCCCGAACGGCGAGTACGGGTGAGACCCCCCAAATCCGCCTCAATGCAGGGGGTGACGATCCATCCCAACCCGCCTTGGTCCCATCTTCCCAACTCCCGCATTCCCCATCCCCACCCTCGCCCAATCCATCCACATCAGACGCATGGTCTATCCCTCTGCCTAACTCCCCATGTGCAGGTCCATCCCGTCTTGGACCAGCGTCCATTTCGGACATGTCAACCGACGGCCGGTCAGATGTCGACAGTGCAGAGTACGAAGCGAGGGACGGAGGTGAGGATAATGATGCTGGACCCAAGGGTCAGAATGGGAAGGGTAGATCAGAAGGATTTTCGATCTTTCCAGAAGATGGTTATTTGCCGCCTTCAGCATTAAAGAAGAAGAAGAAAAATAAGCGTGGGGCGGGTGCAGGTGCAGTAGCCAATGGTGTAGGGGGTGGATCTGGTTCTACATCCGGTACAGGATCTCCTATACCCTCTTCAACATTTACACCCCTTACTTTATCCCGATCCAACTCTCAAGATCCGGGGATATCACCTACTACACCTACAATTTCCTTACGGCGTCGAGAGAGAGCAACGAGTAATTCAGCAAATCCTACTCTTTCCTTTATCCCTGAGAGTCATCCTTCGACAACAACGACAACGACGACGGGTCATATTCGAAGACCTTCTAACCCTACCTCGGCAATAGGATTGACTTCCCCTCCCCCTACACCTTCTCGCGCACATTTACGTAAAGCGTCACTTGGTGGTCGACCATTCGGGATGGATCTTGAAGATTTATTGGTTGAGCGGGAAAAGACGATTGATGGATTGCGAGCGGAAATTGGAGTTGCCAAGGCTGAAGAGGCTAAAGCTAGGGAAGAGGCGAATGAGGCTAGGAGGGTGGAAGATGCGGTTAGGAAGGAGATGAAGGAGCAAGAAGGGGTTTTGGAGGGTGTTAGGAAGGCTGGTGTGGGGGTTGAGGGCGAGTTAAGAAGGAGAGAGGGAGAGGTGAGTCTGCTTTTGGGTTTGGGTTTGGAAGGTTTCGGGTTGGTTTTGACCTTGGTCGGGGCAGGGGATAGGTGACGGATCATGTGAAGGCTTAGTTGGGGACGATGGGGGCTGGGCTTTGTCAAGCGTGGAGAAGAGGAGTCAATTGGCGGAGACGTGGAGAAAAGAGTGGTCGAGGATTGCTATATCTAATCTCTTCGAGCTACACAGCTGACATTTCAGCTACAACGTCAATTATCACATACGAACCAACTTCTCTCTGCACAGGCAGCACGCCTGGCAATGATTGAACAACTCATCAATTCCGCCGGGTTGACTCTACCACCTCCTCCATCACCTTTACCTCTACCTTCATTCCAGCACATGACAATGAATGGTCATTCCCACGGTCGAATGGGCAGTATGCCATCTTCGCCAATGCCCACCTCGCCATTACCTTACACCATGGTTTACCCCAGTCCGCACACCAATGGTTCCGGCGGTAGAGTTATGGGATCACCCATGATGGCGTATCCTAGCCCTGCGGCTGCTTTGGGCATGTTCCAACCTACCCCAAACCCCGGTCAAGGGATGTTACATCCTAATTTCGCCCAACATCAACAATTACAACAACAGCAATATCAGCTGCAACTCCAACAACAATTGCACCACCAACAAAACCATCCTCATCACACCCACCAATCTCAATCCCACACTCAGCCTTTATCGCCCAATGGCCGATCGGTGCCTCATCCTTCTCTCCCCCTCTCTCCTAGCTCGGGCGGATTCCGGCGTACGTCTAGTACGACCGAACCTGACCATCCACTCGCCGGACCCTTGACGCCTGGAATTCTTCCTTATTCCGAGGGCCGGCCCAAATCTGCGAATGGGAATTCACCAGTGTATCGCCTTCCCACACTAGAGCCGGAATATTCGGGGTCTGAGGACGGAGAAGGAGATGGAGATAAAGAGGCAGGAGCAAAGATGGATGTGGGTGCAGGAGTGGGGATAGGTGGCGAGATTGATGAGGCTAAAAGAGCAAGTATAGCCTTTAGCGTCATGAAGGTCAAGGCTACGGCGAAGGCTGCGGCTGAGGCTGTGGATGAGGACAAGGAGGAGGAGGGGGTGGAGGGGCTGGGGATTGGACCGCTGGGCGGTGGGGCGGTATCAAGCTTTGTAAGCCTGCAAGTTGGTGATGCGGAGAAGGATCAGGATGGTGAAGAGGAGACGACGACGCCTGGGACGAATGGGGTTGCGAATTCGTATTTGGGCACCAACGGTCACGCCGATTCTCACCTCGATGCCGATACCGACGCCGAAGCCGATGCCGATGGCGAGATCAACAGCTATCAATCGAGCTCTAGTTCTTCTCACCGAACAAGCACTTCCCCAAGTCCGAAACGACTCCTCGTGACGCCTGGCGTTCCAGATATTTTCCCCCAGCCCGATATCTCAGGCTCGACGATGAACACCAACGCCAATGGGAATGGTAATGGAACAGTAGTGGTAATTCGGACAGAGGGCGGCGGGAGGGGAAGTCGATCGTCATCCGGATCAGGCCGGGGTCGACTGGGCTTGATCGATAGTGGGAAAGAGGCGGATACGGAAGTTTACACACCGACCTTTGCTTCATTGGCGCATACGCCTGATCAATTGAAGGAAATTGCTAGAATGAGGGAAATTGCGTTGAGGCGTTATGCGACTGCGGAGAGGGGGATGGGAGAGAGAAGGTCGAGCGTTATGAGTGCTGGTAGTATGGGGAGTGTGGGGAGTGGGGGTCATGGTAGGAATGGGAATTGAGCGTGGAAGTAGGGGGAATTGATAGGACATTTGCTGCAGTATAGTGTGCAGGGTTTGATTCATGTTGAGAAGATAGATATTGCACTTGGACCATGGCTGTCATGACATGATCTGCCAAGTAGTGACTTGGTCTATGGGGCACCTCCTCATTCCTCGCGCCGGACATTGCCGCCTTCAGTCACGCTGTGCAAGGTGATGACGCGGATATCCAAGCTTCTTGTAGCGTCTTCCATTTCACTTATATCACCCATACCTAACGCCCAGCTCAGCTCAAAGATGTCTTGGCAAGGTAAGCATTCAGCACTTCTTACGGGACTTGTGACGCTGGGTGGAGGAATAAAGCGGAGCTTGAAAGGCATGGCAGGTTTGGGATCCCCATATCTGATCCTGGAAGCCCTGTGCATTGGACCACGCCCAACGGGGATAAGCCAAGTCGTTAGAGTGAATAGATCGCTGATATTGAGTAGCATACGTAGATGAACACCTCGTCGGCACTGGTAAGATCAGCAAGGCGGCTATTGTAGGTAAACAGGGCGGTATTTGGGCTGCGTCGGCGGGGTACAACGTGAGTCGCCCCCATTCTACGGAATTCAAGAGTTGTATGGGACGGTTCTGGAGTGTGGAGGAGAAAGATTGAGGTGAAAAATGGGTGTATCAGGGCTTCAGCTAACACTGCTTAGCTAGCTCAAAAGGAGCAAGACTTTGTCGTCAAGACTGCCTTCAAGAAGCCTGATGAGGCACGAGGTGCGTACTAGTGTATTTCCTGTCTCCCTATCGAGTTGAGGCGGATCATCTGGGAATGCCTCGTCAGACATTGTGAGTTCACAGCTGACTTTGTAGCGAACGGCATCACCCTCAATGGTTTCAAGTTCATGACTATCAAAGCGGACGATGAAGAGGTTGTGGGACGTAAAGGAGTGAGTCCAGATCGGCCCATCAACTCTTCCCCTCAATTGCACGCTCCCGTCATATCTCAAGTCTTACCAGTCGGTTTGACCCAAAGCTCATGTGGCTGATACCATCTAGGAACGAGGAGTATTCTTGGTAGCTACCACACAAGCTATTCTCGTGGCCGAGGTATGTTTCCCGCTCCTCTCCCTCCTTCATTCTCTGTCACTTTTCCATGATGGTGAAATGTCGCCCTGACTCCTTGGGTGATCTTCGAAACTCATGCTGATACGCCCAGTACGATACACCTACACCCGCCGGAGACGCAAATGTCATCGTTGCCAAACTGGCCGATTATCTCAAGTCGGTTGGATACTAGATGATCTGCTAGAGAGGGAGCTTTAGATGGACGAGGGGATATGCACCGGATGATACTGACTCTATACTCGATCAGCTGATGCCTGTGATGCCCACGGTCCGCAAAACATGGTGCATAATTGACTAGCTGAGAATATTGACAGGATGTGAGGGGGGGATTTGAGGAAGTGACGGGAACGGCCGAATGTATGGGCAGGATGATATTGACATGCGAAGGATAAGAGCAAGGATGGGTCCGATATTCGATAACGTCGTGGGAGGTATGCGGTTTGTAAGGGATACAGGTTGGATGTGGAGAGTGTTGGGGAATGCTGGTGAAGGTTGACGCGTCGATATCGGAATCAGCACGTAAGAGCATCAGGGTGTAAACCCCATTTCTCTCTCGAGAAATCGTGCGTTTCCGCTTCTTCAGGGGTCATGAAACCGAGCGAGGTTACCGTTGAATGGTATGCCGACTCCGTACCAGCTTGCTGCTTGATGATTCCGATGTACTGATTGACGGAGTTCTGAAATTGCTCAATCGTAGCAGTGTCCCAGCGGTCAGAATTGACAATCGTGATATGAGTTCCTCGCTGATTGGCCCAGGTGGTGAGAGCGGCGACACTTCGGGCGAAACGTTTTTGAGACATTTCATCGACGCCAAAACCGGAGGTTGTGCTGTTGCGAAGTTTGAGTACTGCGTGTCGAGGCCCCGAATCGAGTATCCCAGCTGACTTCAAGCTCTTCAACTCCAGATCTCTGTACTTCTTGAAAGGTGCGTCTGCGTCTTCTTCAAAAAGGACAGTATCGACTGAGTCCGTCAGGATTTCCAGTCCTCGACGAAACCCCAGCAGTGCATCAGCCCCGTCTTCCACGCGGAACGAGCAAAAGGGAAGGATCACCGACCATGGCAAACTGTCCGTGATCTTTTTGACAAGTTGCCCTAATGCCACAGATGGAACTGTACCCTTTACGGGATTGCACTTGATGACCGTGTGAAGCGCCTTGAGCACCGACTCTCTGACCGGTCGGTCAAACTCCGTGTACCCTGCTTCGGGCCAGTCAACGGGCTGACGAAAATCTTTGGTAAGGTCCAAGACGTAAGTCAAGGCCTGACACCACCTCAGTTCCTCTCCTTGGCCTTTGCAGTCGTATGCCGCAAAACCTTGTCCCATCTCCCCGTAGTCTCTCGAGTTGACGCATGTCGACAAGTTCGGATTCGTGTGGCAATGCGAGCTGCGTAGCAGCCCTTCGATCTCAGTTCTCGTATCGGGGTAAGCCAGTGCTAAGCTGGCCATATCTGTGATGTCAAGATAGGACAGTGATTCTGCACGCAGCTCAACTGGCATGGCCTGAGGTAGATGGTGGGCGCCAGATATATGCCCCGGGTGAGACTCGTTCCTTCGTCTGGCTTCGAAGAGGTTCCGGAAAGCGACAATTTTCTCTGCTTGAATCATATCCAAGTCTGTTTTGAAGTAGTCGTCAGGATTGGGGGATGTGATCGACTCTGCCCCACCAATCGTGATTTGTCGAGAAGATGACATGTTGGCGGAGGTGCCGATAGTGTCAGATGTCAGGGGTCTTGCAGACAGTCGTGGTAGGGTATGATTTGGAGAGTGGATGCTGGATGTTGTTGATCAGTGGGAATGATAACGAGTGGCGAGGGATTTCTTTGGAATCTAGGCATAATTGGCCCTGTGAGCAAGCTCGAGACTCGACAGTCAGGGTCGAGTTTGCCAAGATCCCTTCACTTTGCCTAGATCCATTCTTGACTTGTCCCTGACCACTTGAAACGCGTTTTTACGCTCTGCCGAGCTTCAACACCTCGGCCGGACCAGGACCAGAGAAGCATAGCCGTGTCAGCCTATGGAATGCATCACGCCTTTTGCTCGAAGAAGGATCACAATACACAAAGGAAGGATCAGTGGAACATGCCAGAGCTCGAGCACCGTCAGGCTAGTCAGCACGTCACCCTCAAGGTGCACCCATACGTCATACCTGCCACAAAGGAGTAGTTCAGTAGAAAGCACCAGAGCGTCCGTGGATGAATAAGCAAAGCCCCCCGGTGATGGCTATATAAGGACGGGATACACTACCCTATCCTCTCTTCAGTTCAGATACATTTCGCTCCAGCCTTTACACTCAGAGTACTTCACTTACATACACAAACATCTCACTTACCGCGATGTCTGAAGCCAACACCACTTGTCCCAACGCTGCTGCTGCTGCTTCCAAGCCTTGCAGCCAGGCCAACACGAACCAGTAAGTAACACTTCTCGGAGATTGACATATTAGCTGACGTATCCAGGAACCCGGCCGTCGCGGCTGATCAGAAGGAGACCGAAAGTGCTGCCCCGGCACAGTGCCCCCAGACCGCTGCCAAAGCAGGTGAGTTTATACGTCTTTCGAACCTGTTTGGCGTTGGCTGATAGGTTAGCTGCAGCCGCAGCTGCCAAGGCCGACAAAAAATGCTGTGGGGGTGGACAGTGCTCGTAGACCGCCATGAGTGGAGACTGGGGATATACAAGCTGAGGAGAGATCGAACCTGTAGTCATGATCAGAAGATGTCGATGGCCGAGCGTTAGATGGTCGGAATGTGTTTATGAGATGTATGTCTGAGTCAATATTGTAAGCCATGCCAGTATGGTCAGGGATAGACAGCCTAGATACATCGCGCCCCCATGAGCTCCCACCTCATTCCGCCTTCTTCGCTCGTTTCTCTTTCCTCTTCTTCTCAGGTTTTGCGATCCCAGCCGTCGATCCTGTCTCTCCAACCACCACATCTACCGCCCCTGTCTCGGCCTTCTGGACCTTCTTTCCCTCCTTGGTCTTCTTGGCCTCAGCACCGGCTCCAACCTCCGCGCCCTCGCCACCTTTCGCCTTCTGCGCCAATAATCTCCTCGCAGCCCTATTCAACCTCACCCCTTCTCCACCAACCTCAGTCACTGCTATCTCCGTCGACATCTCTTCTCCACCGGTAGACTTTTCTCCAATTCGGTCTAAGAGTGCTTTGGCGCGAGCAGCTTTGCGTTCAGATTTGGATTTCCGTGGTGATTTGGACGAGGAAGCTGTAGATGGATCGGCGGAGGTAGATGTGGAGGGTGCGGATGGGACAGCCTTTTGCTATATGGTGTCAGATCATTGTGGAGCACAAATTTCAATCCAGATATACCACATACCTTTTTGGCTTTTGGCTGTTTTGGCTCTCTCGCCATATTATTGTCCAAATCCTCAAAGACGGATAATACAAGCTCTCTGGGATCCTCCGTTTCGATCGGTTTACCCGATTCAAGCCGGGCTCGATATCGCTTCACAGCTCGATTATGAGCCTACACAATCAGCCCTAAGCCTGCTCTTGGAGAGACAACATACAGCACTGGCCAAATGATCGGCTATTGGTTTTTCAAATTGGAAGATCTTTCCAGGACAGAGGATACAGCGAGAAGTAGGTCCGCGTCGTTTGGAATGTCGTTTAGATCCGGGATAGATGGGCGATTCGAGAGCTTCGGTGATTGACATGGGCGCCGGACCGAGCTCTTCCTCGTCTTCAGAGTCAGGCTGGATGGGCTCGAGGTCGGAGAAGTCTTCTTCTTGTTCTTCGTCATCGTCCATCTCGCCATCGCCCTCGTCTCCATCTTCAGCTTCGACATTGATGCCATCTGCGAAAGTTAGATCTCATTGCTCGGAGGATCTCCAAAGCTGAGACTTACCTGCCAAGCTCCCTGCATCCTCATCTTCCTCTTCCACACCTACATCATCCTCGCTCTCTTCATCACTATCACTTCCATCGTCATCGCTATCACTATCACTCTCGCTCTCTTCATCATCCGTCTCATCTCCGCCGCCGCCCATCTCTTCCCTCAGTGCAGCTTTCAGAACTGCAAGTCCATCTGCCTCGTCTCTCTCTTTCCGCTTCAGTCGTCGTTCGGTAATCTTGTAAAGGGGCATCTTGAGTCGTTATGTGGGGTTGTATAGGGTGTAGACGTCACGCGCAAAGAGCAGCTTGAGGTCTGAAATTTCCGGCGGAAAGAGGAGATTAGCCGCATCTCCGTGAGTGCGGGGCACCACAGTCGCCATTCCCCTCTTGCCCTCCAGACAAGTCAATTCTCGAAGGATTCAGATGCATCGCGAAGCCAAATGGAATACTGATGCCAGCTGCCCACACCGGAGAGACTACTCTCTGCCTGGGGAGGCCCTTCCAACCGTTAGACCGGATTCTGCTACTTCTACAATCTGAAACACCTATGAAACACAGCCACTTTTCGAGCGGCGATCCCCGCCTCCCTTGGCTAACGTTAACGTCAAGGGACAAGCTAAAGGCGGTGAGTGAAGTGAAGCCGCAATAGACGCAAAGTCGCCCATACGTCCATCGATTGGCGAGACTGACTGCTGGTCTCATTCAATAACGACCCCTGGCTATTGCCTCACAGACCGAGAGCCACGACCCACTTACTTGGCTCCGCTCGAAAAAAAGAAGGTTTTGCGTAAGGTGGCGCGAGAATCACCAAGGGAGCGATCACTTTTAATCAACACCATACCGATCGGAAGTTCGGGATTGTAGTAGCATTCCTGCGGCTTGTGGTGAGTCTACTAGATCTGCTCAGTCATCCCTACTTTGCGACAAGCTGATTTGTCAAAGATTTCACGAATAGACGATTTCCCGCACAGCCTTTCACGACCCTGATCGAACGATTTTCCCTACAACCCATTCCCTATCCGACTTTCCGCTTCACGCAAAACGCCACTCCACCTTGCCAACGAACTACCCCTTGACTTCCTACAATCCTCCTCTTCCCTAATCACCACAATGTCCGCCGCCATGTCCAGCGCCGAAGCCGCGGGCATTCATGCCCTGACGGACCTGATAACTTCTGGGTCAGGATCCGCTCGCAAGGTCTTCCCTACGGATGACCAAATTACCACCCTACTTCACGCCCGATCTCGAGGGGAGCATCCCTATGTCCGGGTCAGTCCGAGCGGGCGGGACCACGTGGTCATGAACCCATTACGGGTTTTAGGGTGTATGAATGAAGAAAGCAGGGGGCGGTATTCTGCGGCTGTCGAGGATGATGGTGTGGATGAAGGATTGCAGCCTAATGCCTATGAGCTAGCGGGCAGGGTATGGTCTCTCATGACCAGAAGAAGAGAATCTCAAGCTGTGGTGTACCAGTACGTCCCAAGTTCGGCCTCAAGCTGACCCTTAGCGGCCTGAGCGGTTCTGGAAAATCCACCACATCCCACCATCTCACCACCCAAATCCTATCCCTTGCCTCACCTACTAAAACCCAAAAACGACTCTCGGATCAAATATCCTACCTCCACACCCTGCTCTCATCCTTCGGCCACTCCAAAACCCCCCTAAACTCCTCGGCATCGCAGCACGGCCTTTACTCCGAATTACACTTCACAACGGACGGTCGGGTATCCGGTGCCAAAGTCCTCGCTTTTGGGCTGAACAAAAGTCGCGTTGGCGGGAAGTTGCAGCATGAAGAACGGTCTTTCCACATCTTCTACCAACTCCTCGCTGGTGCCAGTCCAGAAGAGAGGGATAGTCTAGGATTGGAGGACCCAAGCGCATATGCCATGCTGGCCCAGAGCGGTTGTTATCGATTGCCAGGCGGACCATTCTCGGATGATTCGACACAGCTATCGGAGCTGAGAGTGGCACTTGCCAATCTTGGCTTCAAAGCCAAACACGTCCGATCGATATTCACCGTTCTTGTTGCTATTCTCACTTTGAGCAATCTCGAATTTACGGACGACAGGGGACACGGGTCATTAGGTATGACATCCCTCGATGAGCGTGCCCGGGTCGTCGATCGACATATCCTCGGTACGGCCGCTGCACACCTTGGCGTCAATCCGGATGATCTCGAGGCCGTGCTTGTCAATCGGACTCGATGGGTACGGAAGGATCTTTGCTCGATGATCCTCGATACCCGCGGTGCGGAACAACAACGTGATACTCTCATGCGAGATCTATACGCTATCCTCTTTACGTTCGTTGTCGAAATGGCCAATAAGAAACTTGCGTCATTGGATGATACACCCCCCGAACTCCAAATTGCCCAATTGGAACTCTCAGGGCATACCTCTCGCACCATGACGGATGCTGGAACGTCTTCTCGACCTGGAAGTATGTTCCAGCCACTCATCAATGCCACTGGCGAGAATGGGCTTGACGAGTTTGGGACCAACTTTGTGAACGAGGTATTGCACTCGTACATCATCCAACGGGCATTTGAGGATAACTCGGCGGAGAATTTAGGAATGGCGGAGGATGGAATAAGGTTACCTGGGGTAGTGACGATGGATAATTCATCCGCGTTGGATCTGCTTCGAGGAGGATCATTGGCTCAGAAGAAATTGGCGGTGGACGCCGGGGGGATTACCGGGATGTTGGGGCAGATATCGGAAGAATTCAAGGGAGACGACGAGGAGAATAATGAGAAGGGTGAGAAGGTCCTGTCGAGATTGACAAGGACTTTCGGTCGACATCCATCATTCATCGTCGCTCCAGGATTAGGCACCGGCCCACTCCCCGATCGTCATACATTCGCCATCAACCATTACTCTGGCGCGTGCTCGTATGACGTTGCAGATTTCGCCGAGCGGAATCTGGACGTATTGGATAAACAGCTCGTCGATCTGCTGCGGGGAAGTGCGGATGGCTTTGTGTCAAAGTTGGTCTCTGGGCCTGGGCTTGCTGTTGAGGGTCACCCTCTCGATCCAAATATCACCGTCGAGGCGCAAGTATCTTCCACCCCCCTCCGTCTCCCCAGCCGAGTCATCAACCCCCTTATCGGTATTCGGGCGCAGACAGAAGACGTCCAGTGGCCAATAGACGTCACTGTTCCCCAGCCTGTATCGACGCAGCTAAACTCTACAATCTCAACCCTCGTCCAGCACATCGATCAATTCAGGTTGTGGACAGTCTACTGTCTCCGTCCGAGCGATACAGGCCATGCCAATGCATTTGACCGACGGCGCGTCAAGGCGCAAATCCGTTCATTGCTCTTGCCTGATTTAATCAATCGCCGGCAGGTGGATTGGATAGCGGATTACGGGCTGCAGGAGTTCTGTCAACGGCATGAATTGAGGATGGACGGTGAAGAGGCGGTGGAGGAGTATGCGCATAGTAAGGGATGGATCAAGGGGAGAGAGTATGATGTGGGACGGGAAAGAGTATGGTTAGGGTGGAAAGGGTGGAAAGAGCAGGAAGACGATATCCGGGCTGGAGAAACAAGGAGGGGATCAGCAGAGACATTGGCGGATGACGATGAGGATGAAGTGAAGGATCGGGCAGTCATCAATGGGGAAGCGGAAGCGGACCATCTGCTCGGTCGGACCCAAACGAGAGGAACGGAATACTCTCCGGCGTCAGCTACGGTTGCTCTCCCTTATGGTCATGGACCAGGATTGGGCAGGGGCCTAGGTGGATATCAGGATAACCCAGATTTCAACAATTCGGCAATTTGGTCAGATGTCGGAGGCCAAGGCGGGAAATACGAACCTGATTCTCGATCCCCATACGAAAAAGTCCGATCGGAGGAACATCTAAACTATCACCCGGACCCTTCACCCCAAACCAAAGATCGAGGACCGATATCGAGTGATCAATTCCAAGTCAAGGAAAAATCAAAGAAACACACGGCGACTGAAATTATCGCAACCACACGATCTAGAAGATGGTGGATCCGAATCACATGGATATTCACTTGGTGGATCCCCAGTTTTCTATTATCGAAACTGGGTCGAATGAAACGACCGGATGTTCGGATGGCGTGGAGAGAAAAGGTGACAATCTTCATGATGGTTATGCTTTCTTGCGGGATTGTCTTGTTTTACATTATTGGATTTGGGAAGTTACTTTGTCCGGATGGTGATAAGGCTTGGAATCCTTCCGATCTTGCTAGTCATTCGGGGACTACAGATTATTACGCTGCGATAGCTGGGAATGTCTACGATGTAAGTTTGAGCTCGAGCTGGGTGGCTAATTTAGTTTACGAACTTCTACAAAGGTCAACATAGCGATATAACTGCCTATCCTACGACTGCCGCCATCATGCTTCAATTCGCAGGGATGGACCTTACCAACTATTTCCCACCACCCATGACTATCGCTTGTCCAGGTTTGGTCAATAATGATCAACTGGAATTACGCCGGGCGAACTTTACGCCTATCTTGGAGTATGCCATTCATCGGAGTGGACCACTGCAAGTTGAGAAGAATACCAGATTGAACGATATCAATTGGTATAAGGATAGACTGAGGCCGGATTTGCAGCAGTACTATAAGGGGGCGTATGTGTATGCCAAGAGTTATATCTCGGGCGAAGCGGATGGGTCTGGGAAGTAAGTACTACTCTTGTTGGGATGAAGTGTAAGTGCTGATGTTTAGGCAATGGGCGATATACAAGGAGAAAGTCTACGATCTCTCCGATTATCTCTATACTGTCCAATACTACTCGACTACTTCCGGTACGAATTTACCCAACTACAAATTCCTCGATCCATCCCTTTCCGCCCTATTCTCTACGAATGCCGGACAAGACATTACGAAGCAGATGGACGCGGTTATGGCGGGCATGACGGACACGGTGGCAAGTCAGACATGGCAATGTCTTGACAATGCCTTCTATGTCGGCCAGACGGATTTCAGGGATAGTCCACGATGTCTAGTCCAGAACTACCTCCTCTTGGCGCTCAGTATCATCCTCACCACCGTCATTCTTGTCAAGTGTAAGTTTCCGTATGGGGCAGGGCTGAATGAGACAGTCTTGGCGGCACTTCAACTTGGCTCCAAACGACATCCGGAGATATTCGACAAATTCGTCATTTGTCAAGTACCTTGTTATACCGAAGGTGAAGAATCACTCAAACGAACCATCGACAGTCTTTCAGTACTGAACTATGACGACAAGCGGAAACTCATCTTTATCATTTGTGATGGGAATATCATTGGATCTGGGAATAATCGGCCCACACCACGTATCGTCCTTGATATTCTGGGTGTGGATCCGGCGTTAGATCCAGAACCGCTCCTGTTTAAGAGTATTGGAGAGGGGAGTAAACAGTTGAATTATGGGAAGATCTTCTCAGGATTATATGAGCATGAAGGTCATGTCGTACCGTAAGTTCCACCCTGTACCCGATAGACTAAGCTGACATCCAGGTACATTGTCGTCGTCAAAGTTGGGAAACCTACCGAAACTTCCAAACCTGGAAATCGAGGCAAACGGGATTCTCAAGTCCTGCTCCTCCAATATCTCAACCGGGTTCATTTCGAAGCTCCCATGAGCCCGCTCGAGCTGGAAATCTATCATCAGATGCGGAATGTCATTGGGATCGATCCGGCATTCTACGAGTATATCTTTCAAGTGGACGCTGATACGGTATGTCTCCTCTTCGGTCTGGAGGATCTGAGCTGATGTTGTAGACTGTCGAGCCCGACTCGCTGAATCGGCTTATCGCTTGTACGGCGGATGATTCGCAGATTATCGGGATTTGCGGAGAGACAAAGTTGGAGAATGAGCGAGAGTCCTTGACGACTATGATCCAAGTAAGTCTTACGGCCCAACTCTGGCTGATTGAGTAGGTATACGAATACTTCATCTCTCATCATTTGACCAAAGCCTTCGAATCACTCTTCGGATCAGTCACTTGTCTACCTGGTTGTTTCTCAGTCTACCGAATTCGGACAGCCGACAAAGGACGACCCATCATCATTTCCTCAGTCGTCATTGACGAATATGCCGAACCGAACGTCGACACCCTACACAAAAAGAATCTCTTCTCTTTGGGAGAAGATCGATATCTTACGACATTAATGATGAAGCATTTCCCGACATACAAGATGAAATTCACACCGGACGCTATTGCCCATACCGTCGCTCCGTCCCGATGGAACGTGCTGCTTTCGCAAAGACGACGATGGATAAACTCGACGGTTCATAATTTGGTTGAGCTTATTGCTTTGCCTGAGTTGTGCGGGTTCTGTTTCTTCTCGTTGAGATTTGTAGTGTTTATCGATTTACTCGGTACTATTGTAAGTTCCCCTTTCTGGCTATTCGGCAGGCATTGGCTGATCCCCAGATTCTACCCGCTACTTGCGTTTACCTCGTCTACCTCGTCGTTATTGTCTCGCTTGGAAAGGCCGCCATTCCCGTCATTTCCCTAGCGATGATTGCTGCAGTATATGGTCTACAGGTAAGTTTATTCAGTCTCGCTGTCAAGAGTGGCAGCTTATCCTGCAGATGATCATCTTCATCCTCAAGCGAGAGTTCATGCTTATCGGCTGGATGGTGCTGTACATTCTAGCGTAAGTTCGTCACTTCAGTCTCTAGCCACAAAGCTGACGTTCCAGATTCCCCATCTACTCAGTCTACCTCCCGCTATACTCATTCTGGTCCATGGATGACTTCTCTTGGGGAAACACTCGCCAGGTCGTTGGTGAAGGAAACAACAAGACGGTGGTTTACGAGGATGACGAGGTGTTTAGGGACGACATGATTCCATACAAGAGCTTCAAGGGTGAGTTCACTTACATATTGCATAAAAGGATCAGAGCTGACTTTTAAGACTACGAAGCCGGCGCCTGGGAGATTCAATCCCTCCATTCCGAGAAATCTAGGCATACCGAAATGTCCGGCGCACGATCCCAAGCCAACTCTTTTCGTCCACCTCGATTTGTTCACTCCCGTAACCCCTCGGCACACTCTAGCTCTGCCTCCCTTCCCCAAGGCGGAGACTACTGGCGCGACTCATCCCCTCTCGGCCCCGCCCATTCTTCTCGGAATTTACGCGGAATGCCATCTCAGCAATCCCTACTCTCTGGCCCAGGTCGCGGTCTCAATGCGCCCCAACCTCCATTTATGGGTGGTCAGCGTGTCCAAAGTATGGCTGGATTGAGCATGTGGGGCGGAGGATCAGTCTATGATTCACCTCAGGGACCAGGAGGTCAACCACCAGGATTCATGCACCCTCAAATGACTGGCATGTCGGCTGGGAGCCCCATGATGCCACCCATGGGTATGCCGATGCAGAATCACGGTCCGACCAACCCCTTCGACTCACCAATGATGATGCCTATGTCGGACGCTGGACGGCAGTCGGGTTATTACCCACCTGTACCGGGAGTCATGGGTATGGGTGCGCCTAGAGGAAGCGTCATGACGAATTTAGGCGGGTATGGGAATATGATGGGGAGTGGTCAGCCGGGAGGAATGGGAATGGGCATGCCTAGGGGAGTCTCGACTTATTCCCTCGCTACGACAAATCACCCGCTGGCTTCGGCTCCACAAGTCAACTCGGCGAGCTCGCCAGAAGATGGGGAAGTTGTGGATGTTCTCAGGAGATATTTGGCCACTCAAGATTTGATGAGCGTGTAAGTCCTTTTTCAACGACTACCAGTCAGAGCTGATTAGTAGGACGAAACGACAAACGAGAGAAGCGCTATATGGTTTATTCCCTAATGCCAATCTCCAAACGAGGGCGGGATGGGTGAATGAGAATATCGACAAGATTCTCAGTGAATAGACAGATGGGCGATTGTGTATACGAGTAGGAGTAACGGAACGGACTAGTTTGACCCCTTGTTTCCATATGTTTATGACTGACTGATTTGCCTCTCTTTCTGCTTTTGCCTTATGCATCAATGGACATTCGTAGCTGTCGGCGATCCGTTCGGGTCCGATGTTGGAAAACGGACCTTGGAAGCTCGGCCGTGGATGTAGATCTGGGTGGAGGTCATGGATAGAGAGGGCAGTGGACGCACCGGCTAATGCAATCGCCGGGTGATTGTGACGTTGGAAAATGATAACCGGCACTCCGCCAATTTCCAACAAAGTACTCCGCCCATAGTCTCACCGTCTACTCAGCAGATAGTATAAGTAGGAACCCCGCAGGCCCCACTGTCCCTCCACATATCAACTACAACTGTACATCAAGGACCAACCCAACAACCGCGAAATCATAGCCAAAATGACCCTCCCGCAAGGCATCCACTTAACCCTCAACGCTCCCAAGGGCGCCGAACAGATCCTCTCTAATGAGGCGTTGGAGTTCCTAGCTGTCCTCCATCGGACATTCAACGATAGGCGTCTGGAGCTACTAGAGAACCGAAAGAAGGTCCAGAAAGAGCTTGATGCTGTGAGTTTGGGCTCCTGATCTGATGCGAATTTCGTGATCTTGGCGTAGATAAGAACTGACAAGTGTAGGGTAAACCTCTGACCTTCCTCCCTGAGACCAAAGACATTCGGGACTCTCCATCATGGGCCTGCGCACCGCCTGCTCGGGGCTTGGAAGACCGACGGTATGTCCGTCCGGCGCGATACTCACTTTGGGCCAATCTGGGTCTTCGTGGGAAATGTGGCTGATTAGAGGTAGAGTCGAGATTACCGGTCCTACCGATCGTAAGATGGTCATCAACGCTCTTAACTCTGGAGCCAAGACCTTCATGGCGGACTTCGAGGGTCAGTGATACGTGTCGTCAAGGCGCTGATGGGGGATCGTGGCTGATGTCCCAGACTCAAACTCGCCAACTTGGTCCAACATGGTCTTGGGCCAGCTCAACATGCACGACGCCATCAGGTGAGCTATCTCCTCCATGGTACGGTGGAATGCAGCTGACGAGACAGGCACCAGATCGACTTTGAGGTCAAGGGAAAAGCGTACAAATTGAGTGACAAGCCCGCTACTTTGCTCATCCGGTAAGCCAACTCCGAGCTTATCTGCCTACGATCTTCGCTGACAGACAGTCCCCGTGGATGGCACTTGGATGAGCCCCGTCTCCTCGTCGACGGTCAACCCATGTCAGCCTCCCTATTCGACTTCGGGCTCTACTTCTTCCACAACGCCGCCGAGCTGCTTCGCCGAGACTCGGGCCCATACTTCTACCTACCCAAGATGGAGCACCACCTCGAGGCTCGGCTATGGAACGACGCCTTCTCCCTCGCCACCAGCAAGTTGGGCGTTCGCCAGGGATGTATCCGCGCTACGGTGCTCATTGAGACTCTGCCGGCTGCTTTCCAGATGGAGGAGATTCTGTATGAGCTCAGGGAGCACTCGGCTGGGTTGAACTGCGGTCGATGGGATTACATCTTCAGCTTGTAAGTTGCGTTAGCAGGTTCCGCGCGAGGTCAATTCAGCTGACAATTCAGTATCAAGAAGCAGCGAGCACACAAGAGCTGTGTCTTCCCTGATCGTACCGATGTCACCATGACTGTACCATTTATGAACGCCTACGTTCAGCTTCTAATCCAGACCTGCCACAAGTGAGCTTTGAGACACTCATCTGCTTGAGAACAAGAGCTGACACCGCAGGCGCAAGGTCGCGGCTATGGGCGGAATGTCAGCCAACATCCCCATCAAGAACGACAAGGCAGCCAATGACGCCGTGAACGACAAAGTCCGCGCCGACAAGCTACGAGAAGTCACTGCGGGGCACGACGGAACTTGGGTCGCTCACCCCGGATTGATCCCTATTGCCATGCAGGTGTTTGACGAGAACATGAAGGGGCCCAACCAGGTAAGTCTAGGAGTCCTTGGGTTGTGATTATTCGCTGATGAGACAGTACCACGTTCGAAGGGATGAGGTCAACGTTACCGACAAGCAGATTGCCGACCCGTCTGTTCCTGGAAAGATCACCGAGCAAGGTGTCAGAGACAACGTTTCAGCGTGAGCCACATCATCGCTCTCTTGCAGCTCGGTATAATGCTGATTTCCAGTGCCCTCTCCTACTGCGCAGCCTGGATCTCAGGTAACGGTTGTGTCCCCATCAACAACTTGATGGAAGACGCCGCCACCGCCGAAATCGCTCGAGTCCAGCTCTGGCAATGGGTCAAATACGGTTCCAAGACTGTAGGTCTACATCACCCTGGCACAGTTCCCAGCTAACAATACAGGACTCTGGCAAAGCCATCACCTCATCCTACCTCGAGCCCATCTTCTCTGAAGAATCCGCCAAAGTCGCCTCTATCCCCGGAATCGACGCTAACCACGTCAAGATTGCGTCCGAGTACATGCTCTCACAAGTCAAGGCGCAGTGGCCAAGTGATTTCTTGACCAGCGACCTCATGATTCACCTTGAGGGCGTTGGAGTTTCCGGCGGAGCTAGGAAGGCCGCTTTGTAATTTGCGCGATAGGGAAGGCCCGAAGTTGTGTTTTCGAAGATTTTGTATATGTTTCTCCGTAGGTAGTGAAGTAAAGAAGTGAATGTGTGATAATCTGTACACCGTACTGCGATCTTTATGACCGTCAGGCTGTTCTATAAGGCTTCAGCAGCTCATCAGCCCATCATAGAGGCACTTTCCCACGGTCGTCGCGTTTCATCTTTGTGTTTTTCTGACTTGAACCCATCTTGCGCTACAGGCCTATTTATCACCTCTTTCAAGGTATAGATGAGGAGATAACACGACAATGGCGATACGCTTCAAGGTCAGGCCAAAGACAGGTGAGCTGAGTCGCTAGCGTGTCCGGAAGCCTGAGGGTGGAAGGGCCGATATTGGATGGAGGAGCGAATTCGGAGCTTGTCGATGCCGATCTCATGGCATCTCTGCTCGTCCGGCTTCTGGACTTTGCTCAGCAGTTGGGATTGGATCTTGAAGAAAGGCAGAAATGAGCAGAGCTGATATATCAGATGCCAGCTCGACCCCTTGTCATACCCAACTTATAGCCCTCCTCGCTTGTTTCGCAACCACAGGCGACATGCGCGCGACGGAGCAATGCGCGATAACGGCCAAGAGTCTGGGGGAATGTATGGCTAGTGGTGCTGGAGGAGGCAGGAAGGGAGCTAGAGGATCGGTGAGTGTTCTGTCTGCATGGTATGGCTGGGGAGTCATGGGTATGAGGGGATATTGGCCAGGTTGGGATTAAATGGCATGTAATGGGGACCGACTGCCATACATTTACGATCTACAATTACGTCTCAATCCTTCTCTCCCCATCCTTTGCCCTTTCCCACACCCTAAAGTGTTTGATAGGAAGAGCTTTGAGAGTGTGATGATCGGGATGTATGCTGACTTCTCGCAGATCAACCACCTGCTCGGCAGATTAAAGTAGTGCGGACCCACTGCCCGATGTATAAACACCTCATGCTCGATATCAGATATAAGAGCTTCCAACTCATATACACTCACTTATCTAGGCAATACCACAAAGCTCGATCAAATTACAAGCTCGCCGGTTCTCGATAAACATTCTGATCCCACCTTGTCCACCCTCCCATATCCGCCCAGACATACACCAAATCATCTCCCAACCTTCTCCCCGCAATTTTACGCCGAGCCTTATTCCCGTCTTTTCCAGCTCGATTTAATCGGACCGCCGCCCGCAATCCTTCTTTTCCCTCTGCGTCCTTCACAAGCTTGGCAAACTGGCGGTTTGACAATGCCTCAGCATCGCCTGAAGTGTGGCGGATGACGATGTGTAGAACCTCAAGGGGAAGGTCTGGGATTCGGAAAGGTGTCGTGGGAGTTCCAGCTCGGTTCTTCCGGCCCTTCTTGGCATTGAGGAGGATTCGGGCATAGGGGAGACAACGAAGCGCAGCTTTCATCACTCTGCGTGTAAGGATGTTATTGCGGTCAATGAGGGGATTGATACGTTCCCATTCGGTGGCTAGCCGTGGATCTGAGGGAACGAATCGAGCGTACGAATCCCTACCGAGATTGAACTGTCGAAGGGTGAAGTTGCCGTATTCCAGCGCGTCAATCATGGATTTAGTGGCTTCGTAGTTGAAGTTGTTGCCCCGGAGGACGAGGAAGATAAGGTGTCTGGATCGAGGGGAGCACATGTAGGATACGATAGCTCTCGCACCTTCGGAACCGAGCTGACAGCTGGTCATGTCTAGGATAAGAAGATTGGGGGAGTTGAGGTGGGTGAGGAAATCGACAACACCAGATGATTGAAGGTTGTTTCCCTTGAGTTGGAGCTGGACCAAATGGGAAGAATTGAGAGAGGCGGTGATGGATCCGAGGTGATGTCGGAGCTGCACATCGTCAGGTCAACCAGTGGGGAGACATACCTCGATCAAATTGTAGTTCAGCTCAACATGTACCAGCTCCGGCGCTCTCTCTGACACATACTCCAATACCGCCGCCAGACCCTCATCCGTAATCTCACAACGACCAGCACAGAGATCTGTCAGATCCCATGAATCGGGACCACCACCTCCTTCCTCAAAGCTCTCTAGCCGTAGCTTGACATCAGGCAGACCGTGGATGAGAGCGATGATACCGTTCGTCTCCAAAGGCAGACCAGATACAGCAAGCTTTGTGAGATGTCGAGTAAACAAGGGGAGTACCTGCGTTGCTGCATAGTCAGTCAGAGGTTCCAATCATCTGTAGTAGATGCGTTACCGAGTGCTGCACCCCTTCCACCTAGATCTCGGCCGGAGCAGGACAGTATCCCGAAATCGGCGGGACGCCCACAGCGCTTCCGGGAACTCATCCCAGGGTGTGTATGATGGATCAGTGTATGACAATGGGATAAGGAACAGAAGAGGTCGCTCGCGGGCTACATCTTTACCCCATCAGCTGATAGGAATTTGTGGCTGGATCGTGCCTGACTTCTGAGAGTCAACCCTAAATCTGAGGCACTTCCATTGGTAAGTAATGCCTCTTCTACCCGAGATGTAGTCCAAAGGCAGGGTGAGAACAAAGTTGTCCAGACGCCGAGCTTGGGTGATAGGCGCCGCTCATTGGTGAGTTAGCCGGTGAGTGTGGATAATGAAACCAGCGGAAGGTTAATCTAGAGAACAGCCCTACTTATACATGCGCAAGCCATAAACATATGTGACCTATCGTATAGGCTAGCTGTTCGACTCCCAAACATCAAGACGTTCGGAGCGGAGCCAACCATCAGCGAGTGAACTCTCCACTAAAGAAGCAGGCCGGACGTAACGCCGCTTCGCCCTTTCGGCTTCACTATCTTTCGGCATCCAAGCCCTAGCCCGTAACGCCCTTGCCATCCCGTCTTTGCCTTCTGCGTACTGCCTAAGACGCGTAAACTGAGCGTTGGACAGGGCACCGGCATCCTGCGAGGTGTGGCGGACGATGAGGTGTTTGATTTCGAGTGGCAGGTGAAGGTATCCGTGCGTTGGCAGAGTGGAATGAGGGGTTGGGGGAGTGGCTTCGGGTGCTGTGGAGGTGAAGAGGATGGATGATTGCTCGAGCGGGGCTATGGGTTCGGCATTGAGCAGGATCCGAGCAACAGCAAGACATCTGAGTGCCGCTGTTCTTGTCCGCTTGATGAGGGCCACATTTCGCTGGAGGAGGGGTCCGATCCGGTCCGTTTCGCACGGCAGCTCGCCCTCAAGCAACTGAGACTTGGGAGGAAGCCATACGTGCCATCTGCCCATATCCATTGAACGACGAGCGTCGGGCCTCAGATTAAAGTGAAGCATCGTGAGGTTACCGAATTCGAGGGCGTCGACGATTGCTCGTGTCGCCTCGGTGTCAAAATGATTGCCCTGTAGCTCTAGTCGGGTGAGGGTTCTCGAGCGAGGTGACTGGAGGTATCCGACGATAGACCCGACGACATCGGACTGTAGTGAACAGAATGAGAGGTCGAGGGATGATAAATGAGGGGCATCGAGCAGAGTGAAAAAGTGTGATACCGAAGAGGAGGGTAGTCGTTTACTGCTGCACAGATCTAGCCATTTGATGTGTGAGGCATTGAGCATTTTGGCAAAGTGATCAAGGTGTCCCTTCAGCTTGGTAGTCAGCAAACAATCTGATTGACAAATTTAGTAAAGAAAACTGACCTGAAGCGGGTTAGAGCCAGCAATAAGAGAACGCAGCATGGGCTCCCTGAGAGCATAATCCATGACTGCCTTCATCCCCTCATCCGTCAGGTTGCAATCAGCAACTTCCAGAGTATCCAGCTCCCAACATTCGCCTTCCGCCGAAGCCGAAGTGGCGAATTTCGCCTTGTAGTCCTCGAGGCCGGCGAGAAGTCGCTTGATACCAGCCGTGCCTAGGTTGTTATCGGCAACGTCAAGTCTGGAGTGACTGCTCTCGAGCTGATTGAGGATAGCGACAGCTGTAGGTCAGCTTCGAATCACCCCAAAGTAGAGAGTGACTCACCCCCTCGGACCCCTTCGAATCTCCTATGGTGACAATCGAGAATTGCCGGATCGGGTCTACACCCGTATTTGCCTCCCCTTGCTCTGCCCTTGGTCTGTGTCCAGTCGCTTGTGGCTGACATTCTGAAAATTAGATGTAGGAATGAGTAGGAAGCGTGGTGCAATGTGGTGGTTTGGGTGAAGTCATTTGAGGGGTGTGGGAAAATCTGAAAAGAGGCTGATCAGGTGATGAGGTGCGTTGACAGCCCGAAGCTGTGCCTGGCCGCCAGCATTCCACTTCGGTACCCGAGATGGCGCGCTCGGAGAAGGCGAGACGAAATCTCTAGGACTGTATGTTTGATGCTTTCGGCTGCAAAGTCAGCTGCAAATCCGAATGTGCCTTCGCCGATAGAATGAATGACAAACCTCTGACTTGTGCCTCTTCATTTACTGAGGCAGCTGATAGGTGTCATATACACTTGCGGAGAATCTCGCATCCTGGAATCCAGGTGCCGAGGATGAGGAGGCCGGGCGAGGATGAGGGGGCCGGTCATGTTCAACAGTATTAATCTCCCTCAAGCCGGAAAGTTGTTGGGTTGATCATTGATTTTGGTACCAGCCGCATTTCTAGTGCGAATGGACACTGAGCTCATTGAGTCTGCGCAGGATCTCGTGGTGCTGCGCCAAGATTCCATAAGCAATTGATGAAGTATGATGGATGCAGATCCCGCACTCACACGCTCGCAGATCTTGTTGCAGACTCAAGCGCCGGGCTTTCCGTCGGAAGTCCCGACGGCATACATTCGCTCATAGAGGCCTGACGAACGCTCATCCGTGCAGAGTGAAGACCTATACAGCGGCCTACAATGATTGTACATACAGTGCCTGTTCCAGAGACTAATCAGACACTTCCTATAGGCTAGGTGTCGGACTCCCACCTATCCAACCGTAAAAGGCTCAACCATCGATCGGCCTGTGCCTTCTCCGCCATCGACTCTGACGGGACAGAGTTACGTCTGAATCTGAACCGTCTAGCCTCTTCCGCCGCTGCAGCCGCCGCTGCTGTTCTAGCCCGTATGATCTCGTGCATCCCCTCTTTGTCCTCCGCGTACAGCCTCAAACGTGTGAACTGAGCGTTGGACAGAGCGCCAGCGTCACCCGAAGTTTGGCGGATGATGTGGTGTTGAATTTCGATCGGCAGGGCGAGATATCTGAATGTCGGGAGGGAGGGGTGAGGCATAGTAGGGGATGGAGAGTGGCTTGAGTGGAAAGGCTTTCCGTGGAGATGTAGGTAGTGACCGATGGCTCCACCGGGGTTGGGGGTTGGGCGTTGAGTAGTACACGAGCATAAGGGAGACATCGAAGCGCCGCCAGCTTGGTTCGCTTGACCAAGCGCCGATTCCGCTGGAACAGCAGGTCGATGCGGTCCGACTGGTGCTGAAACTCAGCTATTAACTGACGCTCAATGCCTAAAGGCCGCAGGACCGCCAACGTATAGGTGATAGGCATGATATCGAGACTCTGCAAGGTGAAGTTGCCGAACTCTAGGGCGTCGACGATCTCTCGCACTGCTTGCAGGTCGAAGTGGTTGCCTTTTAAATTAAGGTGCCGAAGTCTCCAAGAGCGTTCCCAACGAAGGTAATTGGCAATGGGAGTGGCAACTTCGGAAGGGAGGGAACAGTGTGATAGATTGAGAGTTGAAAGATGGGGTGCGTTGAGGGTGGAGAAAAGTATCGAGACGGCGGAGGAAAGGATGCGCCTATTGCCACCGAGGTCGATCGAGACGAGGTTGGAGGAATTGATAGAGTGCACGATGGATGGGAGGTGAGTTCGTAGCTGCAGAGTTAGCTAGATATCCCCCTTATCTCGTCTCGTCGGATGGACTAAATTCGATCTGATTCTGTCCTAGATTGATAGACTGCATCTGAACATCCCTGACGGAGTATACGCCAGAATTGCGGCAACCCCTTCATCGGAGATGTTGCAGCATCGGGCCTCAAGTGTTGATATTCCCCATTCACCTTGTGTCGAATAAGGAAATACGGCTCTGCACGCGTCGAGACCGGCAAGTAGCTGTATGATGCCTGCCGAACCCAGGTTGCTGTAAGCCAGGTCGAGCGTGGAATGCAGGCTGTGAATGCGGCTGAGGACCGAATTGGCTTTTGATCAGCTTACTCAATTCGCACACTGTAGTGGGACGTGAACTCACCGCCTTCTATACCCTCGTAGCCGCCCCTTGACACTCTAGATGTGATGGTGACGGTTCTCCCTTCCCCGTCGGTCTCGCTCTTCCCGCAGTTTGCCTCCAGCCGCTCGTTGTCGAGATCGACATTTTTTTGAAGCAGTGTTAAATGTAACAATGATGGACAAAGTAGATTTGTTGAATCATCATGTGGGGAGATCTGGGTCAAGGAGCGGGCTCTGGATGTGCCTGGCCAAGATGTGGCGGGAGGCTTCAGCCCCTGCACATGATCAGCTCAACGTTCTGCGATGTTGCAAGGGGACGTACCTTTGACTTGCCGATTGACGATTGGCTTAATCAGATCATACCATAGCACTTGAAGCTTCTCCACATGCTCCAAGGGAAGAGCATCTTGGATCAACGCGGCGGTCGGGCGGGTGAAGGTCGCATTTGCGGAGGCGCCAGTGGGTAGTAGGCGCTAAATTTGCCGGGCTTTCTCTGAGACGTGGCATCGAGCACAGTTCATGTCCGCTCGTCTCCCCTCCTGCGTGCGAAGAGAGCGCATAAAGCTGTCCAAATGTTATATAGATGTAGATCTGAGGTATCCCTCCGCCAGGCTCTTCTCTCTTTTGTTGACTTTCCGTCGGAAGCCCAAGCCACCCGCACCCAAGAAGTTTGGAAGGATATCCAGCAGGCCTCAGCTGAAACTTCATAATAGAGGTCTACACAAAGAAGCACACTGCTCGTACATATACTCATACAAGCATTTCCTACCCAGTCACAGCCAGGATAAGCCCCATAACCTAGTGATTTGACTCCCACATATCAAATCCTTCGCAACGCAACCAGTTCTCAGCAAATCCTCTTTCCGCCCTTGCCTCGGGTTGGACATAGTAACCCTTGGCCCGCATATCATCACGAGCCTTCGCCGCCGCCTCCCTGATCCGTAGCGCTCTGGTCATCCCCGCTGTTCCTTGCGTAAACAACCGCAAATGCGCAAATTGAGCATTCGACAGTGCCCCAGCGTCTCCCGAGGTATGGCGGATGACAATGTGCTGAATCTCGGTAGGGAGGCTGAGGAAGCGGAAAGTCGAAGAACGGAAAGGGCGATCGATTGTGAGGGGAAGTAGACTGAAGTGAAGGGGAGGTTTGGCGTTGAATAAGATTCGTGCGGTAGGGAGACATCGTAGTGCCGCTTTTTGAGCCCGAGCGGCTAGCATCCAGTTACGCTCTCTGAGCAGTCTGATACGCGCCGATTCGACCTCAAGCTCGGTGACTAGGTGGCAATTATCAAAAGGAGAGGATCCAGCAGGGCAGTTGGGCTGGTAGCCGGACACTGGTGATAACCTGAGATCAGGCCGGACATCAAGCTCCCGTAGCGTGAAATTTCCGAAATCCAGGGCGTCGATAATGTCTCGCACCGCCCCGGGGTCGAGATTGTTGTTCCGTAGCTCGAAGCTGCGCAAGCTCCGAGACCGGGCGGACCGGAGGTACCCGGCAATCGGACCAGCGATTTCGGAGTTTAGGGAGGAGGAGGAGAGGTCGAGCGATGACAGATGAGGAGCATCGAGAAGGGTAAAGAGCTGTGAGACCGAGGATGAGAGTAGATTTCGGTTGTGAGACAGGTCCAATCGGGTAATATGAGAGGCGTTGAGCGTTTCCGCGATATAGCCGAAGTTCGCCTTTAGCTGCAAGGGCGTTAGCCAAGTTTCCTTTTGGAGTCAACAGCGATGAGATACTCACCTGGAAGATGTTCAGTCGGGCCTGGAAATACCGCAGCTTGGTCTCCCTGGCAGCATACGCCATCATGACCTCCAGCCCTTCATCTGTGACATTGCAATGAGAAACGTCCAGCGTAGTCAATCCCCAGTCATCGCCCGCCACTGTGGCGAATTTGCGTCTGCATTCGTCGAGGCCCTCCACGAGCTGCTTCAGACCTTCCGTCATGAGGTTGTTATTCGCCACGTTGAGGGCAGAGTGGGTGCCGTCGAGTTGGCCAAGGATAGTACTCGCTGCTGATCAGTGCCAATCCCACTTTAGGATGTAAACACACTTACCTCCTTGCGGTCCTACAAAGCCCATACCGTAACATTCAAGCTCTGAGGGGTTGGGCCTATCCCACCGACACCCTCTAATTGAGGGATGCGGCATGTTCTCTATCCAGTCGCTTGTAGTTGACATTCGGGCACGTCGATTGAAAAGACAAGATAATAGGATGTAAAGTTGGGATGTGTGAAGTATATCAGGTGAGCATTGGGGGAGGGTCTGTGAAGCGGCTAATCAGGTTACTCGGTCCCGCTGATCTAGGCACGACGTGGCTGGAGATTCTTCACGCCGTTCAGCTGTGAAATCAGCTCAAATCTCGAAAATCACCTAGATCGTAGCCATAACTCACTCATCGTTCCGCTAGAGTGTCTGCGCAGTCCAGGAGATGGCATGAGCTCGTCGATGATTGACTGCGCCGGTAGCTCCCATCCGAGTGATGTAAAACGCGAGGCGAGAAGTCGACTCTTTGGAGAATCTCCATCGCTTTGGGCTAGATTTTTGCGAGTAAAATCGGGAATCATACCACCTTGTGTCTCATGACGGATTTGTCGCTAGGCGCGAGGTATCTATCCCTCGAAGATTGCGGTGTAGAGAAGTAGATTGGCTTCAGCTTGTTTGGCGGTGAAGGCAGGCTCAGGCATCCTTTCCGTCGGAGGTGGAAAGCCACGTGCATCACTTGGACTTGTGGCACTGTGGCAGCCAAGCTTTTATGGCAGCTATGCTACTTGAATTGATAAACACAAGCACATGCAGGAGTATATGACCGGGGAGATGGAGGAGCCACGAACGGTCCGAGAAGATTGGTGAGTCATGAAAAAACGTGAGAATAGTCGATAGTGTGACGTGAGGCGACAGCTCCGCGACAGCTCCGCGACAGCTCCGCGACAGCTCCGCGACAGCTCCGCGACAGCTCCGCGACAATCTCTTGGGGCAGTCTTTCAGTCGATACCTCCATGATGCCGATTCTGCCTAATCATGCTGCAAGTTGACCGAGACTGATTACATCTTAAACGTACATGCCACTCCCCAAGACTATAGACCCAATTACAAAGGTACCCGCACACCATAGACATCCCTGTCCCACCTCGTGTAATCTCCCGACTCAGCCCAAGTGTCTGCCGACTCCTTCTCAGACTCATCTCGATAGTGCTTGTAGCGATTGTCTCGCACAACCACGTTGGCCTTCCTAGCCTGTACCGCCCTCTGGATCCCCTCTTTCCCTTCCACTTCCTTCCTGAGACGGGCGAACTGGACATTCGATAGCGCCTCGGCATCCTGCGATGTGTGGCGGACGATGACATGGAGGATCTCTGTCGGTAGATCCAACAGTCTAAGGTACCGGACCTTGGCCGGAGATGTGGTAGCAGGCTCCACATTGAGCAGGATACGAGCGTAAGGGAGACAACGCAGAGCGGCTGCCGTCACCCGTTTGGATAATGATTCGTTTCGCTCGAGGAAGGGCGCGATGTCCGGACCTGGAACTGGAACGACAGCGCGGCGGTCGGGGGGATACCATCGAGGTTGGGGCTCCTCGTGGAAGGAAAGACTCCGGAGAGTGAAGTTTCCATATTCTAGTGCGTGATGAATGGCTCCAATAGCGTCGTGATCGAATTGGTTCTGGGTGAGAAAGAGGTGTGTGAGGCGCCGAGACCTGGATGACTCGAGGTAGGAGGCAATGGCCTGAGGAGCCTCGGAGCCCAGGCCGCAGTCTGAGAGGTCTAGGGTATGGATATGAGGGGAATCGAGAGCTGCAAACAGTGCAACGACTGATGATGGGAGGAGTTTGTTGCCCTTGAGCTGTAGGTGTGCGAGATGGGATGAATTGATCGAGGTGATGATGGAGTCGAGGTAGCTTCGCAGCTGAGATGTATTAGCTTATTTCACATAGAGTGTTGAGGATAATTCACTTCGATCCCATTGAAATCCAACTCAACAACCCGCATCGTCGGCTCTCGCGCCACGAAGGACATGATAGCCTCCATCCCTGTGTCCCCGGACTCGCAGTGGGAAGCGTAGATTTTCTTGCATCCTTCATTGGCATCTCCGCAACTGCCCTTAGTGCTCAGGCCCTCCATGAGAGCGACGATTCCCGTTGCGCCCAAGGGGTTATTGGACACTCTGATGAGATGATGTTGCTTCAGTACTTTGCAGAGTATGCTCCTCGCTATAGTACGGATTAGCTTTGACTTCATCTGGGCAAATTGGAACTTGACTCACCTCCTTCTTGCCCGCTATGCCCTTCATGATGACAGGAGAGCAGCGCAGGGTCCATGGTGTAGCCCCGATAACCGCAGCTTGTGACGCCGCGCACGCAACCGTTCCCCCCCCGCGTATGTGCTCTGTTGACTGCCAGGAAGCTGAAGCCTCGTCATTCTGTAAGTGTGATTTGGAAGTAGAGAGTATAGTGGCGAGGGAAAACAATCGTGATCCGTGAGACCGGTTTTTAAGCTTCATCTCGGCCGCCTTAGATCTGTGGAGCGTCGGGCGGCTGGAAATGTGAAACCTAGATCTGACTGTGAGACATTTTGAAAATCGGTGGCAGTGCCTGATCCTTGTCAGCCCTAGGCCAGTGAGTCCATCGCCAGACCCATATTCAGCATCTTGACCGCACCAAGTCCGCTCGCAAAGGCCTGGCCTACCTTACCATCAGTCTGCGCTTAATTTCAGGTCAACAAATTTGGTATCGAGCTACCTGGTGGGCCAAATACCCGATCGACTCATCCCAGATCCTATACCGATAACACATACATCGCTCAGGTCCGCCACATTCCCTCGAAGAGCGCCTGGCCGACGCCTAGGGACCCGTCTCCCACCATGACAAGCCTTCTGCACGGAGCCAGGCATTGGCAAGTGTCTTCTCGTGAGAAACGACAATGCCACTCTGCTGCACTGCGCCTAGCACTCTCGAAGCCACCTGCCTAGTTCCCAGCGCCCTCTGAATCCCCTCTTTACCCTCTGCAGACCGCATCAAGCGCAAGAATTGCGCTTCGGACAGAGCGCCAGCGTCCATCGATGTATAACGGATGATTTGGTGACGGATTTCCGAGGGTAGATCGAGGAAAGTGGCCATGCGAGGGTGGGTATGGGCAAGATTGAGACGGCGGAGAAGGGACGAATATTTGCGCTCTGACCGAGGTTCAGCGTTGAGTAGGATACGGGCGAAGGGGAGACATCGGAGCGCTGCCGTCCTTGTCCGCTTGACAAGGATATTGTTTCGCTCGAGGAGGGGTCCAACTCGAGTACACTCGGCCTGGAGCTCCCTTGATGGGAATGGCAATACTGGGAAGTACGAAGAGAGGTTGGTTGGAGACACAGTGGTCCGAAGCCAGATCTCAGATATGATGCTGAGCGACCTGAGCGTGTATGAACCGAATTCCAACGCATCGATAATCTCGCGCGTAGCTGGCACATCGAGATGATTGCCGCGCAGCTCGAGACGACGGAGATTCCGGGAACGGAGAGAATGGAGGTATTCAGCAATGGGTTTAGCGACTTCTGATCCGAGGTCGCAGAATGATAAGTCGAGGGATGTCAGATGGGGCGCGTTGAGGAGGGTAAAGAGGTAGGAAGCGCCAGAGGAGGAGAGGAACTTGTTGCCGGACAAGTCCAATGAGACGAGACGAGAAGCGTTGATTGAACTGATCATGGCGATAGGGTGGAGGCTCAGCTGTGAAGTCAGCAAAACTCTCTTGTTCCCCATTCAGAGTCTGCTTACCTCGATGAGATTCTGGCTCAATCGAACAGACCTCAAATTTTCATTCCGAGCAGCATACGCCAAGAGAGCACCCAGACCTTGATCTGTGACCTCGCAAAGACAGGCTTCAAGACATCGTAAACTCCAGTCTCCATCCACCGAATCAGCGAGTTTGGCTTTGCGAGCGTCAAGGCTTTCGATGACGCTCATGAAGCTAGTCTGGCCTAGACTGGTGGGAGCTATCGCGATGGAGGAGCAGACGCTTATGAGGCTAGTATGTAAGCCGTTGTCTATTCGTCAGCGCTGTCACACACGCATCGCAGGAATCCACTCACTGCCTCGTACATTTTTACGAAGTTGATCCCCGCTGTCCTGGTCTCCTGCCTCAACTACCTCTCCCCTTGATCTCCCAAACGTGACCCTTGCCCTTGCTGTCATCTTAAGTGAGAGCACTTAACAGTGAGGAGGAGAAGTGAAGTTGAGGTGAGGGCTGAGGTTGTAGAGGTCGTGGGAAAATCCGAAGATGGCTGATCGTGTGACGAGATCTCAAACATGTGATTACGCCGGCCGGACCCGGAGTAGCTGGACCAAGCTCGACTTTTCGGAGTCGAAGGGTATCTTGATGAAGAGGGCGCGCATGATGTGCCGGAGGGGATGCTGTGACGAAAGACAGGTCGAAGCACAGCTAGACGGCAGGATTGCACCTGCAATCGTCTAACTGCAAATCAGCTACAGTTCCGGTTTTGAAAGTTTGAAGAGGCAGAACGTACGCCTCGTATTGCCTAGATTAACTGTTTATCGCGCTGCTCTAGAGGTATGTCGCGGTGTCCCGTGACGAGATGCGAATCAGCCTTCCGCCGAGCCGAAAAAGAGGGCGAGAGCTTTTAGAAGTCAAACATGTCGAGCCTGGGTTTTCCCTGAAGACCGCCGCTGTGCCAAAGGCTGCCATGGAAAGTGTGCCAATGACAGTAGAGAGTTCATGAGTAGCAGACGTAGTATATAGATGTAGACATAGCTTGGAGTTTTCAAGCTCAAACAAAGCTCAATGGAGCTCGGGTTCCGACGGAAAATAAAAGCCACGTGGCTTGCCTAAGGAATGAGGAGTTGTATGTTGAGCCATCGTTAAGGAAGTAATACCATCAGCCTTAAACCTTTACAAGCTTATGTACAGGCCAACCAGGAGGTCAAGTACTTACTAGTGTACTGCCAAAAAACAAAAAGGAAACGCCCCTGAGCTTAGCACATTAGCCAAAAATCCACCAACGGCGTATGCATACAGCCATCATGCTTTATTAGTATATCCCATCCTATGACCTGGTGACCGGGTCACCCCTTGAAGCAAGATACAAACACCTCCCTCGGGAATGTGCCCCCCTCCGAACTCAACGCAGCATCCCGCGGACGACACTGTATACACAGTCGCGACAAACCTCAAGGATACGCAGCTCTCACAAGTGACATCATCCTGTACCGCAATGGTGCCGGCACAGAGAATCATTCGAGGACCGTCGTCCTGCACTTGCTGAGAATATAGACAATTGGTACCATGTCGCGACATCCGCCGAGGCGGTCCTCGGCTTTGGCGGAATTAAGAAAAGTGGCACTTTCAGATTCGCCACCCGGTGGCGAAACTTCGGGCATGCTCGGCCATGCAGAATTGGAGATTTTGCCATGATGCTCGGACGCATACAACTATTTGACAGACTCTGAGATCCATGCTATTCTGCTCAGTCTGGGTATATCCTTGCCCAGATATCCACAATACAGAATAAGTTACAATAAAAGGCAGCGGCCAATATACAAACTGGAATTATCTTCACATCAAAGCTTCAACCTACACCTCTGCTGGAATTTCCTCCTCACACCCACTGAGCCTCTCAGAAAGTAGCCACTCATCGGCCAGCTGATGCTCTAACAGGCTTATTGGACCATCATTCTGACCTGATTTCCGTACAGCCGCCAATATCCTCGCCGCCCGGACCGCCCTCTGCAACCCCTCTGTCCCCGATGCGCTCTGCCTCAACCGCCTATGCTGAGCAGCAGACAAAGCACCCACATCCTGTGTGGTATGCCTCACTATCTGCTCTTTGACCTCAAGGGGCAGACAGAGAAACGTGCCTGTAGGAAGGGGAGTATCGACATAGACACTGTGGTCGCTGTTCGGAGTTTGCTGATCGAGATGGGGAATGGGGCAGGCGTTGAGGAGGATACGAGCGCGAGGGAGACAGGTGAGAGCAGCGAGCTTCACCCGATCCGCGAGGGCTTGATTTCGTGCGAGGAGGCTCGGTATGCGTCCATAGTCTTGCCGCAGACCCCTGACCTCGTCCCCTGACATGAAGACCCCAATGCGAAGATCCGTATGAAACTTCATACGGTAGTCAGATGACATGATAGTCAAGGATTGCAATGTGGTGTTGCCGAAATCCGTTGCGTCAACAATCACCCTGACCGCCTGTGACTGAAAATCGTTTCCAGCTAGAAGCAGGTGGTTGAGAGCCCGAGAGCGCCTGGATCGAAGGAATTGCGCGATCGTCTCGGCGAGCTCCGACCCCTCGCGGCAAACTCCAGAAAGGTCCAGAGTTGACAAGTGAGGTGAGTCGAGAGTGGCAAATAAGCGGATTAAGGAAGATAGAGGCAGTGGGTTACCCGAAAGGTTTACAGTGGTGAGGTGGGAGGAGTTGATGGATATGATGATGGAGTCGACGTTGGACTCAAGCTGAAGTTCATAAGCGAGTGAGCGGACTTTACCAAAGAGCAGACCCACATTGAGGCCGTTACCTTCGAGCTGGACAATTCTGAGACTGGCGTCCCTCGCCGCGTACGCCATGATCGCCTCGACTCCCTCGTTTGTAAGGTCGCTGTATGCGGCTTCGATATTGGAGATCCCCAGTGCCCTGTCTTCCGATGCAATAGAAGCTCGACGCTTCTCCAGTCCGTCGATAATGCGAACCAGTCCCGGTGTGCCCAGCTCGTTGTCGTCGATGCCAAGGGTAGTGTGATGGGTGCCAATACGGCTGAGAATCTCCTCGGCTGTAAGTTAGTTCTCTGCTGATGCCGAGAAATCTTTGATGCTCACCGCCTTGGATCCCTTGAAAGTTTTGGCCCCAACAATCGCAGTATGACGAGTCGCATGATTCGATTCGTTCAGATCGTCCTAGTGCGTCTTTCTGCCTTATGATGGTCTGTTCACCGTCAAAGGCCTGAATTTGTCTCCATTTTCTCCACATAGTGAGTGAGTATAGTACAGAAAAGATATGATAGAGTGGGTTGTGGGAAAGTCAAGAGCTCGGAGCCGAGCTTCAGGTCAGACAGCAGATCTGATCATGTGACGCTGTCATTGGTCAACAAGGGGCTCGACGAGGATTCAGGCTTCGATTTCATTTGCGCCATCCCTTGTCGCGGTCCACCTTCGTAGGGATACGTATATGATGACTACTGATTAGAGCAAATGCTCATACACGAGAACACGCACGGCACCCAGTCAAGTCACCCACGGATGGCTCCGCCACCCAAATCTGAAACTGGATCTGAAACACTTCCGCTTTCGGCAATAAAAGTAGCCATGATGTGGCTATCGGTTATCAAATCACCCCCATCTATCTATCTCCCTCCAAACTGTTACTTGTTACTCTGTTGCTGCATCGTGGCAAGAAGCCACAGGTAATAGTCATGAGTATGCGCATCGTATGATCCGCAATCCGAAATAACCACTTACCGTACAGGGTGCTGCTTCACCGAGATACACCACAGCTAGCAGGATCCTTTCTGGCCATATCCCTTTCCCCTTGCCTCATTCATGCCTGACAGCCAGACACACCCACACCAACACGCTCTCTAGCATTGGCTACTGACAGCTTCATCAGTGCCTTCAGCGAGTGACTCATTCTAGCCGTTGCTTGTACTCATCTTTGACTCAGCCGCAGGTCCGGCTTGATCAAGATGCTTCCCTCATCGGTTGCTATTCCTCTGCTTTCCGCTATGACCTGCCTCGCAATCGTCCGCGCTGCTCCGACCCACGACATTCTAAAGCGTGCGCTACCACGGCTGGGGGGTGTGAATCTGTCTGTGAGTCGTATGGATCAGCTTTGAGGTGAATATCTCTGACGTGATTAGGGGTGTGACTTTGATGTGACTATCGACGGAGCAGTGGGTGAGTCAAGCACTCGCGTTGAACACATTGGCAATCACTATGCTGACCTGTATAGGGAGGAGCATGTGTCCCGATACGTCGCAGATCAAACACTTCGCTGATCGTGGTGCCAATCTGTGAGACCCGATTTATCTACTTCAGGTGTCGCATCAGCTGACTAGTCAGATTTCGACTTCCATTCGGATGGCAATACTTCGTCAACTACAATCCAGACTATACGACAATCGACGAGGCCTTCTTTGCCACATATGACAAGTTGGTCCAGGTGGCTTTGGCTACTGGGGCATACGTCATGATCGACCTCCACAACTACGCCAGGTGGAATGGGGTCATCATCGGTCAAGCCACCAAAGGCCAAGTCGGACCATCTAATGAGCAGGTGAGTCTGATTCTTTGCTCCCAGATCCATCGCTGATTACAGTTTGCCACGCTCTGGTCCAATATCGCCAAGCGGTACAAATCTCAAGAACGGGTGATTTTCGGCATCATGAACGAGCCGCACGACCTCGATATGATCAAATGGGGCGTCTCAGTTCAGGGGGCAGTCAATGCCATCAGGGCGGCTGGAGCGACTTCTCAAAGCATCGCCCTCCCTGGGACGTTGTTCACCCATGCCGAGCAGTGGAACAAAGGGGCCAATAATCCCGTTGTTGTGAGTTAGATTGCTTGAAGATATGTGAGAGGGAACTGATTTCTCAGGCGGTCACAGACCCCGCACACCCGGATAAATCTAAGCTCATCATCGACGTACATCAGTATTTTGATGCAAGGGAGGAAGGCAAATCCACTGAATGTGTCAAGAAGTGAGTCCGCGCTCCAGTCTCTGTGCTTAGTATGGCTAACAATAATCAGCGGACTGGATAAAGCTCGTGAGCTCGCCGATTGGCTCAATCTCATTAATCGCAAGGCGTTGGTATCGGAGGTGGGAGGCGGCAATACTCCCTCATGCCACACAAAGTATGTACAACTCCCCATTGTGTGAGATGGCTTTGGCCAGGATGCTAATGCTGCAGCTTCGGCCAGTATCTGCAGTTCATCTCAACGAATGATGCATACCTCGGATTCGCTGCTTGGGCTGTGAGTGTACTTGACATCCACGTTACCACCAGGCTGATATACCAGGGCGGCTCTTTTGATGCTTCGTATGAACTCAGCATCACTCCGCAGAACGGAGAGGACAACGACCTTTTCAAGCTAGCTATCCAGCCTTATCTTCCCAATCGCAAATCCGGTACATCGGAGACTGTCAACTCTCCACCGACTGTCAATGCACCACCTGTATCCAGTCCAGGCACAACAGTCCCCGTCCCAGCATCAGTCGCCCCTGCTCCTGCTCCTCCAGCTGCAGCAGACACTGCGTCAGTGCCTCCGGGCCAGAGTGTGCCAGCCGCAGGTACGCCTCCTGTGGCCAGTCCGCCCACTCTCGGTGGAGATCTGCAGAGATTCGCTGGTGTTTTGGGCGGGACTGCCCCAGAAGTGCATGGTGAGTTTTACAGCTGATGGTATGAGTGTTCAAGCTGACAACCTTTCAAGCTGTGGGAACAGAGTACAAAAGCGGTTGGAAGACGTTCCCCGTCCTGCTCATTGCGGTTCAGAGCTCGTGCTATACACAGAGGGATGGATGCTTGGGTGCTGCGGGGAAGTCCGGTAACATAGCACCCTTGACTACCGATGGGTGTCAGCAGCAAGTGAGTGATTCAGTGGTTTTTTCTTGGCAGCTGTAGTGGCTGATATCTTCACAGACCACCGAGTGCCTGAATCTTGCCTCGGCGTGATCAACGTCTTACATACCCAAATGCCAGGACCCTCTGACACTCCCTCAGATCGATATCTCTTGTGTATGCATTTAGGCCTTTGCTTCTCCTCCACGATTCTCTACGAGTTACGAGCCGCCTGATATCTGTGCACTTAGCGCATGGCGAGTTGTTGTTCACACATGCTGTCAGTCTGTAGGTGGGCTCAACACATTCCGGAATCGGCGCCAAGCCTTTAAATCCGGCCGGATAAAATTGATTATTTTGATCCGGCCTGAGACCTGGTTCGGATCAGCATGCCTGTCGCTGACTCAACCTATGATTTGCACTTGCTGTACACTTGATCATATGTCCCATGCAACGAGGCCCCCTCAGTCGTCCACCCATTTACAGCTACGATGAAGTACGAAAGATCCTGGCGAGACTGTCGCGGAGGAGGCATCAAATGGCACGGTAAGGGTTATCGAGAATCGGGCGAGCTGTACGTGCAGTTCAAGCGTGCGTTCTACGCTCAACCGTAAGTCTCATCCTATGTCAATATGGACCTAGCTGACGTCTTAGGTTCTCGAGAGGTCACGCTGTGAATGAGAATTGCACCATGGAGGAGTTTTGGCGAGAACTATATCGCGACCTCAGCATGGAAGACGGCTTCCCACTTCCGCAGGGCCTCTACCTCTAATTGCAGGCGTTTAGGGGGAAGAGGTTGGATGACAGTGATGATCTTGTCGGAGACCATTTTGAGGGAGGAGAGACTGTTCATGCCAAGGTCTTTGACGAAGAGGGGAATCAGTGCATCCTCAATCGTGGTCGTTGGGAATTGCGTTGAAGAGGGGAAGCGTCTGGGTCTTCAGAGTCAGTGTCAAATCCAAATGTGGGTGATGTCACTTTCTCTAACGCTCGCACAAGATTTGTACTGTTAAGACCCAGCGCTGACCAACTTCAGTCACACAGATCCCCTGTTTATCGACTATATCCCAAATAGCCCTGCTGAACAGCCCCTCGCCGTCATTCAAATTCCCCGGCTCATCTTCCCTCCAATCTTGACCCTTCGAGCGGCGAAGCCATAGACGCGGAGTGTCCGGTCATACTCTCCATTCAAGCGGATGTCAATCGTAACATTGGGGTGTGAGCTGGGGTGTCTGGCTGTTTCTGCTACCTAATCCCCCTCACCCGCTGACACTCTCTTGGTGCTGACACAGTTGTCGTCCGATAATCGAGGGCAACTCAATGCTATCATATACGGTCCTCAGTATTCATGCCAAGGCCTACTCATCGGCATGACAATGTTGAAAGGCGAAACTGACGGCGCTCTGGAGACAAATCATGATGTCCGCTGATACCACACGCCCGCTGGGCTCACTGGAACGACTGCATGTACCTAACACGTCCAGCTACTGAGGCGGATAGTAACCACTCAGGCTCATCTTGTCGAGATCCCTCTCAGTATCAGGCACACTGGACTTCGCGGCCTTCCAGAGTTCTGACACAGCCTGAGAAATTAGCTGACTTTAACCCTCTCCAGAGAATGTCGCCACCAGAACCGCGGGGTAAGGGACTTACGTACCTGATAGAAACGGTCAAAACGTTCGGGGTCTGTAGCGACAGGGCTCGTAGAGTCAGGCTGAGTGGTGGAGCGCTGGGTAGTTGAGCTGAGAGGACTGGATTCGTCCACATTGCTGCTGGGTGCCTTGGTTTGCTGGCTGCTGACCGCGGCTTGTTCTGGTGACTTTGACATTGCTAGTTGGGCTGCTGATCTGCGTGCGAGTTGGAAAAGTACTGGGATGGGGTTATGGGTGGACGAAGAAGCCGGACCACACGTTCGTGAACCCCCAAGCCCCACCTTCTCCTTCCCCTGAGGGGCTCCTTCGGAGGGCGACACAGGTTCTGCGATGGCGTGCTTAGAGCTTGACGGACAGTTCGCGGAGGATCAAAACGCTTAGACGCGTATGACAACTTCGCCACGGCGTCTCATATCTGACACCTCCAAACACCTGATCGTCTTGACGCAGAGCCAAAGGACATCTAACGCGCAGCGTTTTCCACGATGATTTGAAACGAGATATGGTCCGGGGGATTCGGTTTCACTCCCTGATCTGACGACAATATGAGCCCACAGGACCTAAACTTCTTTACACCGTCAGCTCTACTGTCCCGCTCACGATTAGCTCAGAGCCTCACACACATACTTCAATCATCAGACAGTTCAGGCTATATACGTGCCAAACATCTCACCAGTTCCTCGCGCCAATGGACACACCGTCTAGCTGGATTAGTATTGTTATCGGCGGTGAGATCTAGCTCTCAAATCAACGAAGATCCCGACTCGCTCCGTGGCGGCGGCAGATCTTGAGATCTGGACTGCTCTCCATAGCTGCAATCTCCAAGCATCATCATGCATACACATTCTCCATGATAAAGTTCAACCTTTGGGCCTCTCGTGCGCCGCGCCACCCTCCCAGTCTGCCAGACATCAACCTCCCTCCCGCTTGCAGCAACCACATGACCGATCTGCCCTCCTGCAGACCTCGTCAAATGAGACCGAAGATCTTCAGCTCGGTCGGGCCGTTTCCATCGCTTAATGGCGCTGTCGCAATGTGTCTGCGGAACTAAAGATCAGCTCTGTTGTACTGCGGGCCAGTGGCTAGGAACGACGTACTCTTGCTGCGAATTGGGACAGATCTGGCGTCTCGTAGCTTCCCTCGCTGGGTGTGCTGAGAGTCAGGGGGGAGGAAGTGCTCTTGTTCTCGGTGCCCAATAAGCCGGTCAGAGTACGAAAGGCAGGCGAATCGGCATGCGAGGCATGTGTTGTATTGTCATTGACGGTGAACTGTTGAGGTGTGGTCATCGCGGGTGAGAGGATCAGAGGTTCGCGAGGTGGGAAAGTCAAGCACTAGTAGTGATACGTATATGATGTGCGCTGAGCTTGCAATAACACCGCTGGACTTGGTCACGGGGTGCCTTCTGTCAGCAACCTTGGAGTATCGTCTTTGAAGCTAGGAGACTTCTGTCAAAGGTATAGGAAGGAACGTGCGAGCTATAGGGGAAGGGGCTGGAGTGTAGCATGCGCCTGGATTTTTTTATCTCCCGCCTGGAGCCTTGGATAGCTTTGGCTCTGCCCCTTTTGGAATGGATCGCCCCCTCCCCTCGAAGAAGGTTACGGACCAGACCACATAAGCTGCGATGCACAGATATGATGTCGACAATCCAACGCGTCAAGAAAACAGTCACGCTCTCAATGATGTCATCCCTCCTGGACCACCACCTATGGCCGTATGACTAAGCCTTACTAAGCCACCTCTCAGATACCCGTCGATACCCGAGCAGGTCTTGACTAGTGACTTACAGCCGAACAAATGCTCAGTCTCCACCTCCATCATATCGCTCAAACTGTAAAATGTCGAAAATCAACGGTCACTGCAACTGCGGCGCTATCAAAGTAACCATCCCCAAGAATGCTGTCCAGGCGCTTTGCCGTGAGTCTCGCTCACCTAATTTCCCTAACAAAGCTGACCTTCTTGAGACTGCACTAGCTGTCGCCGATCTTCGGGAGCAACGTGAGTCAAATGATGCCTCTGTATTGTGCTCCAGCTGACCAGATTCACAGCGCTTCCGGCAACTTTGTCGTCGAGAGCAAAGATCTGAAAGTAGATGGCGAGGCTAAGGTGTACAAGCAGAAGGGTACATCCGGAAACGACGTCTTCCGTCATTTCTGCGGTAACTGCGGGTCGTTAGTCTAGTCTGCCACCTACCGTCATTTCTCAGCTGACCCCACAGGGCCATCCTCACTGCCTTGGAATCTGGTAATCCCAACTACGTCAAGTCAGGTGGGTCTATTCAACTGGTTGGGCCAATCCACAGCTAAATCCCTTCCAGGCCTCTTCGAGCCGGGAGATATCTCTGCTCCTCAGGTGGAGCTGTTTTGCCGAAATATGGAATCTTGGGAGAAGCTGCACGACGGTGCTCAGCGCAAGGAAGAGCAGTAAGCGGTCTTGTGCCTCTATTGGCTCCGATCACCTTAGTTAGTCTAGTTGCAGTCATAAAGTATTGCGTCGATGGAGATGAGAATGTGTAGCAGATACAAAAGAAACATACATCTTGGGTTGACGCTACATGTGCCACCCGACCAAAGTACCATCGTCTATCCATGCTTGAAAGCTGCGTTCATCACACGAGGTTTGTCCGCAACGGCCTCGGCCACCTCCTTCACCTTCCCTTCCTCGTCATCTCCACCCGCGACTGCCTTCTCCGGCACATCCACGGCCTCAAAGATAGGTTCCCGAGCCTGTTCCGCCTTCCACTCGTCGAACCATCCTATCCTCTGTAGCTCTGCGTCCAGACTCTCATCCGTGTACATCCGCTTCAACGTCTCCAATCCCCCATACACCGGCTTGTTGCCGAGCATGACCATAGGCTTGCTAACATCCACCTGAAGTCTGCTGAGAATACCACCCAGCATGGCCCCATCCGCCCGCCCCGTCAAATCGATAAGCACCGGCGATCTCACATCCACATGAAGCTTCTCCAGCAGCTCGTATATCTTTTTCACCTCGGCGTGCGAACTTGCAGGTGCCCAAATGACGACGTCCTCCTCACGCTCCCGCTCCAGCTCCTTGAGCCAAATTGCCTCAGCGGAGGAGCCCGATCGGCCGAGTTTGGAGGGAGAGATGGCGAGGATGGCGTTGCCGTCAAGGGGTGAGGAGGGGTCTATGTCGGATGGAAGGCTGTTATGCCTAGATTGGAGGAGGTAGGATTGGAGGGCTAGGAGCTCGTGTGAAGATGGAATAGGATGGGCAGCGAACGCCACGGCTGTACGGGTGGCTTTGGGAGCTGTGGATCTTAGCAAAAATTGTATCATTTGAAGTAGAAGACTTACAGTGCGCTCGGCCTAGCATGTTTGCAGAGTGGATCTGTGGTGGTTCATATTCACCTGACCTGGACGGTTTTTGGTCGTTGGCAGACCGGAGGAGTGGGACATGTGCGGCTGGTATCCGAGATAGGATCATAGCTCCTAAGCCGACCAAGCAGATGCAGAAGATGAGGCGGATAAAAGGTTTTGGGATCGTTATCCCGTTCTGGTAGATGGGGCGAGAGGGGACATTGCGCGGATTGGAAGGGGAGCTGAGCCTCCTCTCGACGCGCGGGGGAGCAAGGGATGATCGTTTATTGGTGGGGTAGGATTGGTTTAAAGTGGAGCGGGAGTAGGCAGAGGGATAGTGGGAGTAGTCGGGGACGCTCAATGTGGCCTCGAATTGAGCACCACTAGAGAGGTGGGGTGAACGAGCTTTTAGCCCTTGACCTTCGAGATCAGGCGAGCGGGGGATACGCTCAGGTAGGAGGTAGTTGCGGATATGAGAGGAAGTGGAGGCGGTAGACTGGGACGACTGGCGTTGGTTGGATGAGGCAGACATGGATACAGGTGAGCAGAGAGAGGCGAAGATTTGGCTAGGCATACTCGAGGGGGTAAGGATATCGCGTCAAGCGGAGGAGAAGGAACAGGCGTAAAAGAGATTTTCGTTGTTGATTCGTGGATGTATTGCGCCTGGCAAATGGTATGAGTCGAGCCAGTCGATCAAGGATAGATGTGTAGGGAGTGTTAAGAGAATGCTGGGACTATCAAAGTCAGGCAAGCAAAGGAAGAGATGGGGGCGAAAGAGGGCGAAAGGAAAAGATCTCAGATCAGTGTCGCTAAATAAGTTCAACACGTTGAAAGCTGCTGATGCGTTTCTCTCGGCAATACTCACAACACGCCGATGTAACGCCCCTGACGCCGTTGGGTGATATACATCGTTGGGTGGCCGGATCTCTTTCTCCGATAGTTGTCACTATTCTCCGACGCCGAAGATAGTTGTTGATATGCCTCTCCAGTAACGACATTAAGGTTCCGTGCCTGGCTTTTTCAGGCACAGAACCCTGAAACTACCCCTGGCACTAAAGTTAACTGAATTTACATCCGAGAGGCCGAGGCTCGGACGCGTCGACTGTCCAGACGCGTCCTATCTCCATTGGCGACCGTTGTCTGCCTGGTCAATCGACGGAGGTTAGCTGAGTGCGCCAGATGGGTTCAGATTTACATCTCACAGTTGTACTAGATGATAGATGGATCTGCTATGATAGGAACCTATGTAACGTATATGTGTAGAACCTAGCTAGCGTGGCAAGTCGTATATTAAGGGAAAAGGGGGGCAATACAAGCTATATGAGAAGGAAATAGTTACAGTTGAGAGAACGAGAGATATACAAAATCATCAGTTCAAGATCTTGGCCCCACCATCCACGCGATCGACACCCTCCTCACATCGCCGTCAAACTTCTCAGACCGGCCAACAACCTCACACTTCTCCTTCTTCTGGGAAGCATCACAGCCCCTGACGCCTCATCTTCACCACCGCCTTCCCCGACCACTACTACTTTGCCCCGCTTCTCCTTCTCCGCACTGTCATCCAGTCCCAGTCCCTCGACAACGGTTTGCTCAGCTCCATATGAGCTGGAACGGGAGTATGACGGCTGAGCCGATTGTGTTCTCTGCCTGGCAGAGGGCGCCGGGGATGAGGTGGGACTGGCGCCGATATCGTCCAGGCTGATCATTGAGTTGCGCTGAGATCGACTGGTCAGAGTCCGACGAAGGGATCCCCAGGGTGAGGCCCGATCCGGTGTGTTTGTCAGGCCGTTGCCGAGAGAATAGACGGGTACGGTGGGGGGAGAAAGGGCAGTATCGACAGAAGGAGGAAGGGGACGCTGAGAGCTTGTAGATGCCGATCGGGAGATGTCCGCTGCGCGAATACTTGGCGAGCTCAACCCTAACGACCCGTCATCCTCCTTGACCATCTCTCCGTGTTCCCCCACATCATCGTCCCGTACCGAAACGAAAATCGGCCTTTCCTTGGGAGGAGGCAAAGGCGGCAACTCTTTGTCCTCATCTCCGCCTAGCCATTTCCATCCTTCACTCCTCGCTGCCGGTCCGAGGGATTTATGACGGTGAGGTAAAGGTGGATGATCCGGGTCTGAACTTGACCGCTTGACGGCCCCGTCCTTCTCCGCTCCCTGCGCGCGTAGTAGCGGACTAGACGGAGTCGACATGGTCCGATGATCATGTACCGCCGCTCTTTGATAGAGATTGACGACTGACGCGCTTTTCCGCACTGTCTTTCGAAGACTGGCGAATCGCGTAGGAGCGGCAGAGGATATATAGGTGGTATTGACCATTGGGGAGATGGGAGATGAGACCGGATTCGACTGGGGAACAGCTACTGCGCTGTTTATTGGTTCGAGACCCGGACGGAATGTACCTCTGGTGGATATAAGGGGTGATATCGATGGAGAAGCAATAAGGTTCCCCCTCATCTTCATTCCGTATCCACCTCGAAGTGTCCCAAAGTCCGAAGTGGCCGTATCGTCCGCTCCATCCATTTCCGTCGCTGACTCCTCTGTGCCCCGAATCGACCCATTGAAGCTGGACTGCCTAGTCCGCGGTCCACCCGGAGATGTCTGTTGCCCGACGACCGAACTCGCCCAGCTCGTCCCAGCATAAGATTTAGAAGGGCGGATAGGGATGACATTACCCCGTACTTCCCCCGAAAACGCTATGTCGACGTTCGAGTTGGTACGGCGATGTTGTCTTGACGCATCAAGGAAGGATCTACGCCGCCGGAGCATGGCCGACTCGCCAACGACGAGCCGATCTCGGATTTCGAGAGAGTTCCGGGTGGTATCGGGGAGAAAGAGGGCATGATGGATCTGAGCCCTGCTCCTGGCTTGAGCACAGCTCTCGGAAAAGATATCGACCAGACCCCTATCGACCGTCAATCGCTGGTTGGGTGCCGCGCGACGGAGGAGGATTGTCCCTGAGAATGTAGGGGATGTAGGTGTTTTAAGGCTATCGAGATCGGTATCAGGGGTGAAACTGGGTTCGGGTAGGATTTCCGTAGGTGTTTCGCGAGGGAGAGAGGATAAGGTATGTCGCTTGTTTGGGGTGGGAGGGGTTGGGGATATGGAGGTCATGTCGAGTGAAGGACCGGCGGTTGACATGCGCCTGGACCGAGCAGCGAAGGGTGAGACGCTTGCTGGGAGTTCGAAGGGCGGCACAGTGCTTTCGTCTCGGGCAGCAGTGAGAGCAGCTGACCAGACTTCCTTCTCCGCTTCACACGATGCAGCCAGGTCAAAGCTGTGTTCCCGTAATGACAGGCGAATGGAATGAGGGAGGAATCCTGACTGTCAGCTGGATCTCTGGATACTCGACAGAAAACTCACCCTCGGCCATATCGATCAATTCAAACACTTCAAGCGGTAAGAAATGTTTCGCCTCGTACATCTTCCCCTTCTTGACCTTCGCCAACACCAGATATCCCCTATACAGGAAAGCCGCCAGGTACTTGACTTTGACAGGTGGGACGAGCGGTGCGAGTGTCGGATGATGATGCAGAACATCCAGACTTCCGATAAGACGACAAGGACCCAAAGATCGGATAAAGGTCGGAGTGAGCACTTGGTGAGGTTCGAGCCTAGCCAGAATTGTCGCTGACTTCAGTTCCGACTCTTTCCGTCTTCGAGCTTCATCCGCCTCTTCCGCTACACCCCGCATTGCGCCCAGAGCCCGCTCGACGTCAACGCCCACATCAAATCCTTCCCCTTGGTCTCCATCGACATCCGAATCCCTGATGAAGGGGTACGAAGAATCCTCGGTGGATGGAGAAGGGGTATCCGCCGCGCCGAGCAGAGCAGCGAGTAAGAGGGGATATCGACATAACCCGTTGAATAGGCATGATGAGGTAGTCGCGGAAATGTAATCGGTTCTTGTTGGTGGTAATGGGATTTGGGTTGGATTCGTCCAAGAGGTCTTGGAGGCGTATGGCAGGGTTTGACATTGAGATAATTTGACATCGTCGTTCAAAGGCAACATAGTCTGTTCGAAGGGAGATGTTCCGGACGAGAGTGGAAGAAATGACTGATCCGGCGCAGAATTCGTTGTAAGCCGAAAAAGATGATGCCTGGATGTCAGCTTGGGCGTATTTGAGTAGTTGGAATAGACTGACCTGATCAACTAAAGCCGAAGCTAGTCTCCTCGATACCCTCTCCACCTTACCCGAAAGATCCTCCTCCGGCACCATCTCATAACCCAACCCTTCACTTTTGAGCACTTCCACCATCTTCACGCTCAAAGCCGAGTGAATCGCCAACAACTCCGCCGCATTTCGCCCGACCGCCACGGCCGTCCGTTCAGGAACTGAAGGCAGAGCGTGCAACTGCGGCAGATAAACCTCGACAAGCGCCTTGAGGTCCTCAGCGTATGCCACTTCCGTCTCGACCAGCTCCAGCAGGATCATTCGGCGCTTCTCCAATTTGTGTCGATGTTTTGCCTGCTTTGCCTCCCAGTCCAGGCTCCGCTGCAGCTTAAGCGCATTGAGAGAAGCGTCTTTGGCTGCTTCAGCTCCAGACGCGCCATCCTTCCCGCTCTTCGCGCTCCGGGATAGCGAAGTAGTGGCGGAAGACAAAGGATGCAATTCCGAAGATGTGGGTGAGAAGAAATTGGCAGAGCCGGATTCTTCCGTCGTGGATAAAGAAGCCGAAAGTACCGATGTACCGTAGTGGGTGCCCGGAGAATTTAGATCAGGGATAGATATAGGTGAGATGGCTTTGATGTCAATGACTACATCAGGGCCAAAGCTGAGGGACGATCGGCGAGGGGGTGGATCGTGGGGAATGTTGTCGTCCTCGGGTATAAGAACCTGTATGGGCGATTCCAGATTGGTCAACCCGAGTAGAGGCTGAGTTGGTGACATGTGTAGGGCATTCAGCGCAAGCGAGCTTTGGCTATAGCCCTGAATTGTAATTCCGCTCGCGAGAGACGACCGCCTAGGGGTGATATTGGGGGAAGAGGGCGAATGACTGATTACAGAAGCAGGCTGAGGATAGGGATAAGGGATGTCGGTATTGGCAGGTATCCGCTTTGACTCGTCGTAAGATGGCCATAGGGGGATATCTGCCTGGCCGACGAAGTCCAGCCCGAAAGGTGTAGCTCCGACAGAGGCCCGACGACGATGAGCCGCAAATTTACTCAGCAGATCGGTCTGCAAAACGCGAGACGGAGAAACTGGCGATGCAGGCGAAGGGGTTTCAGGAGGGGTATGACTGATCGTAGCTGCCCGACGCCTATTTTTCGTTTGACGCTGCCACCAGTGGCTATGCTCTGGAGGATTTGGGCTAGACTCAGACGAGTCATCCTCGTCTCCGCTCGCCCGACGCCTGTGTTTCCGACGCACCCGGACAGGTTCACCTAGATGGAGTTGGAAGGCCGAAGCGAGTGGGAGCAGCTGGGCTCGTTGTTTGCCCTTGAAAGAAGAGCTGCGGCTGGGCGCGGTGCTGGGGTAGTTCGAGAAGATTGGATCTTCGGGTGTGCCGGCTGGGATGTCGAGTAGGGGTGGACGGGGCCGATCTCGCTCCCATGGTGTCGTAGCGGGAGATGGGGATGGGGAGTAGGCGGGCTGTGTAGTAAACCCTAGTGAAAAGTACGACCCGGGGATGTTGGGCGGTGGGGAAACGAGTGAGGGGCGGCGAGAGAGGATTGGTGTCCGTCGCGATGGCCCAGCTTCGCATTGAGCTGAGCTATCGCCAAAGTGATTGTCACCCGACGGATGTCCATGGGTTGGTGAAGACCGCAGGGATTGAGCAGGGGGAGTTGGCGCTGCAGATCCGGGGATAGTTTCGAGGGTGTGCGGCGCGAATGCCGACGGGGGCACCATTGGCGATGAGAGTAGTAGCTCCATCGTATGCCTGTGCAATGTACCAGTGTACGGTACGGAAGGTGTGAAGACGAGTAAGGACGGGAAGGCGGGATATTTGGTGAGCCGGTTTTAGGGGGACAAAGGAGATCGCATATGGGGTAGTGGAGGATGGAGAAAAGGGAGAATGCGGGGTGTGGTTCGGTGGCCGAAAAAAGAGATCAACGTCAGCGCGTATCCTCAGCTAGAGCGGTGCAGAAAGTGGGGGGAAGCACGGCCATAAATGACCCCCTTGAAAGGATTCTGAACTCACCTATGCAAATTTTAGAGAGAGACACCGGCGATTCCGGCCACCCAGCCTGCACGTTTTCTCACCCTTCTCTTAAAACCCACAGATATGCTTGTGGAAGCTCTGCCGAAATCGCTCGAGAAAGATCAGGTTGCTCGAAAGACACAAGTGAGACCTTGGACTAGACCTACGCGACGACATCAGCAAGGGTGTCTCGGATGATAGGGTGCCTGAACCGGCGGGCAGGGGCTAGTTGGGATTGAAATCGCCACAGGCGGCAGGGTCTGTAATACTTTGTCCAAATCATAATTCGCATAAACTTGACATCCTGCTTACTTCGCTCTTGCAGGCCTGAACCAACTCACCAAATTCAACATCGCTGCCCAAGTATACGAGCACGTTTTGCCGCTCAAAGCCAGATCTGCGTAGAGGCGAGCTTTTCCTTGTGTTCCTTCGATCGGATTTCGAGTATTGGTGTTTGTACACACGTCCGACCTGGGTACCTATACACAACGAGCCAGAGGGGAATGTAAGAGATACACGGGAGATGTTGATTGCGAAGGGTAGATTGAGCAATCTTGTGGTGACAATCAAGAGATGCCGTTACCGCAAAGGGAAAGAGTGGCTTGGCTTGATTTCGGCACATCGGCTATACATCGACCACCTGCCACACTGCTCACACTCAGTGCATACTCGGGCCTGGACACGTAGTCTAAATAGGGAAATCAGGAGTCTATAACCGCCGAAAGTGGACCGAGTGGTACGAGTGCGTATATAGACTACACATGTCATAGGAGATCTGCTGATGGTAGATTTTTGGGTGGGTGGCGAATTCTCGCAGACAGGCCGGGACTGGGAATTAACGACATTTACGTAGCCTAAGTGGGTTGCCGAGCACCGCCTCCAGGAGACAGGCACAGTCAACGCCCCCTGCAGCCGTACCGCTCCGATCTCCCACCCGCACTCTAGCTCTTTATGCATAGTCTTGATCACGCGCTATCTGCTGAGCCGAATACCATGCAACTGAGCTTGGGATAGTAAGTCGACCGAGGTCATATCTGACGTCATCAAGAGGCGGAACCATGCGGAAGACATTCACAGTGCATTACTATTGAATCTTGTCGAGTTTAGCGTTGCATTATCGTGCGATGTCACAGTCCCAAAACCGAGCTGAAGACCCGCGCAGAAGAATCAGGATCTCCAATTTATTATTTGGGGAGGGTCCAGCAATGTCCCGCATTCATTCCCCATCGACGATCGGTTAGATAACGTACAGATCTCGTTTGGATTTCTTCCATGGACGTAAGATCGACAGGCGATTCCAGCTTTAGAGTTCACTCTATCGGAGAAAAGGGCCAGGCCGACTCGCGATCACGCGCTTGTGAGTCATAGTCACACTGTCGGTCTAGGATAGGATATACAGTAGTCCGAGACCAGTACTAGTCCGACGACCCCCGCAGGTATTCGGCTGTGTTCAATGTTGAGCCTTCAGCAGGATTAAGAGTGGTGTGGACGTAGTTCCTGATTGTTGGTAGGTTCGGCCACTGCTTCGCTTGACACAGGTGATCCTTCCTTCCGCCTGAAAGCCGTGCTTCTTATACCACGGCGTCCACACCTACTCAATGCCACGTGCGTGTATAAACATACATACCATCCTCCAGACCAACATCTAACAGCTACTGAACCACTCCTCCCCATCCCCTGCTTTAAGCCCGAATGCCTAGCTACGCCCACGCACTGCTCCTCGTCGGCGCCTGATGCTTGATAGTGCCTGTGACAACAGCACCGTCAGGCAGAGTCACGCTCCCCGTCAAAGAAACCAAACTCCCATCCTCAATCCCTCCTTTCGACAACATTTCAGTCAAGCGCTGGTTGAGCTGTTCCGTCAGAGCGGCTGTAGCGCCCTCTCTATCGGTAGAGAGGAACTCGTGGCTTGACTCGTGGTACTGCCTCGTATAGGCACCTACAGGCAAGTGTCGAAGAGCAGGGTTGGCTCGGCGCCTAGCAGCGGAAGTGCCCCAGCTTTGCGTATCGGATAGGAGCATCGTGAGTGGATGACCTGTGGAGAAGGCGTGGGAGCGCGGCTGGGCCTGTCCCCAAAGCCTGGAAGGAGGCGCGCCGGAGAAGGTTGGGTGGAGTCGAGAATGGGGGTTGACGCTGCCGTAGGTGCTGTTGGGCATGTCATTGATACCGGCAGACATCATCCTCGGGTCGGTAGGATGCTGATATGGGGTAGCCTGAGCTTGAGAGTGGGTGGACTGAGGAGCGTCGAAAGGCCCAGTTGTATCCCCCGTAGACGTCTGCCCAGACATTGCCGCCGTACCCTCTCCACCCTGACGCTTCTTGAGTCCCCTGATCTCCTCAGCCTGCTCATCAATCCTCCTCGCCTGACCCTCAGTAAGCGTCTTGAGATCATTCACCGTACTCATCAAGCCTGACAACATCTCACTCTGCCGCGCCATGGCCTCATCCTGTGCCGTACGCATAGACTCCCAATTCTGCAAGTGGTTCGTCAAACCCTGATTCTCATGCGTCAGGCGGGTGATGGTGGCCGACTGCTCATCAGCGCGCTTGCGGTGCCTCCGGAGTCGACGTTGGAACTTTTTGAGATCCATCGCGGAAGGGGCAGCGGCGGCTGACGGCGCAGTGTCGTTGGTCTGAGACTGGGCGAGAGGGTTGATGGTGATTTCAGACTGCGCGAGAGGATTGGCAGTATCGCCCGATTGAGCCTGTTCCGAGTGGGGAGGGGCTGATGAGGCAGCAGTTGGGGGAAAGTGAACTTGGGGTCGAGCAGGGGATAAGGTATGTTGAGTCTGAGCGGATTGGTCTTGTGTGTCTGCAATTGACAAAGTGCCGGCTGGATGAGCGTGTGGAATCGCTCGGTCCGGCTTGACAAGCTGCTGAGCCAGGGCTTGTCGGAGTCCTTGTTGGGTATCGGATTCAGCCTCTTTGCCTCCGACTCCCTCAGTCCCAGGCTGGATGGTATCCTGGCTGCCCACCTCCTTGGCCGGCTTCGCCTTCGCCTTGCCACCACCCTGAACTTCCGAAGCCTGATATCCATTGAATCGACAATCATTCTCGGGCACAGTACTGACGTCCGTACTGCCCTTCGTCTCTCCTTCCGTCTTGATCTGCGCCTCGGTACCCTCAGATATCTCCGTGGAAGCTTCCCCGGCAGAGCTCTCCGTCGCTGTCCCAAGAGTCGACACCATCTCTTTCCCCTTCCCGTTCCCCTTCTTCTTCTGAATCCCGTCCTCCTCCTCCTGTCGAGATTGAAGCAATTGCTTCTGTTCCGTCATCAACGCCACAAATTCATCAAAAGTCTCCTTGATCTCCTCTTGAGACATCTTGTCCATGTCTCGCTTGGTATGCTCAAGATAATTCCCGTACATCTGTAACAATTGGGCTTGATCCGGAGACAGGTTGGGTGGGTCTTGCGATGCTGTCTCGGCAACACCAGGAGGAGAGGGTGGGGTGTCGAGTTGGGTGTTCTGAGTGGCGGCGGTATGTTGGGGCATGAGTCCTGCCATACTGGTTCAGTGATGTGATGTGTGTAAGTGCAGTCCTATGTGAGTCAAAGTAAGTCGTGGATATGGCAAGTGATGGTGGAGAGGGGGAATATGTATAATCTCAGAAATCGAGTGGCGAGGGAATCGACGAGGGGGGATAGGCATTTATCCCCCCTCTCTTCCCCATTCCAGCACGTTCCACCTTATCGCTCCACTCATCATCCTTTCACAGCCTCAAACGTTCAAAGGAAGACCAGGCAGTGACGCGTCTCGGTCAAACCGGGGATATCTGAATCGCCGACGGGAAGGAGCGATGTGGCATCTTTAGCCTCTCTCCTTGGGCCAAATCAACCATGGTATACATACCTGAACCCCCCATATTCCATCCCTATCCCTTGACCAGTTTCAAATTCCGCTCTCTCTCCCCATTGTTGACGGGTCTTGGATCTCCTCAGTCCCCACACCTCGCCTAAGCAGCCAAATCCTCCGGGCTCTCTTCATTCCCTTTCCCCTCTGCAACATCCTCAGCCCTGACGCCCTTCCACGCCGGCACCTTGTAACTCCACTCATGGTCGATCTTGCCTCGCTGCATGCCCGTAATGGTGTCTCGGAGCAAGAGGACGAGTGGGTTATGAGGGATGGTGTACATCTGGTTGTTGTATTGGATTTGACCAATGGAGACGACTACGACACCGGTGCCGCAACCGAACATCCTGGGAGTCAGCTCAAGTGTGCGCGGGTGAATGCACAGGCTAGGATTGTGGATGGGAGGGGGACTGGGTACATGAGAGGTGGAGTGTGGGCTTGTAGCAGTAGTTGTAGTGACAGATGCTCGGAGGTTGGGTAAAAGAAACATCGCAGGAAAGAAACAGCACTCACCCCTTCAATGACCCATCGGCCAAACTGGACGTAATCTCCGACATGCTAATATCCCTCTCGACAACCCTGATATTCTTCGGCATGCCATCAAGCGGGAAATCCTTCCCCCCAGCCCCATGAGAGCGCAGGAGCTCAATGATGGATTCGCGGGTGATACCAGGTAGAACAATCCCGTTGGATAGAGACATGGTGATGAATTCCAAGACTACAAAAGTCAGCTCTGTGATTCCACGGCAAGAAGGTGGAAGGCGTCTTAACTCACCACCGTCGTCAGCCTGTTTGATGATGAAGACATTCATAGCTCCCGCTTCGGAGATGAAGTCTTCTTTACCGTCACTGTGGACCCAGAGAGACATGGCGAATCCAGGTTTCTTGGCAATGGTGACGGTACCTAGAGTATCAGCTGAGTTTCATCTTTTGACACGAATGATGAAATTGTAGCTGAAGATGCAATATTCCACTGGCTGTCTCTCACGTTCGCCTGAAAGCCTGGACATACGCCAACTCACCATAGTTCGCTCCCAACTTGTAACTCCCAGTTCCTCCCGGCCAAGCCCTGATGAACTCCTTGCACGCATCAAGCTTCAGCCCTTTGCCCTCTTCCTCCGCACTGGCATAAAGCGCCTTTCCGAGGTTCACACTGGTGACGATGTAAAGCAGAGCGGCTGAGGCGTAAGGGGATTCCTTGATACCGTACGCTTCGCCAGTCTCGATCATTGTGGGTCGGATGTAGAGGTTTCCACCATCGTAGCCTGGTACGAGTGCGGATTCTGAAACGTCAGCATGACGATCAAGTGGATTGGCTGAGATGGTCTAGGCGCAGCGGTAATCATCTGAGGAAAGGTAGAAGGATAACAGCCCGGTGGGGTTAGCGGAGGAGGAAAGAAATGCAACATACCGAGCGCAACAAGCTTGGCGAGCAAAGAGACGAGCTCGTCATTGTTCCAGTCGCACTAGAATGTCAGCTACTTCTGGAATGCTCAGATAAATCTGAGTATCAAGACGACAACTTACTGGAAGACCCAACCTCGCGGCACTTCGCTTGAGCCGATCAAAGTTCTTACCAGGTCGGAAGAGTCTCAAATCGCCCTCTTCGGTTTTGTAGCACTGCAGGGGTCAGTCCGATACTATTGTAGATCTATAAGGCGCCAGGTAAAGCTTATGATCGTGTGCATCTGAGGAGTGATGCTCAGGCGCAGCGCAAGGCCGGTTGACATCGCTAGCGCGCGATTTCCTTGTCACTCTGACAAATGCCTCTTTCCCAGCCCCTCCTGTTGCCTTATATCTCGGACCCTTGTTTTCCCCTATCGCCCCTTTCGACCTCCAAGAGAGCATCCCCCATTCCCTTCGACCGACCCAGACCCAGACCCTCCAAGCCTCCAATCAAGCCATCAACCACCCCCCAAGCCAGAAAATCAACTCACCTTCATACCCTCAAAACACGTCCCGGCATACTGCATAACCCCACTAAGCGGATCGACAGTAATATCGTGCCGTGGTTCAATCTTTGCCTGACCCCATCCTGTAACATTGTTCCAAGGGATAGAAAGCATATATCGTCCGAAGTTCTCTTTTCCAGGTTGAGGGGTGTGGTTGGTAGGTAAGGGCTGGAGGTATAGGTTTTGGGCCGAGAGCGGGGCGAGCGTAGGTGGAGTTGCTGACATCTTGTCTGGATGTCCTTCTCGTGAGGGAAGTCTTACTAGAGATAGATGTGTAAGGGAGATGTAGATTGAGGAATGTAGTTACAGTGTTGACTGCCTCGAAAATTCCGAGTCGAATGCAAGGCATCCCTTTCCGTCGGAACTTTGTCAAGCTCCGGCCGAAATGCCTGATATCTATCGTCGTTAAGCCAGCTGAGTCTCTCTGGGTCTGAAGGAGGGGTGCCAGCGAGACCATATCCATCAGGGAAGCCAATGCATGTGTTAGTCTATGTGACTTATTGCTTATTGTGATACAAACTTGGACCGAGCCGGATTGTCCGACTCCCACCAGAAGAAAATTAGGACCCGGAGATCGATACTCACACTCTCCTCAACTGACGAGAGATACCCGCATTGATCCCTTCTTTCAGTCCCATCACCCCTATCGCCGATAAAGACGAGAGGTAACACAGAATCCCGAATCTCCTTCTTCGATTGAGCGAGCCCTTTCGCCCTCATCTAGCTCGTCCCATTCGAACCATTTAACACCACCAATCCCGCTTCATTACTCCCCGCTGCCGCCTCAGCCTCCGTTGTCACTCCCGCAGCAGCACTAGCGAACCCCGCCATAGATTCACTCGAGAGGGGCTTCATACCCTCGATAGCAGGCGGGGGTAGCATATCGGGGAAAACGGAGGTGCCGTTCGTCGGTGCGGGTGTGGGGTCGGCGGCATTTGCAGTAGGTACAGCAGATGGGGTCTCGGTAATTGTAGAAGGGGCAGGTTGAAGTGTGGGAATTTGAAGGCTTGGGGTGTTGGCGGAGATTTCGGATGAGCCATTTGTGGAAGGGAGAGCGGAAATTCCATTTGTGATTCGAGAGTCGTCAGAGCCAAGTGCGGATCTGCTCGTCAGCTTTGTCCATATGTTCAGATTGGTGGAAGCTGACTTTGGCCGTTTGCTAGGTCCTTGACCATCCATCGACTCGTCCGCAACATCAGCTGTGACCTGCTATGTTCAGCTCATGCCTGTTACTCGAGGGTGTGCGAACTGACAGCTTGTGGTCCACGCTTGGTCTTCTTCTTGGTCTTGGGTTGACCATCAGGGAAACAGTAGTAAGGCAATTCAGACCTACAATGTCAGCTATAGTCCCACAGCACGGAGAGCTTGACCACTGACCTTTTGGCCGGTCGCAATATAACACTCATCTCCATCTCATCGTACTTATCCCAAGACTGACACGCCGCGCAAAACCTCTTACTGGGGTAGAACAAATTAAGCACTCTTGATGCAGATGAGTCTTCTACAAAGCACATCAGTCCTCCGTCCCCGACATCATTCTTACAGAACCAGACTTACTAGTCTTCTTCTCAATCTCCAATCCCACAAAGAAACTCTTTGTCCACACCTTCTTATACTCTTTCCCCTCCATATCCGCTTCCGTCCGCTTCAGGGCAGATTCCGACAACTCGCCTTGACTAGCCGCCGCCTGTTCTTCCTCCGTCAGGCATAAGAACGGCTTAGAAATGCCATACATGAGTGGATGGGCCGTCACGATGATTTCGGTATTTTCGAGATCTTGGACCAGGGTACGGACTCGTGATTCAACCATTCCTCCCCTGAGGTGAATCAGCTTTCTTTCGCCAGAGTACGGATACCAAACAGCTGTATAGTCTTGTTTAACATACCAGTCCTTGATACCTTCTGAAGTAGACGCAGCGGCGATGACCTGGACGTAGGTCTTGTAGAGCCCGAAGAAATCCACTTTCTCAAATAGCTCCATCCATGATCCTCCTGGTGTGGCTAGAATTCGGTCGGTAATTTGCATAGCTGCTTCATGAGCTGTCGTCCCCCGCCAGGTCTACGTCAACTCACCCCGTAACATCTCATCTCGAACCACAGACATTGTCGACGCGGTGATATTGTGGGTGGAGCACATTGAGGGGTAAGCGGGCGTGATGACGGGCATCCGATGGGCTTGATCTCTGCGGTCCAGCTATCGGTATCAGCTTTTTGTCCACTACAGACAATAAACTGACGACATACTCGAGGGTTCCATACTGGATGTTGCATATTCGACGGTCCACGTTCAATGTTCTTCAAAATGACCGGATCAGGCCATCGCCTGGAGTATCAGCTAATGTATCGCCCTCGACGCAGGCAAAACGTCAACTTACCACTGGTAGTAGATCGGGAAGAACTTCCCCACGATTACAGCCGGCGCAGCAGTCGGATAAAGCTGACATATCCTCGCAGCAAGCAATGACCAAGCGACACCACCTGGGAAACCCAGAATGTTGGAGTATATACCTCGTCTCTTTGCCCAAAGCCTGATGGCGCGTAAAGCAGTCCGATAGATGCCGACATCAGGGACGAGGTTGAGAATCATATCCGTAACTCTTGGACCTAGACCGTCAGCTGCTTGACCAATCTAATGTGTCAGATAGCTTACCGTTCAAACTTCTTTGACTGGCATCGTCCACTCCCCGCAATATCTCATCCTTCTCAATATCCAACTTATCCCCCGCCTCCGCCAGATTTACCCTTGCAAACAACAAATCCACCTCCACACCCGAAATGACCGTCTTGATCAATGGGACAAAAGCAGACTCCACTGCTGATATCTCCGTAACGGCCGGCCAATCCTGTAACATTTGTCGGAATTCGCCAAAGAAGTGTTCTCGGAAAATGTGTCGGGGACAGACGCAGATTGTATCGATATCAGAACCGGGACCGTGTACTCCGAGTCTAAGTATTTCAGTATGGATCCAGAGTGATGTTTAGACAACGAATAGGCATACCGGTATGAACCTGATGTATAAATCCTTCCTCCAGCCTCCGAAGCTACCTTCTCCGACATGCCCGACTTTATCGATACATCATGTACGAATTTACTAACCAGCTGGGCGATATTGCTTAGTAGTCTTTCTCTCACTTTACGTTCAGGCTCCGATTCGAATTGACTCAGTGAGATCAGGTCATTCAAGAGGGCTGGACAATCAGCTGCAAGACTGAACGGGGGGAATAGGTGACTCACCTTCGCTCGCCTGTAGATCTGATGGTTTGGGCGGATCGGTAGATATTGGAGGCGTCACACCAAGGTACTTTATCTCGCCATTGCTACTGTGTCAATAACGGAGGGAAGAGAGGGGGATGGGTAGGATGTACCTCATGATGAAGGAAACCTGGGAATGGGGCGGAGAGGGGTTGTTATCGTGGCTGATCTCCTGTTCCCCTGACGTGATTTAAGGGCGGAGTTTTCGCGTGTGTTTACTCTCGTGCAATTGGAGAGAAGTCTGTGACTTACTATCTATGCATCTGTATAGCTTAGGTGATGATGAGAATGGTATAAGAGAGAACAATACCCATCAGAGCCAGGCGGTTGAGCAGGGGGCAGGCGGCGATCGCCGGACATTCCTCGGACGCGAAAGTGGCGCCAGGGCCGAACCGCCACGAAGGACTCGATCCAAGGTATGAGCCCAACAGTAACAAGATTGAGAAGCAGGCTCGACGTACAGCAGGATAGAGGCGCCAATACCATCTAATATGATATGGGTTTGACACATTTTGAGCATTGAAGATGAGCACGCTCTTACTGAATCCCCAAGATGCGACCATTCTCAGCCTGCGGTCATAGATGATTGCCCCGCCAATTGTGCTGATATACAGATAAATGATACTTGATATACCAGAGTTGACGTACGAGGAGCTATTACAGTCTCAGCACATGCACATGTTGGCGTACATGAGGTGCCTACCAAGTCCGCTGCACCGGTTTATCTCGACCTTGCGCATGAAACGCTCGTCATCGAGCACAAAGGAATCAAGGGGCTGTGCGAGTCGAGTCGATTGATCACAGTGTATCACCTCATTCTTCCATTCATATCGGTGGCAAATGCCCTCTCGGCCTTGGTCAAAGCCAGCTGATCCCCTTGACAGTCCCCCCCCCCCCCCCCCCCCCCCCCCCCCCCCCCCCCCCCCCCCCGTCCTCTCGTTCTCTGGCTTTACCTCTGCCTTTCACCAACATCGATCACTCACACATATCACACATACAGCTCCACTCGGCCGCAGTCTGCGCTTGACCAGCAGCACATTATGTCGACTGGTCGATTCACCTATGGTTCGCAAGGCAGCATCCGCAGCTGCTTGTCCATGTACGGCAGAAACGGGGCAACTGAGTCGACACGAACCCTTGCCCCGTCGGAGCTCTCAGTAAACGAGGGAGGCGTAAGTCTTCATGTCATACTGCAGAGCGTTCACAGACCGAAAACCTGCACAATGACCATACTGACAGACATCAGACCGAGTCTACCTGGGGCGGCGCAAACCAATGTCCTCGTGAGGACATGCCTATGAAGCCGAAGCCAGGAACGCAGTTATCTCGAGGTACAATCTACACAGGCGACGTTAGCATGGGCAGTGAGGCCGAGGCTTGATAGGGGACGGGGCGATCGCTTGTGTTGAAGCGTGGACCGGAGGCAGGATATTGGCTGCCAACTTAAATCTATGATCGATTGAAGAGCGCTCAGCGGAGAGCTCTTTGATGGGTACTGGATTGATGGATGCTGGAGGACGTCTGAGCCATCTGACCATCTTTTAGTCCTAGCCTGAGTGCGTGATGAGATGTAGCGCGGTACACATTGTGATGGGAACGTCATGTGGAAATGGGGGGCTTAGATCAACAAAAAAATTGGGGATGGTTGCCACGAGCCATTGCTAAATGGATGCCGGTCAAACTGCGCACGATAGACCTTCACCTGTCGCACAATTTATCGGTCACTCGCCGCAAATCCTGGGCGCCCTCGCCATTATCTCGTCAGAGGCCAAGAAAGCCTTCCACTTCCCAGAAGATGTCTCTCGCCATCCTCGGCGATATCGCCGCATCCAAGCCTATTCGGCCGTAAATCGAAGCACACTGAAGACTCAGTGGCCTGTTCAGGCCTACACGCCGAAGGCTGAAGAGTGTGGCGCGAGCTGTCACGCGTGTAAGGGGGTGCTTTCCTTTGTGCTTGCGTCTTGCGACCCCGAGCGGGAGGTCAAGTAGCTCACTCTGGAGCTTGAGGGACTTGGGTCAGCTTGCTTCCGTCGAGACATATAAGCTGGACCCCCAGCCGTCACATTTAATTTGTGATTCCTCCACCTCCCTCACTACTTCCACTATCCACCACAACATACAACTTGCACATCACACATACGGCCATCTGTTCCACTGCACGTACGCTCATTTACATCATGGCATCCCCTTCGACAACCACATCCGCCGGAAAGACGGTCCCCGGGTTCTCCAAGTACTCTTCCACGCTCGATCCCGCTACCACAATCTCCAGCGCCCAAGGTTCTCACGTCAAAGGCGAATACGAGCATCAAGGATCAGCTGGGGATGGGTTGCGCAGAATTCACCAAGCCTCTGGGGGGATCCACGCAGGCACGAACGAGGGCGATACTACCAAGGTCAGAGAGACTTGCGACCACTATCCATGATGTCGCGAAATCAATCTTTAGAGCTGAAGGCTGATGTTGCAGTTCCTCGAGGAAGAAGGTTCCGCCTACCTGTCTTTCCGCGATTTCGAGGATCCTGCTCAGGAGACTGCCGGGACCGAGCGAGAAGAAAAGGCTTCACATGCTCTGACGAAGATTGAGAAGCGCCTGCAGAAAGCGGGGCGTCCTGTTCGAGTACGTGAATAGCTTTGCAGAGGGGATGGTCCTTGAGGATCTCGTTTGATCGATCCAGGATGTCAACCTAGAAGTTCAACCATGCATTCTTCCCACGAGACCAAACTTGTTCTGTCTGCACCTTCTTGAGCACCTTTCACCCTTCATACATGTCGCCAGGCCCGACTTACATACGTCGAGCTATACTGAGAGTCGAGGAATGAGCCGATCGTGACGACGAAGTGCGTGCGTGCGCGGTGGCCTTCGCGAAAGCCACTTACTGAAGTCCATCCCAGCCGAGCACATAAAACCCGCCTGACCTAACACATCTCCGGTACATACAGCATGTGAGCCCAAATATAAGGCGTTCACCCCCAGAATATGAAGACAACCGCGATCCAACGTCCCACGACTTCCACTTTCCTCATCTAGACCTCTCCCTCTCCATACTCCTCCCTCTTCCCCTCTCATCACACTCCTTCCTGACCCTCCTCGCCTCCCTTTCTTCCTCCCCCGGCCCATCCCCATCCGCCCTAATACCCTCCGTCGCAAACCTTTTCATTCTCGTAACAATATCCCCAGCGTCCAATCCACACGCACACAGATCCCACCCAGTCGGCAAACTCCACCCACCCGTAGCGAGTGAGTTATACCTCTGACAACAGGCCACACAGTATCCGTCCCCTATTGTGATTTTCCGGGTTTCGTAATCGTGTCGAGCGTGCGGAACTGCAGTTTCGGGACAGAGAGTGCAGAGTTGGTTGGTCGGTAAACAGGTTTTGCCGCATGTTGTGCAGGGTTCATTGGGTGATGATTGGGATTGTGTGTCTAGATAATTAGAAAGGGTATTCGAGGATGGTGGTCGCAAGACTTACACATTGGTAGATCCAATAGAGCAGGTATGAGGGCGCAAGAAGGTAAGATGAGGGGTTTCGTCACTTGCAGAAACCTCAATCCGCCCGGTCCAGGCTCGGGTAACAATTCCCCTCTGTCGTCTTCTCCCCAAACAGAGAAATACACCTCGTATACGAGGACATGAGACACCTTGATGGGAGTGATGATTCTGGACCATCAGCAAATATATGAAAAGGGCAGGTTATTGACTTACCCTGGCAGTGTTGTAGGTCGGCCTCGATCATCTTTAGGCATATATGCCGTACCTGAAATCATACACTCTCCTTCATCGTCCCCTCCAGATTCTTTACCCCGCCATACTGCTGCATGACCCAAACCGGGCCGTCGAACACCTTGATCAGGTTTGACCCCGCGCTCAATGATTGAGAAGAGTCGAGATGAACTGTGGGGTTTGACTAACTCCGGATCATCTCTTGGGGAAGTTATCGTATGGGTTTGCCGGACCAAGAGGCGCCATGAGAAGATTGTAGTTTTGGGGTTGAGCGAGGGGAGGGTCAAGCGGGCATGGATAGGTCCACCAATCGAGAACTGGATCATCAGCTGATTGTCTTCGTCGATAGAGACAGAGATCACTCACAACATCCGAGAAAATCTTCAAATCCCAAACTCCTATTCCCGGCGCCACACCACTTTGCCTCAAGTCCAAATCGGTAAAGTTCCCAGTAGGGTTTGGGTTGTGCATCACCATGATACTCCTAACCTCCTGGATAGTACCCACAATCCAATCATCCCCTTGCTTTGGCACCTGCTCTTGCGCCGAGCCGGCACCTTGGCCATACGGATCCGCCTGAGACTGCTCATAGCTCGGCACTAAGGGCATTTCTAGCTCTTCCTGCCGGGTGATAGAGAATGATGCGGCGGCAGTGAGCATTGGCGATAGGCTGGTAGGGCTAAGCCGGGGTGAGGCTGACGGGGAAGGGGATCCAGAGGGCATGTGAGAGCCGCTCGGAGACGAGTATGATCCGCGTCGAGAGGTAGAGAATGAGCCTCGGGATGATTCGCGTCGACGTCCGAATCCGAATAGCGATAGTGCCGATGATTCAGGTTCGGGTAATCCTTCAAGCTCCGCAAATAGTTCTTGAGTGACTTTACCGTTATGGTGCCAGTCGTGAGGGGAGAATGTGGAGGGTAGGATAAGAGTGAATTCGAATCTGGACCAATCAGTACTGACTGGCAAATGGCGGGAGACGACTTACCTCTGGATACCTTCGTCTAGGATTATACCGTCCGAGTTCCCACCCATTAACTCCACCTTTCGCTCAAAGATCGTGTCCTCTTCCCAACCTCTACCTGGGCCCATGTTCAGCCTACACTTCGTCCTGACTCCGACGCGTACAGATTTACACCTCCTTTTGGCTGTACCTCCCGCTCCAGCGCGAGGGATGTGGACCTCGAGTACACCAGAAAGTAGTTGATCGTCCCTCGGACCTTCGGACCGGGCGTGAGGCCATAGCGGGTCGTCGGGAGGATTCATGAAGATGGAGCCGAATGTGGGTAGGCGGAGCTGGTTCGTTAGCTTGTGAACTAGGGAGAAATATAGTACACTCAGCTTACCTGGAGGGTTATCCTACTGCTCTCCTTCTTGTATGCGACGATGTTGCTCGAAGACGACGATGATGAGGCACCGGGCAAAGACCGAGCTGGAGACCCACTCCGGCTCCCGCTAGGCGACAGAAGTCTGAGGACGCTCATTGCGTTCTGGATGCGTTTGGTTCACGGTGGATCTGCTGTTATTGTAAGGTAATGTGAGTCTATTCGATTGGTGGGTGCTACTCTCGAGTCAGTAATGGTCTGTTGTATATCCATAACTATCCCTGGAACATGATGGAACATTAGATGATTGAGTCGAATGTTCCTTATAAAGCCAAGCTTCGGGCCGCTCATTGCCGATCCCCCGAAGATAGATTGTGCCTGATTACGGCATGCCCGACGGGCACCTCGGCCGAAGGTGTGGCATAGAAGAGTCATAGGAGGGCCAAGCTGAGAAGGGACTCGAGGAGCACAACAGGATGGGCATGCCTGAGCCGGGCAGGAAGACAGGAAGACTTCCAAGCTTTCAGCGCCCAGTATCAGAGTCAAAAACATCAAAAGCTACGCCAGGTTCCCCGCCCTTGCCAACCCCCTCTGACCCCTCTCCGCAACCTCCTTCCGACCCCTCGCCTCCATCTCCTCTACACTATGCCCTCCAGCAGCAGTCCCCACCGTCGCAAACATCTTCATCCGCTCCGCAATATCCCCCGCAGCCAGCCCACACGCGCACAACTTCCAACCATGCGTATCAAACTCTGTCGAATCGTGCTTCGGGCTACACTCGGCGCAGAGGGTGACGCGGCAGGGATGAGCCTTTTTGGTTTGATCGGTGTTGGTGGATCCAGAATTGAGGATGGAGGGTGGGTGGAGGGTGTCGACGGTTGATTTTGGAGGACAGCTGAGGCAGATGGGGGTGTTGATGGGGTCGTCGCAGGTTTCGCAAGGCTCGATGGATGGGCGTTGTTGGTCTGCTTTATTAGTTTGAGAGCATACAGATTGCCATCGCATATCTAGACTCACACTTAGGTAGATCCAATAGCGAAGGGATCAAGGCGCAAGACGGAAGGATGAGAGGTTTGGATACCTGTAGAGATCGCATTCCACCCGGACCGGGAGTAGGCATTGGTTTCCCTCGATCGTCCTCTCCCCAGACAGAGAAGAAGACCTGGAACCATAGTACATGGGATACCTTGATTGGCGTGACGATGCTATTGAGTCAGCTCGTTATATCTATACTGAACACTCAACCAGGCAAAGTCGTCGGTCGACCACAATCGTCCCTCGGCATATTCGCCGTCCCGCCCATCAGGCACTCGCCCTCATCCGTCCCGCCCGCTCCCGTACCGCGCCACACGGCCTTGACGTCCTTCCCTGGATTACGGATATACAGAGGTCTAACACCTCGCTCGGTAATGACAAATAGCCGGAACGGGTGGAGAGGTTTGCTCTTCTTCGGGTCGTCGCGGGGTGAAGTGACGGTATGGGTTTGACGAACGACGAGGCGCCATGAGAAGATTGTGGTGCAGGGATTGAGAGAGGGTAGGTTGATGCTGACGGTGATTGGTCCACCGATCGAGAACTGGTCGTTAGCTTTGTGTGAAAACGGTCAACTCACCACATCTGAGAATATCTTCAAATCCCAAATCCCAACTCCTAGCGAAAAACCATTTTGCCTTATATCTAGGTCATTCGCATCGCCCGAAGGATTCGGGTTATGCATCACCATGACACTCTGTACCGTCTCAATAGTTCCAACTATCCAATCTGCTGATGGCTCGGTGTTGCCAGACAGGAAATCTGCTGTGGCTTGGGACTGATTGTAGCTGGGCGCAAAGGGGCACCGGGCGTCTTCTTGTCTGGATATCGAGAGTGATCCGGCGTCCGAGAGCATGGGCGATATAAGGGGTGTAGAAGACGGAGCAGAGGAAGATGTAGAGGAGCGTCGAGAAAGTGCAGGTGCGCGCGATGATTGGGAAGATGCCGAACTCCGTCGTCGACCGAAACCGAATAGCGATAAAGCGCTGAATGTTGGTGATTCAGGTTGGGGTACACCTTCGAGAATAGCAAAGACCTCTTGTATGACTTTACCGTCCGAGTGCCAATCGTGAGGAGCGAGTGAAGAGGGGATGATGAGAGTGAATTCGAATCTGCTTCATCAGCCTGATACGGGTTGGGAAAACTTACAATTGTACCCCTTCGTGCAAAGTGATACCATCCGAATTCCCACCGAGCATCTCCACCCTGCGTTCAAATATCACATCCTCTTCCCATCCCCTTCCTGATCCCATATTCAGCCTGACTATGGTCCGTATCCCCACTCGAACAGATTTGCACCGTCGCCCGACCCCCGAAGAAGTCAGAGGCACATGGATCTCCAATACGCCAGAAAGGAGTTGATCGTCCCTTGGTAGTTCTTCTGAACGCGCATGTGGCCAGAGAGGGTCGTCAGGGGGTTTCATAAAGATTGTTCCGAATGTCGGTAGGTGGATCTGGATATCAGCGCGGATTTCCATACACTTTTCTCTTCACGTACCTTTAGAGTTATCGGCTCACTCTCCCATGTATGAGAAGGCGCAATAAGATGAGCGACACTAGGCATGGCGTGTCGTTTCGGCGCACAGCGGCGGAAGATACTCATACTTAGGACAAGAGACTAGATGTGAATAGATCCGAAGAAATCCTTCGGATTGGTAAGTCACACGCGGGGCTTGCTCGTCAGTCATGCTTAGTCAGTGCCAGCCGTTGAAGAGGCCGGCTTTGCCGACGGCCCACCCAAGCAGCCAGATCTAACATGAGGGCCATGTGACAATTGCAGACTGCGAGATGACTTTGTAAAAGACCGAGATCGATGTTGGATCGATGTTGCTTTTCGACGCGCCATTTGGCTGTGAGTCCCAAATCTCCCGAAGGGGCAATTCGCGCCAGGCACGATACCTCCACATTCCTCCGTTTAACCCTATGAAGCCCTATGGGTAGTGCCGGGCAGTTAGCTGTACGGCTGCGTCTCACACTCCCAGGAGTACAATATTGCACTATGATCTTCTACGGACATGAATACAACAAGATCTTCATATAATATTGCTAGCCCCCAATCGCCGCCTGAGCCTCCTTCCGACCCCTTGCCTCCCTTTCCTGATTCATTCCCCTATCCCCCATATCCAACGCCTTCATCCGATCCGCCATATCCCCCCCACTCAGATCACACGCACACTCCACGAACCCTTGCATAGCAGATACCGATCTGTTGTGCTTACGGCGGCAATCGAGGCAGAGCTTATCAGTTTGTTGGGACGATGGCGAGGGATCGGGTCCGCGCTCCTCTGGAAGGGACCAACATGTAGCTTTACCAGGCGGTAGAGTCATCGGAGGTATATTGCTGAGATGCTGAAAGGCGCTAGTTTCTGCCGATTTTAGATTCCCTGAAACGTCAAAGTTGGACAAGCCGCCACACTCGTTGCATGGTACATCGGCTCCGTCTAGCTCATCTAAGGACATTAGCACATTGCGGTATGTAGCAAAAGCGAATGAGGACGCACATTTTGGTAGGTCCAAAGACGACGAGATCAAAGAGCAGGAAGGAAGGATGAGAGTTTTGCTGATTTCCATATACCGCATCCCGCCTGGACCGGCTTCGCGCATAGGCTGGGCCTTATCATCTTGGCCCCAGACCGAGAAATACAGTTGAAACTGCAGGACGTGAGAGATGATTATGGGCGAGATGATCCTAGACGGTCAGCGATGGGATCAGATCCGATCCACCAGTCGACGAGTTGTAAACTCACCCAGGCAATGTCGTCGGACGTGCGTAATCGTGGGATGGTAGATTTGCCGAGGCGGAAAGCGTACATCGCCCCTCATCCTCCTCGCCTGCAGCACCTTTCCCTCGCCATACCGCCGAGTGATCCACACCGGGACTTCGGGTAGATTCCGGTTTAGTCCCTCGCTTCATGATCGTGAAGACCCGGGTAGAGCTGATGGATTTATTGGAACCCGGGTCATCTCGCGGAGAAGTGATTGTATGGGTCTGGCGAAGCGAGAGAGACCAAGCGAATATGGTGACTTTGGGATCAGGGGATGGCAGGGTGAAGCGAGCATGAATGGGTCCGCCGACCGATAGCTGATCAAATCAGCTCGTACTCCAGAATAGAGGACAAACACTTACCGCTTCTGATGTAATCTTCAACTCCCATATCCCGAGATTTTCCAAAAATCCAGCCTGGTAGACATTCAAACTACTCACTTCGCCCGTTGGGTTAGGATTATGTTTTACCCTAGCCCGCCTGACAATCCCTAGGGTACCCATGATCCACTCGTCCTTATCCACCCGACTATCCCGCAGGCCATTCGCAGCTTGAGACTGCTCGTATGTCGGAGCAAGAGCAAAGCTGTCTTCCTCTTGTCGCGTGATGGCCATAGATCCCGTAGCGGCCATCAAGGGGGATATAGGAGAGGATGGTGATTTGGGATATTGAACGGGTGACGAGTATGGGGATGTGTGTGGTGATCGGCTGGGAGAGCTGTAGGATGATCTCGAGTGGCTTCGACGACCAAAGCGGAGGAGAGATAGAGGCGAGAAGGATGGAACGTCGGGTTCGGGTATACCCTCAATCTCGGCGAAAAGTTCATGTGTCACGATCCCATTGGGAAGAGTTTCGTTGGGCGCAAGTGTGGAAGGTAAGATAAGGGTGATTTCGAATCTACACGATAAGCCCTCATCACACTCGAACCAAACAGCACATACTCACAGTTGTAATCCCTCGACCAAAACAACACCGTCCGAATTCCCACCCATCATTTCTGCCCTTCGTTCAAATATCGTATCCTCCTCCCAGCCTCTTGTTCCCATGTTAAGCTTACACTTGGTTCTCAGTCCGACCCTTATTGATCTACACCGCCTCCGTCCGCCGATTGGCACGTATATCTCCAATACACCAGTGAGGAGCTCGTCTTCCCTTGGAAGGTCGGTCGATACGCCGTGTGGCCAGAGAGGGTCGTCGGGCGGTTTCATAAATACCAGCCCATGGCTGGGCATACGGAGCTGATGATGTCAGGCAGAGGTTCTCTTGAAAGATGGAACTACGTACGTCGAGTGTTATATTTGAATGAACATGACTGGCTGAGGTTGAGGGACCGCTTTCTCGGATGGGCGATAGTAGGCGTAATGCACTCATCTCAAACCCGGTGCAAAGGCTTCTAAGGCCGTATCGGGTGTAAGAGATGTGTGCACCTTCCTCGCGCGATCGAGTCGTTCTATTACACAAGGTAATTGGGTGGATGAGCCTGGAAGAGCGTTGGTTGATGGCTCACAGCTTGACTCGACTAACGTACCATCAAAATTTCCCGTTGAAGGAATTTTTAGTCAGGCACAGCAACTCCTCATTCCTGCTCGCGTGCGCTTCCATTTGGGTGGTGTCTGCGACCTGGAGCCTCTAGCTGCTTCTCTCCGCTCTGGGGGAGATAGGGTAAAGTGATCCAGAATGTTTTCACATAGTTTTGATACAACGCTATTGACTGGCTGCCTTTAAGAAACATCAGCCCATCTTCAAGCCTGATCGCTATCAGCTTGTCAACTCCTTCCGGCAGCCGCCTTCCAATTTGTCGCCTCCCCCCGGTCTGCGCCTAGACTATTCTTCATATCCAGCGCCTTAATACGCTCCGCCATGTCCCCCGCTGTCAGATCGCACGCGCATTCAAGCCACCCATTCCTGTCGGATCGTATTGGTTCTTGCCGGTCGCGGCATCCTGGGCATAGCTCCACCTGCGACACCAAAGGCAACCAAGGTTCATCTGGGCGATAGGCTTTACCAGGGGATGCCGTCGCTGGTGGAATGACGCTCAGATGCTGGAAGGCGCGAAGTGTGACTGGTATGTCGAAAGAATTACCACATTCGGCGCATGAATCCTGGGGTCCGGTAGTCACGTCTGAGAATTTCAGCTTGTATTCGTAGGTGATGGGAAACCAGACCAGAGCTTGAAGGACGTACATTTTGGAAGTCCCAGAGATGATGAGATCAAGAGACATGAAGGCAGGATGAGCTTTGTGCGGATATCCATGTGACGCAATCCGCCCGGACCGGGTTGGCGCATCGGCCTCGCTTGATCGTCCTCGCCCCAGACCGAGAAGTAGAGTTGGAATTGTAAAGCGTGTGAAACTTCGATCGGTGTGATGACTCTGCAAGAGTCAGCCTGCGTTCCATATCAGAGAACCGAAGGATAAGACATACCCAGGCAGAGTAGTTGCTCGCACGTGTTCGTGCAGTGGCAGACTTGCCGATGCGGAGAGCACACAATCGCCGTCATCTTTGCCTGCAGCGCCCTTTCCTCGCCATAGCGCATCAATCTCGACACCGGGATGGCGGATAGCTTCCGGTTTGGTACCTCGCCGGATAACGGTGAAGACTCGAGTGGTGCTGATGGGCTTGGCAGACGCTGGATCATCTCGCGGAGAGGTCACGGTGTGAGTTTGCCGAAGCGAGAGGGACCAAGCAAAAATGGTGACTTTGGAATCCGGAGAGGGGAGGGCAAAGCGAGTATGAATTGGTCCGGCGATGGTGAGCTGACAATATCAGCAAAACAGCCAAACCAATCGACGAGAGACAGCACTAACCATATCAGATGAAAGTTTCATCTCCCATAGCCCTAGAGCAGGCAAGAACCCAGTCTGAGTGACGTTCAGATCACTGACCTCACCCGTCGGATTAGGATTATGTATTACCCTAGAGCTCTTGACGATTCCGATCGTCCCAACCACCCACTCGTCCTCGTTAGGCCGGTTGATGGCTTGAGATTGCTCGTACGTGGGTGCGAGCGCAAAGCTGGTTTCGTCTTGACGCGTAATGGCCAGATTACCGACAGCGAGAAGTGAAGCAGAGCTGGGAAGAGGAGTTCGGGGAGATCCCAAGGGCGAAGGAGATCGAGAAGGGTTTCGAGAGTGGGTCGCAGAGCCGAAAGGCGATCTTGGCTGTCGGCGACGGCCAAAGCCAAACAGTGAAGAGGCTTGGGATAATGGACCGTCCGGCTCCGGAATACCCTCAACGTCGGCGAAAAGCTCATGGTCCAGTCGTCCGTTATCGTGCCGGTCATTTGCCGCCAGTGTAGAAGGTAAGATGAGGGTGATTTCGAAACTACGCTATCAGCCTGACTCAGCTCTAGATGAGTATGACTTACAGCTGTAATCCCTCTTCTAAGACAATGCCCTCGGAATTCCCACCCAGGATCTCTGCTTTCCGCTCAAAGATCGTATCCTCCTCCCAACCCCGTCCCGCTCCCATCTCCAATTTACACTTCGTTCTCCACCCAACTCTGATTGATCGGCATCTCCGCCGACCACCCAGAGGGACCCTGATCTCCAACACGCCAGATATCACCTCGTCTTCCCTCGGCAGGTCAGGAGAGCGGGCATGAGGCCATAAGGGGTCATCTGGAGGCTTCATGAATACCATGCCGTGTGTGGGCATACGAATCTGGGGAAGTCAGCTGGGGTCAGGATGAGAAATTGGTTTGAGAGACTTACGTCGAGAGTGATGTTTGCACATTCTGGAAGGCGAGACGGACCGCTCTCTCTGTTTGGTGATAGTAGGCGTAGAAGACTCATCTCGTTCTTGGCCTTACGAGGTAAGGTTTTTGGACGTCGTGAATCGGTCAGAGTTTGAGCGATCGGAGTGATTTATGCGTAGGCCAAACGCGGGCTATATACAGATCCGAGACTTCAGAACATCCACTACCATTGTTGAGATCTCAAAGTTGAGTTTGATGTGTGGGTGGAGAGTGATTGAATTGGACATGTTTCGAAAGGTTGAGATGTTTGAGCTCCGGTGATCCTGGCTGTCAATTTCCCAATCGAGCGACTCAGCTCCTCATTCCTCTGATCCAATGGAATCCTGCCTGTTCTCAGACAAATTAAAGCACTAGTGAGAACCATGAGCCTGAAAGTAGTACTACTAGTAGTAGTAGCAATAGAACCTTTGGGTAGGAGCACATCGTCCCAGATCCCAGTATTGCCAGCATTCTATACCCGAATCCCATTGTCCTCATCTATGTACTGGTCTACGCCTCACCCCTCTCAGCAGCCTCCTTCTGACTCACTGCTGCCCCTCCGCCTACTTCCAGATTATCCGCCGCTTCTAAAGCCCTCATCCGTTCAGCCATATCCTTCACCGTCAGATCACACGCACAGGAGACGAAACCGTGGAGGTGAGGTTTCGTCTCGTCGTGATAGCTCCTGCAGACACGGCACCAGCTGGCCTGTGACGACGCTTGGGTCTCATCCTTCTTCATATCCGTCGATTTGCCGGCCGAGGGGGAAAGGCACGAGTTGCCGCCAGATATGGTGGAATCGCCGCTGTCAGGATTGATATCTGTGTGGAAGGAGTTGCCGCCCTGTTTGCCGGGTGAACCGCGCTCATCTGAAGGGTCAGAATGTACAGCCAAAACATGAAGGATGTCAACTCACACTTTGGCAGATCGAGAGATGTCCGGATCAAAGCGCACGAAGGCAAGATGAAGGGTTTACTGATATCCATACAGCGCATCCCACCTGGGCCCTGATCACGCATCGGTCTCGCTCTGTCGTCTTGACCCCAGACTGAGAAGTATAGCTGATACTGCAGGACATGCGAGACATTGATGGGCGTGATGGTACTGTAAAATCAGTGTAAAGTCAGAAGAGAAGAGACAGGACTCACCCAGGCAAAGTAGATGGCCGCGCATAATCTTCAACAGGCAGATTCGACGAGCCTGAAAATGTACATTCGCCCTCTTCTTCACCTCCCGCCTCCTTACCGCGCCAAAGCGCCACATAATCTAATCCAGGATTCCGACTGGAGGATGGCTTGTCTCCTTGCGAGACAATTGTGAAGACTCGGGTATTGCTTATTGGCTTGCTGTGCTCCGGATCGTCTCGCGGGGAAGTAATTGTGTGTGTTTGTCTGAGTATGAGGGACCAGGCAAAGATGGCGAGTTTAAGATCGGGGCAAGATAGAGTAAGGCGAACATGGATGGGTCCAGCGACGGAAAGCTGAGAAATTCAGCACGCACTCTCGCACTTTTTCCTTCCGTGACTTGCAGCGAGAAGTAAGAACTCACGACATCTGAGGAGATCTTCAAGCTCAAAATCCCAAGGCCGTCCAGAAACGCATTTTGGGTGATATCCAGCTCACTCACATCACCAGTTGGATTAGGATTATACAACACCCCGACGCCCTTGTCGACGTTTAACGTCCCGATGACCCACTCATCCCGATTTTCACCATGAGCCAAGCCGTCCGTTGCCTGATTGACAGCTTGCGATTGTTCGTAGCTAGGGACTAGTGGGAATTGAGATTCTTCTTGGCGAGTGATGGATAGAGATCCAGTGGCGGCAAGTATGGGAGAAACGGGCGCTGGGGATGGTGATCGCGAGGATTCTCCAGATCGTCGTCCGGATCCGTAAGATGATTTCGAATTTCGACGTCGACCATAGCCAAAGAGCGATAATGCCTGGAATGTCGGCAAGCTAGGCTCAGGCATACCCTCGACTTCAGCAAATAGCCGCTGTTGAACGCTTCCGTTTGAATGTTTATCGTGGGGGGCGAGAGTGGAGGGGAGGATTAGGGTGTATTCAAATCTGCCTTATAAGCCCAAAAACAACGTAGTGTGAGAGGAAGCTCACAGTTGTACCCCTTCCATCAAGACAATACCCTCCGAGTTCCCAGCCATCATCTCTGCCTTCCGCTCAAATATCGTGTCTTCCTCCCAACCGCGCCCGGCGCCCATGTTGAGCTTGCAAATGGTCCTCATGCCGACTCTGATGGATCGGCACCGCCTTCTGGCCCCGGACGCAGATGAAGGTACACAGATGATCAAGACGCCAGAGAGCAGCTGGTCTTCTCTTGGTCGTCCGGGCGAGACGGCGTGTGGCCATAGAGGATCGTCGGGAGGTTTCATAAATACGAAGCCATTAGTGGGCATTTGGAGCTAGACACAGTCAGCTGGAGCAATGTCGATGATACAGTGAGGAAACTTACGTCGAGTGTGATTGTTGAAAAATTCGAGAAGACTGGCGGACCAGTCTCTCGAATAGGGGACAGTAGGCGTAAGATACTCATTTCGTCTTCGAGGAATGAGCCGGACCAAACTAGGTATACTGCGATTGGGACACTGTGGGGTGACGGTTGATCTGATCGCTAGGACGGGTCTGCGTAGACTTGATGCTCCAGAGCAGTAGAACCTGATCCATTGTTGCCAAGTTGAAGGTCGATACAAGTGAAGAATGATGATTCATCATGGAGGTCGAGCCAGTGTTGCATGTGCAACCAAATCACCCAATCGAGCTATTTTTGGCTGATGATGTTAATCTTGACACCGATACCCCTCAGGCCTCAGGTCTCAGCTTATCTTTGCCATTTTCCTGCCCCGTTATTCCCAATCTATATACTTCTAAGCCTACAACCACTCTCCGCAGCCTCTTTCCTACACCTCGCTTCTCTCCACCTCTCATCCACGCTGTTTCCCTCAGCCGCAAACATCCTCATCCTACCATCCAGATCTTCCACGTCTAGCCCACACGCGCAGAGCCTCCAACCATGCATATCATACTCTGTCGAATCGTGCCTGACGCAGCATTCCGCACAGAGCTTGACCTGACGTTCTGAGCGTGTTGATCGACTCGATATTGAGAACAAAGAAGCAGTGTCGCTTAGGATATGAGCAGCCGTACGAGGGGAGGAGGGAGAGATGGCAATGTCGGCGATGGCGGGTACGTCGCCGCATTCGGTGCATGGTTCGTCGGATTCACATTGCTCATCTGAGGATATCAGCTGCGAAGTTAAACTCGAATTGAGGTCAACTTACATTTTGGTAAGTCAAGTAATGAAGGTATCAGTGCGCACGAAGGCAAGATGAGCGGCTTGCTGATGTTCATATATCGCATGCCGCCCGGTCCAGGCTGGGCCATTTGCCCTCCTCGATCATCTTCGCCATAGATGGAGAAGTAGAGTTGGAACTGCAGGATGTGCGATACTTTGATCGGCGTCACAAGTCTGAAGAAATCAGCAATGTTCCTTTGTCGCCAAAGAGGGCCAGAGGAGACCTTACCCAGGTAATGTGGTCGGCCGTCCAAAATCGTCCCTTGGCATATTCGCAGATGCCTCCATCATGCACTCTCCCTCATCTTCCCCTTTAGCCTCTTTCCCATGCCATAACGCTGCGTACTCCAACCCTGGATTCCGGGAGAAGGCAGGTTTGACACCTCGCTTGATGAGTGTGAATGTACGGGTAGAGCTGGCGGATTTGTTGATTTCTGGGTCGTCTCGTGGGGAAGCAACAGTGTGGGTTTGGCGCAACGTAAGTGTCCAAGCGAATATTGTGAGTTTGGGATCTGGCGAGGGAAGGGTGAAACGAGCGTGAATGGGTCCGCCGATTGATAGCTGCTAGTGTGAGCGTAATCCTGAGTGTGGGTTGAGCGACTCACGACATCAGAAAATAACCTCAATTCCCATACCCCAAGTTCATCCAAAACCCCATTTTGCATAATATCCATAGTGCTCGCATTCCCAGCTGGATTTGGGTTATGTACAACCATGACATTCTTAACGATTTCAATCGTGCCCATTATCCACTCGTCTTTGCTCTCTGGCCGTTCGATAGGTGATAATCTTGGCGAGTCGATATCCGCCTGGGATTGCTCGTACGTGGGCACCAGCGCAAAGCTGGCTTCTTCTTGTCGGGTGATGACCATTGAGCCGGCTGCGGAGAGCATGGGAGAGAGTGAGGGTGTAAGGGAGCGATGCGACGAGGTGGGGGACGGGGAGCGGGAGGGTTCGCCGCGTTTGAAAGAGCCGTAGGATGATTTCGAAGATCGGCGACGGCCAAAGCTGAACATGGATAAAGCTTGGAAGGAGGGTAGGTCCGGTTCGGGGAGTCCCTCGAGCTCGGCAAAGAGCTCATGGGTGACTTTGCCATTAGGATGCCAGTCGTGAGGTGCAAGAGTGGAAGGAAGGATCAGGGTGAATTCGAATCTGCAAGGTCAGCGCAGTTCCCACTGACTATGGGCGAGACTTACAATTGTAATCCCTCAATCAAAACAATCCCATCCGAATTCCCACCCATCATCTCTACCTTCCTCTCGAATATCGTGTCCTCCTCCCAGCCCCTACCTGTGCCCATGTTCAACCTGGCCTTCGTCCTCAATCCCACTTTGACGGATTTACACCGTCTCCTCGCGCCAGACAGGGTAGGGGGAACATGTATTTCAAGCACACCAGAAAGGAGTTGATCATCCCTTGGTCGACCAGTAGAGCGGGAGTGAGGCCATAGTGGATCATCTGGGAGTTTCATGAATATCAGTCCATAAGTCGGAAGGTGGAGCTGGGTATTAGCTTGTGTCTCGCTTATGGGAGTAGGAAGACTTACTTCTAGTGTTATCTTGCTACATTCTCGCTTGGTTGACGGACCAGCTTCTCGAATAGGCGCCAAGAGTCGTAAGGCACTCATCGTAGATCTATAGATGGGGTTCGGTGTCGGGATATAACTAGAATGAGTAGTAGGCAACCGAGGTAGAGATGCGCGAGTAGAGGAATAGCGGAATACATCCTCCTTAACTCTTTGAGCTTGCATTACTTTACATACTTTCTCGGCCCCGAGTCAAGAATGACCATGACGCAGCGTTGACTGTATAGCTTGTTTCATACTGAGCCGAAGGCTGAGTAATCGCGCTCTGATTGTAGTAGTGGTTGAGTCGACACGCCGCGTCACAATCAGCTGCAATCAGGCGCGTCCGCGTCGGATCCGAGCCATGCCGGCATGCTTAATCATCGGACTGACTTTAGTCCGAGGTTCTACCGCCTCTGTCGCTCTCGACTTCGAGTCGAGTCATGAACCCATGCATATAGGCTGTATGTATAACTGTGAATATGAGCTTAGGCCCGCGTCATTATCATGTACCATAAGTGAAGGACTCACAACACAAATACGGGAAACCGGGGAGTAACATACGAACGCCGACCCATTTCCTCCGGGTCCTCTCCGCACTCTCCCTGGTCTGCCACCCCTTCCTTTCCTCCATTCTCTTGCCTACTTCCCCTCTCTTGCCTACTCCCCCTTGATCCCCAACCCACCACCCCCTCCCACACGCTTGAACCGTCCCTCAATTTCCTTCCGACTGCGCCACCGCTGTGTCCGCCTCCAGCCCGTTTCGAAAAATGCCCGAATGTAGGAAAATGAGAAGATGATGAAGAAGAGGAACGTGGACGGCGCTGCCACCTTCCAGAAATAGGTGCTTGACTGCTCGATCTCTATAAGGTGTAAGCTTGCAGTCCAGAGCTTCTACTCCCCGATTCTGCTAACTTACCAGGCATCGTGGTGAAGTTCTAAATGGTCAGCGAGAGGCCTGAGGGACGCAGGGAGGGATAGGGAGGGAAGGGGGAGAACTTACCATTCCGAAATATGATGAAATGAAGGTGAGGGCTATACAGATCAGCGTATGAATTGCGACGGGGCGCTGTGGACATGGCGAAGACTCACGCAGGAAGATGACAGTCACAATACTCAGTCGTTCCATCGACTCGTTAGTCTGGAAAGAGAGTACATTCTGGACAATCAGCCAAATTGTTCTTTCCAGTCCTCCCCGCCCTGTCGGCCAAGACTTACAAAGACGTATTCCGTCAGATGATCACAAGAAGCGACAAACTGGTCCATACTACTGACCACCATCTCAAGATGATCAATCACATCCCCCATATACACCTTTGTAAGTGACGAAAAGTATCCACCTGCCGGCGGTCCAGCTGTAAACCCACTCCCTCCCTCCCCACTGGCCCCCATGACCGACTCTGAGACAGGCGGTCTAGGACTGGTACTAATAGGGATATAAGAACGGTTACTTCCAGGTTCTTCCCTCGGTGTAGCCCATCCCGGAACGCCCAATCCACCCCTTTGGTTCATATTCCCACCACCAGAGGGATGCACGACTTCGGGTATAGTAAGACTCGTGACGGAATTACTGGCTCCTGTTGATGTGCCGCCCGTGTTGGCTCCGGCAAGAGATATAATACTTCCGCCTCTTTCTTTACCCTTGACGGGGATTGCAGACGCGGCGGCTGATCGCTGGGCGTCTTGATCTCGGATATTACAGGTGATGTGGAGTAAGGGAGTGATTGATCGTCTGAGTCGGATAAGCTGGGAAGATAGGACGTGGAGGTGTCGGACCGTGTCCATTTGTGGATCGACGAGGACTGAGGCTTCGAGGTGGAGGATCTCAGCTTCGAATGTTTGGGCGACCTGGATGTTAGCTTTTATATACCGAAACTATCAGAAGCGATGAGAGGGAGGGCGAGGGAGGAAAGCAGAAGCCATCGTGATATTCTTATAGCTACGGTTAAACCTCTACTCACCTCAACAGCCAAATCCGCCGCAATGTCCAAAAACGCCTGAGCGAGCATACTGACATCCGCACTCCGTCTGAGCAGACTCTGATCATCCTCCAATCGCTCATAAATAGGATTGACAACTTCTCTGAAACGTTTCTGAGAAAGAGTAATGATGGTTCCTGAGTATTAGCTCGATCCGGCAAGCGGCATGTGTTTTCCTGGAAGAGTGAAGGAAGGTACGATGGGAAGCCTAGGAGTATAGGAAAGGGAATGAACATGTGAGCAAGACATACCTTCTCTAGTCATGAATATACTCATTATTCCTCTTCGGATAGGAACCATATATTTCGCTGATAATTGATCCACCGTCAACCTGTGCGCTTCTTTCTGGTATGGCTGGAGTATTAGCGGGATTTGGACCCTTAGGAATGGATGCAAAAGAAAGATAGGCGGAGAGAGGGACAACTCACAGATTCACCACCTTGCAACTTTGTACCGGCCAAACTAGGTTCAAAAACCCCTTCAACACCTTCCGGCAATCTCAATCCAGAGCCGTTCCACCCTGACTGTCCAGTCTGTCCCTGGCCTCTCCTCTTCTTATCGGCCGAATGATCCGAATGACTACCCAACACCTCTTTAAGTCGCTCTATCGTTCCCTTCCGTTTAGGTCCACCTACCCCTCGCGCACCTGCAGTTCCATCAACTGCAGAGCCCGCTGCGCCCAATTCAGCATCACTATCTCCGAACCCTCCCGTCCCCGGCCCACTTGCAAGGCCTGAAGTACCGTGATAGTGATCCCCCTGGTCATCTTCCTCAAATACACCATTTTGGAGTGCTTCCTCAATTGCCGCTTCATCTTCATGGTGCGTGTGATGGATTAAGAGCTGGAGATAGAGGTGTGAACGGTAGAAATCTAATTTGGACCGGGGGGAATTGGAGGAGCGGAGTGCATCTTCGACGGCGAGGGGGTGGAGGCTGGGGATTAGTGAGTGTCAGTGGGGAGGGTGGAGAGAGTTAAGTGGTGAAGGAGCATAGAGGGGTGGGTGAACAGTAGATAGGAGAGAAGGCAGGTAGGAGAGAGGTCAGGATGGGAGAAGGAGATCCAGACAGGATGGCGAAGATGACTCACTTATAATGCAAAGTTAAAGTCTTGATGACTTCCCAATTTAACCCTTGGATATGGACTGATGATCAGCAACTATTGACAACATCTATCTTTATGCCCAATCACTCCCAACTGAGCAGCCGGATAAGCTGTCGTGCCCGCCATACCAACTCTCACCCACTAACCCCTCCCATTCCCTCTTACATCCCGACCAATCCAGTCGATTTCGTCCAGAGAACAAAGTAGGAATTGCACACTCACTCCATCTTACTCCAACCCCTTTCCCATCTTTACCCACTTTCCTCTTCCCTTCACCATCCAACCATTCACCAAGTCTTTCTCCAGGGAATTCAACCCTAAAGTTCATATCTGATTCTTCTTCATCTCCATCATATTCCCCTTGTCCACCTCCACCACCTCCTCCTCCACCACTACCACCACCTCCTCCACCACCCATCCCACCACTCACCCCGCCCACCCCACCCCCACCGCCCGCCCCGCTCGCTTCACTCGCCCCCGGCACATAATTCGCATAATCCACAACAGTAACCGTTGTCGCCCCCTTTAACCCCCCATAAGCCTCCTCATCCCTCCTACTTCTCACATCAACACCAGGCTCATCACCCGTCCCACCCCCAGGTTGGGATAACCACCTATACCTTGGTTTACTCCCCAACCCGGAGCTCTTCCTTCGCGCTTCAGGCGATCCAGGCTGTCCACTTCCCGCCGTCCCCGCGCCCGCCCCCGCGCCAAATCCTCCAAAAGACCCAAAGAATCCAGGCGATGAAGGGGGTTCACTACCCCCTGCAGTTCCGGAAGAATGATGAGATTGATGGCTCCTCTGCCTTGCCAATCGGCCTGCATCAATAGATTTTCTAGGTGGTCGGAATCGGATACTGGCGCCTGGTCTTTGGGTAATGTCGGATCCTCCAGGTGTTGAAAGGCCTGATCGGTGTGGGTGAGAGGGATCGTCCAAAAACCTAACGGGTGAAGGGAATGGATCTTTGAATATGTTGATGTGAGGATCGAGTGTTGGTGAAAGTGCACTACCGTCCAATTGGGCAGATCCAGATTGGGGATGATCGTCGAGATTCTCCATTGGGTCAAAGTCGTTGCCTGAACCTGACGTTAAGCGGTGAGCAGCCCGAACGGCCATTACTTTCGAAATGAGAGATGAGGTGTTTGAGGCTGTTGAGGTTGATGAAGGGTTGGAAGTTGGGGAAGGCCGAGATGGTCCAGAGGGTTGGGTAGGAGGGGAAGTGGATGTGGCGCCGTACGAGGGGGGAGAGTTTGAGGGCATTGTGCCTAGGTTTTCGGGGTGGGATAGGTCGAGTCTAGGACTGAGTGTATAGCAAAGGCAGTGCTCTTTCTTTTGTATAGGAAAGGACAGACCGGCTGTAAGTGATAGGGAGATGTATCTTTTGGACTTTCTGCGATAGATGGACGGTAGTGACGTCAAACGGCAAGGCGGAGTTTACCGCAGATACCTCCAAAGCACCTAACGAGTACTGTGTATGACACCACCCTCCTCTGCTGATTGAGTTGTGCTCAACTAGCCAACGCGGGCATGCTAGCGGGTCTTAAGAGTCGCCAGCCAAGTGAGCTGACCTGAGTCGGAATCGCCACAAGCAGGCCAAACGAAAGATGCATCATCCCCCGCTCCACCCTCACTAGTCCCCCCCACTACTCTCCGACCTTCTTTGCCTTGCCCTATTGTATAAATAGCGTACGAGGGGTGTGATTTGTGGTTTATGATGGGTATGTAGGGATGAGGGATTGTAGGGTCAAGAAAAGCCTAGGTCAGCTGTTGTCCTCTTCGATTGTATGGGCTGTTCAGGCGACTGTCTCATTCCTGCTATTCCTTTCCTTCGAGTCTCCACAAAGCAGCTTTCATCTCCTTCCATACCGCCTCTCACGTGGACTGCTTGCCCCCTTCACGATCCAATGACTTACCCGGATGTACTGCACGAGCTGGAATCCTGAACCGAGGAACGCAGTAGACCAGAGGACCATGTAGGCGCCTGTACACGAAAGTTGACGAAGGCAGAGACGAGCGAGAAGAGGAGTGGAGAGATAATGGCGATAGTGACAAATAGGATAGGCGTAAAAGAGAGTGAAGAAAAGCAATCAGCTTTGTTCCTCTGCTTTCAAGCCAAACACTCACTGAAATAAAGCTTCGACCTGGCTCCTCGAAGATAGACGAGGTTTTTACCAGCTTCGGCCTGGGGTATCAGCAGATGTAAACATTAGGGATGGGCGAAGGAATCTCGCGGGGCAGTCTTTTGCGTCGACATCAAGGGTCCGCTTTATTGACCACGAGACCGTTTCTTCCCATGATCAACATCGCCATCCCCAGGTATTCAATGAGCGTGTCCGAAGATTCTCTATCTGGCCGAATCTCCAAGTAGATCCTTTCGTGCTTCAAGAGTGTGATATACCCGGCCAATTGACAGAAAAGACAAACCTGGAGCGCGACCTGCTTTTGCCTAATGTGAGGCTGTTCTAAGGGTATTAGCTCGGTTTTTTTTCCCTACGTTTCCTGACAGAAGAGATTGGCAGCTCACTGTTTACTACCCAGTCGATCATGTTGTCTAGTTATTGACGGTGTATAAGGTAGGTTACTATAGGTATATCTCTAATTCGCTGGTTGGCGTCTCCGCTCCTTTCCGGCTGGGTAACGTAAGACATTATTTTTATCCTGGTTTAATTATATTTATCCCACAAAAGTCTGAGTGAGATGCCACCAGTCAGATGCAAAATTGCACTTCCAACCTATACATACATCTACCTATACACAATGGACGTAGCTCAAGATCTAGCAGAGTACGCAGCCAAGCAGTGAGTCCCAGAGCTCCATAGAGTATAAAGTAGGCTAAATCTCAGCGCAAATGATGTGCTTGAGCGATCTGTCCCTATCGAAGTCGATGCGGGTCTACTGGCAGCATTTGATAATACCCCAGTAGAGGCTGAGGCATATGCGTAAGTACCATACTTACACAACCCTAATAATTACTGACCCTCAGCAATCTGAACCCCCACCTTCTAGCGCTCACTCTAACATCCACCGCCTCCCTCCTTGCCGCCCTCTTCACTCTCCCAAGGGCTATATCGACCACAGGACCCATAGCGACTTTACCACCACCTACAACGCTGTTGCCGAGAGAAAAGGCACTGCCGAAGCCTAAAGAACCGACGAAATGGGAGAGATATGCGAAGGAGAAGGGCATCAGTCATAGGGTTAAGGATAAGAAGGAGTGGGATGATGAGAAGGGTGTTTGGGTGAATAGATGGGGGAGAGATGGGAAGAATAGGGAAGGGGAAGAGCAGTGGTTGCATGAGGTGAAGGCAGGTGCGTACAGTTGAAGAGGCAGCCCCTGCTGCCGGTTTTTTTCAACTTCATCTAGAGAAAAGGGGAGCTAGAAATAAGGAGGGAGTAATCTGGGTGTCTTCACACCCAGCTCTGGTCTTGCTTTAACCCTGTCCCTTTTCTGCTCCAATTGCTTTCCTCCCTTTCCTTTTCATACCCACATCTGTTCTGTCTTTGGACCTCTACTGACAGCCAGGTGACGGCGCAGACCACGACCCCGCCGCTACCCAACGTGCCGAGCGTAAAGCCCGAGTAACCAAAAATGCCAAACAAAACATGGCCAACACCAACCGATCCATCAACTCTTCCTCCTCTGTCGATCCAAACGTCGCCAAACTCCGTGCCGACAAGATTAACTCACGCACCAAGCGAAAGACAGAACTCGACCGAACATTGCTCATTACCAGCACGGCCACGGCGAGTATGGGCAAATTTGACAAGAAGATTGAAGGGGAGCCTAAAGTCAAGGGTGTGAAGCGCAAGTTTGAGGCGAATGAGTTGAAGGGTGATGGGTATGGAGATGAGAAGGAGCGGCAGATGGGTGTTTTGAAGAGGGTCGAAAGAGGGGAAGGGAAGAAGGTTAGGAAAGGTGGTGAGGGGAGAGAAGGGGATGTTAATGCTAGAAAGGCGGTCAGGTATGAGGGGAAACAGCAACGCGCCAGGGCGAAGAAGTAGGCGAAGGGCGAGGTGATGGATGGGACGGATGGCCAGAGGGGGGAATGGTCTGAGCAGGGAGAGAGTTTAGGCGGGATCGCTGCCAGTCATGCTCTTGCTGCTGCTTTCTTGCGACATAGTGTGTATTAGATTTCATATTTCATGCTACTGTATGTGCTTAATCCACCTGTGCTGGGTCTATTAACCCTTGCATCTTGAGAATTATGCCCATACACCTCGAGCCTCCTACAGCCAAATGAGATGACGTGGTATTTTCCCACACGCGTCACCTGGATCCGGACGCGACTTGCTCCTCCCTCGGCTTCAACATTTTGACCTTTCGTCATACATTCATCCAGTATCCATACGCGCCATGTCCACAGTCACCTTTGAGAATGGTCAGTTGGCTCCCTCTTACATGGCCAAGTGTAGAGGGACGTAGCTGATGAGGTAGTGTTCCATGGTGAATCGTCAGATTTAGGAAGTAGGTCTACTCTGTCTAATGGCTGGACTCTATCTTGTCTAGTTTGACACTTGAGCTTCTGCTCTGTTGGTGTACCTCACTAGCCTTCCCTTTCTCAATCTGAGAGACGGGATCCAGGCTCTCTCCTCATTTCTCATCGTCCACAGAGGGAATGCTTTAACCCGGCGCTAGACCTTCTTCTCCCTAGTCGCCACTCTTCAAACAACACCCAACCTCCCATCCTCTCCCAAATCCACCATCCCAACTCTCACCTCTTCTCTCTCCACCTTCCCCCACTACTCCAAAGTCAGAGCCCCGCTAACACGCAGAACTCCGATTCAACGCAGCAGGTTTCGGTTGGAAATCATACACTTCCGAATCAGCCGAACCGCTCACGTTTTCCGGACCTGATGTGAAGAATGCAAGTTGGGTCAGAGTGGCCAGGGGGTTTCAAGTCAGGATGGGGTTGAGGGGTGGGGAGGGGAAAGTGGCCAGGGTCGGGTTTGAGGGATTTAAACGCGAGGTGAGTTAAGAAGAGGCTTGGGCTGGGTTGGGTTGGGGTCTTGTTGTGTTGAGATTGTGGGGTGTAGAGTCGGGATTCCGGTCGGGGATAGTGAGGGTTCCAGGCGGGATGAAGCCATACTTGCTCTGGGGCTGGGGTCGAGGGGAAACTGAGCATGAGGAGGAGACGCTGAGCGGGCGGCGGCTTTCGGTCGTGAAACCATGGTGCGAGGAACAAGGAAGGAAAGATGTGCGAAGATACAAAGAGAGCCATGGCGGAAATGGGGAATTCCAGGATATGGGATCGGCGCATGAGAGAGCGGGTATGGATTTGTATATGGGATCTGGGAGGCTAGGCTTTTCGGTGGGGCTTAATGAGAGGTAGATATGTGGTGATTCACAAATGAGAAAGGTGGCAGAGAGTGGGAACGCATATTCTGAAAAGGAGGAGAGGGACGCCCCGGGCATTGAGAAGAGGAAAAAGACGCGTGATGGGTTCCTCAAGGGACACAATCATGATTTATCGAAAGGGATGTAGGAAACGGTCATCGGAGAGTTGGGGCGGGGGAGGGAAAGAAGGGTTGTGAGGTTACCTGTACTGGGACTTTTCCACTGCTCCTCCTCCCTCTCACTCCGCTCTCTGCTCCTTCTTCTATTCCGCCCTCAGCTCGTACTTTACCTCTGCTACGCCTCTGTCTTGACTTTCCTCTCGGCTCACTTTATGTCCTACTGCTACCACGAATGGCCAGCTGACATTGCAGGACTTTGATAAAGTCAAGCGAACGCTCGATGAATATTTCAGCATCAAGCTTGAGGCGAAAGATATCAGTTTGAAGGGTTGGAATTGGGGAGAATTGCAAGTTCAGGGTGAGTCGGCGCTGTTAGTGAGGATTAGGCTTTGATTTGCCCGGGGCAGTAAGGCTTGGGGGTGAGATCTTGGCGGACTGGCTTCGGAAGTCTGTTTTGGTTATTGGCGCGCTGGAGGCGGAGGACGAGGACGCTAGCTTGGGTGAGGGGATATGGCCTGAGGGTGGATGGTTGTGAAGAGGTCAGGATGTACGATGGAGCTTGGGTGTAGTCTTGACATGGACCTAAGCGGTGGTAGGACCAGTCTGGGTGATACACCACCACTCTTCGCCAAATCCGCTCGTATCTGACTGATACACCCCCGCTCCCGTTGCCCAAAACACATGCTGACCCAACAGGAACCGACATCCAATTCCAAATCCAATCCAAACCATCCTTCGAAATCCCCCTTTCAGTAATCTCCAACTCGAACATTGCGGGTAAAAACGAGGTAGCTCTCGAATTCACCCCACAACCAATAATCATAGCATCCAACGACCTAAAGACAAGGCAACCGGACGAATTAGTCGAAATGAGATTCTACGTTCCTGGAAAGGCTACAAAGGCCGGATCAAAGTCCAAGATCAAGGCAAAGAAGGAGGAAGGGGAGACGGATGATGAGGAGGAAGATGATGATGAAGAGGAAGAGGTGGAATTGGATGAAGATGGGAATGAAATCACAGCTGCTGAAGCTATGCATCGACAAATTACGGATAGGGCGGAGATTGGAGGTAATGTCGGAGATAGTATTATTGTGTTTGATGAGGTTCTGGTTTTGACGCCTAGGTGAGTTTGGGCTATGGGTGGAATTGGGGTGGGGTTGCGTGTGTCTCCATCTTTTTGTTCTTCCCCCACTTGCCTACCCCTTCTTTCGCTCTCACGTCTCAAGCTACTTCCCATCCTGTGTCTACACCTTACCTACCCATATCCCATGTTTATTGCCCAAACACTCCTCTACCCTGACCCCTATCCAGCCAATCCTCCCCCGCTTGACTATCCAGCAACACAATCTTTTCTTCCTTCTTCCAACTTCTCCAACCTCTCCGTCTATCCCCTCCCACACCCTATTCTCTGCTACGTTTCTGCGCTAACTCCACCAGAGGCCGATTCTCCATTGAATTCTTCACCGATTCACTCCGCCTAGTCGGTAAATCCACAGACTACCGCGTCCCTTTCACCGCCATCCACCGCGTATTCCTCATTCCTAAAGTGGATGATCTACATGTTCAGCTTGTACTAGGTCTCGACCCGCCCATTAGGCAAGGCGCGACTAGGTATCCGTTCCTTGTAGCCCAGTGGCCAAAGGATGAGGAGGTGGATGCTGAGTTGAATTTGGAAGAGTGAGTTTTGGATTGGGTTTTGGTACTGGGTCTGGGTCTTGGGTATGGGTTGGGGGTTGGAGTGGGTTGTCGGTTGTTGACGGATGTTGCCAGGAAGGGAGGAGGGAAGGGTGGGAGGTTGGGGAGGATTGATGATTGTGGAAATGTAGTTTGCGGATGTTGGACGCGGGGATGATGCTCAACTTTGAACGATTGGTCAGAGATTCACGACGCTATCCTGAGGTGGGGACTGACAAGGAATGGAGGAGCGGTTGGACAGCAGACAGATTTGAGTTTGGAGCTGACCCTACCAGCGACGAATTGGCCAAATACCCCGGATTACAACGTAAATACGAAAACCCGACATTCCAGGTTATTTCGCTCGTTCTTAAAGCTTTGACTGGGAAGAAGATCACACCGCCTAGCTCGTACAGAACGTGAGTTGTTTTGATCCTTCACGGGTCTAGCCGTCATCGCTATCCTTCCTCCTACTCCAACCACCCAGACTTCCGTCATCCCCTACTCCACCTTTTCTCATCTCCCTCTCTACCCCAGCGATCTTCACTAACAGCCCCAGCGCCCAAGGCTTCACCGGCGTGAAAGCCAACGTCAAAGCAGTCCAAGGCGAACTCTACTTCCTGGAAAAGGGTCTCATCTTCATTGCGAAGCAACCCATCCTCATCGATTTCTCAAAAACCGAATCTATCGCTTTCTCCCGCGTCGGCGGTGGAGTAGCCTCAGCAAAGACATTCGACATGCGTGTCGTGTCTAAATCGGACTCAACATCCGACCATGTCTTTTCTGCTATTTCAAAGGAAGAGGTGGATGGGATATCGGCATTTTTGGGTGGGAAGAATGTTCGACTTAAGAATGAGATGGAGGAAGTTGGAGGGGATGTGGATATGGATGATTTGGATGATGAGGATGAGGCGGCACTGAGTGATGATGATATGAGTGATGCGAGTATACAGAGTGATGATCGGAAGAATAAGAAGAAGGGGCGGGCTGGGGATAGAGGGAAGAAGAGCTCGGGGGCGGAAGCGAGGAGGGGTGGAGGGGATGATGAAGATGATGAGTCTGGTGAGTTTAATTCTCTGACCTTCTTGTCCCTACATCGGATATCTTACATCTTCGTCTACATTCTATATTCTAGATGGAGCAACCCCGGCTGACCTATCAGAAGAAGACGAAGATTTCCGGGGATCATCATCCGACGGCGGCTCACCTTCGGACTCCGACTCCGACTCGGACGCAGGCAGTAATGCCGATGGAGGTGGCGAGTCTGATGCTTCTGATCCCATGATGGAAGAATTGAAGAAGAAGGCGGCGGCTAAGAAGAAGGATAAGGCTGCGGCGGGTGGAGGAGCCAAGGCGGCGGCTGGGAAGAAGACTAAGAAGGGGGATGAGAGTGGGAGTGAGGTGGAGAAACCTAAGAAGAAGAAGAGTAAGAAGGATTAGATTGAGCGTAGGTGCGCTTTGCAAGAGGGTCTGTAGTCAGGCGGGGAGGTGATTAGGGTGAAGGTTGGTCGTGGGTGGCCAGGACGTGATGGAGCACCGGTGTAAGAATGGGAGCTGGGGGAAGTGGCTGATTCCTCGTGCATACTTTCGTATCCTAGTGATTGGAGTCCACTCATCTCATCACTGATTCATGGCTCGGCCTTGGAAGGTGATTACGCAAACTACTCAAACTGACCAAAGGATGGACGTTGATATCCATACTGACCACATCATATGAGTACTACCCTATGACTACGAACATCGAAATGCTAAACAGCCTCCTTCCGACCGGCTACCTCGTCACTGACGCACTTGGACGAGTCCAGCTCCTCTTCGCCAAGAGTATGGCTCGGCCTATCCAAATACCGTACCTCGTGAATCTCCATGGGCCCCTCCTCTGGCTTGAGATCCTTAGTTCGCCAAGCCGGTAGGCCCGAGAGATGTAATGCGTTGATCCTGATGTCAGCTGACTAAGACCGATCACTCACTGTTCGATACTCATTCCCTTGGTCTCGGGTATACAGAAGAAAGCAAAGGCAAGATTGAGCGCTAAGAAGCCCGCCCACAAGAAACAGATCCCCGTACCAATCCTAGCCTGAATCTGAGGGGCGACGATGGCGATGAGAAGGTTGAATAGCCAATTAACACCGGTGCCGAGGGTGACACAGAGACTGCTTAGGCGAATGGGGAATGTCTCGGCGCAGACCACCCAAGCGACGGGCCCCCACGAGGCCGCAAACGCAGCAATGAATAGACAGGTGAAGGCAATGAGGATATTTCCGGCGATGGGTCTGCCTGGGTACGCTTGGGAAACGGAACCAACGACGAGCTGGCCAATGAGCATGGTGGCTGCGCCGTAGAGGAGGACGGGGCGGCGACCGGCGCGATCAACGAGGAAGATACCGGGGAAGGACGCAACGACATTGACGGACGCCAGGATGATTTGAAAGACGTAGGTGTCGGCCAGACCGGCGGCCTGGGCGAATTGAACACCGTAAGAGAAGAAGAAGATGATCCCAGTCACTGATGAGTCAGTTTGGTGCGAGTTGCAAATCTCACCTTGCTGGCCAACTTGGACCAAAATACCAATCGTAGTCCGCCAGGCGATTCTGTCCTTGGTGGAGAAGCACTCTCGGTAGCTCGCCTGACCACGATCATGATCCACCACAGCCGAAGTACGCATCGCCTGCAGTTCTTGCTCAACAGCCCAGTCGTCCACAGGGAGACCGCGAAGGCTGGACAGATTTTTGCGGCACTCTTCCCAGCGGCCCAATTTGGCGAGAAAGCGTGGCGATTCGGGGGACAGGATAAACCCAACGAGTAGGAGGAGGGAGAATACCATCTGGAGAGCTACAGGGACACGCCAACTGATGGGTCAGGCCTGAAAGTGGGAAACAGCAGAATACTCACCTGATATCAGAAGCATCATACCGACTCATCCCCCAATTGGTCAGACTGACTCCCAAGATACCGAGGGTGATGCAGAGCTGGAAAGAGCCAGTGACTAGTCCGCGATTCTTGGGAGGAGCGACCTCGGCCTGGAAGACGGGGACGAGACCAGAAGTGGCGCCAATGCCGAGTCCGATGAGGAACCTTGCTGCGCAGATTTGGGCGTAGGTGTTTGTGGCAGAAGTCTCGATGGCTGCTCCGATGAAGTGGATAAGGATGAATGCGATGCAAGTGCGTCGCAGACCGTACTGCCTATCAATACAGTACTCGAGTCAGGGTAAAGAACTTACACGTGAAGAAAAGGCACCAGACCCGACAGCTCCGAAAACAGCGCCTGCACTCAAGAGCCCAGTAATGGCGCTCTGGCGAGAGGTGCTGATTACGCACAGTCCCTCAGCACATTCGCCAAAGCGACGCTGGTAAGACTGCATGCTAAATAGCCCACTACCCTCTGAGGCTCCCCATCCTGCCAAATTCAGCTCAGGTATGATCACTCTGGTGGCGGGACCTACCGAAAATCACTCCAGCTGCTGATTGGGCTAGGGAGAGCGTCATTGCTTTTGAGCTGCTAGGTGGGGTCATTTTGGGACAGTTGAACACTGTAGTCAATGCCCTTGAGAAGCGTTCTGGTCTACATCTCCATTTCCTCACGTTCATATCTTTGCCAGTTCTTGCCTCGAGCCATACATGCCTGCTGTTACTGTCGAGACAAGCTGGACCCATTACAATATTGCGATCAGCCGATATCTTTGCAGTTTACCGACGAATGTCCGAGCTGTGCCCGAGCAATCTCCTCCATCCTTACTCGAAATGGCAATTCGACACTTGTGCCAGTTTTCGTCGCTGTTTCAAAGGTATTTCTAGCACTCCTTACCCGGCATAGCACCGACCAGCCCCCACTTCGGACAGCATCGGTCTTCGGAGAAGAGAATAGGGGCAACATCGGGGCAGCATGGGGATAATCATGCCCCACACCGTGGGAACTACCAAAAGACCTCGGGGGTACAAGTAGCCCAATCGCCCCTCTTTGTTTACCCCCATCTCTCTTTGCTTCACCTACCATGTCGCCCGTCAACTTTACAGACCTCCCCAACAATACCAACTCATCATGGTGGAGAGATGCTGGGATGCGTCGCGGCATGCTGCACGTATTTATCCTCTACACTGCTGTCTACTCGCTCGGCTACGACGGCTCCCTCTTGAATGGTCTGCAGGGTCTTCCCGCCTGGCAAAGCAACTTTGAGCAGCCTGCCGGGGTCCAGCTTGGTCTCATTGCCGCCACTTACTACCTGTAAGTCGCTGCAGTATGTACGCTTTCACTGAGCTGATATCTAGGCCCAAAATCCCTACTACCTTTGTTGTTGCCTGGATGGTCGATCGCTATGGTCGAAAGATCCCTCTTGTACGTCTCTTGTCTCTGAACCAAGGCCTACCTTTGTACTAGAGCTCAGCTAACATACAGTACGTTGGAGCGGTCTTTATGCTGGCTGGTGCAATCATGGGTGGTCTAACTCATACTCGTGCCGAGCTTATGGGTGCAAGGGTGTTGCTAGGTGTGGGAACTGCTTTTGCTCGTGAGACCTAAAAACTCTGCCTTGCCATGCCCTCGCTGACTCTTAGAAATTACTGCTTGTTCCTTGATCCCTGAGCTCGCCCACCCCCGTATCCGTCACATGGCTGGAGGTTTCCTCAACACCACCTACTTTGTAAGTCCTACCCAAAGCCAAATTGAGATCATGCTGAGATATAGATCGGCTCCATCTTCTCCTCGTGGCTGTGCTTTGCAATGGTCTACTACCCCGGCGGCGGCAAAGACAACTGGTCTTGGCGTATCCCCACTCTCCTTCAAGGTATCGGACCCGTCATCCTCGCCGCCGGCGTATGGTTCGTTCCCGAATCTCCTCGTTGGCTCGTCAGCAAGGGCCGAACCGAGGAAGCCCACGCCATTCTCGCCAAGTACCACGCCAACGGCGAGATGCAGGACCAGCTTGTCTTGCTGGAGGTTCACGAGATCGGTACCGCCGTCGAGAAGGATCGTCAGACGGCCGCCGGAGGCTGGCTCACCTTCTTTAAGACCGCCGGTAATCGTCGTCGTTTCTTTGTTATCATCATGATCGGTACGGCTACCCAGTGGATTGGAAACGGTCTCGTCGTGAGTTATTGCAGCAACATGAGACTGTACTCGAAGCTGATAATACTAGAGCTATTTCCTGGTGCCCATCCTTAAGCAAATCAACATCACTCAACCAGCCCAGACCACCGGGATCAACGGCGGTATCGCCATCTGGTCATGGTTCGCCGCCATGCTCGGTGCTTCCCTCTCGGACAAATTCGGCCGTCGATCCCTTTTCCTCACCTCCCTTCTCGGCTGCCTCGCCTGCTTTATCCTCATTACGGCTCTCTCTGGCAGCTTTGCCTCATCCGGCAATACCACCACCGGCATCGCTATGATCCCCTTCCTCTTCCTCTTCAACTCATTCTACGCCATCGCCTTCACACCCATCCCCCTCCTTTACGTCCCCGAAATTTCACCCTTTGCGCTCCGGGCCAAGTCGGCGGCACTACTCCTCCTCTCTCAGAACATTGCGCAGGCATTCAACCAGTTCGTCAACCCGGTGGCGCTTGCAGCCATAGCCTGGAAGTACTTTATCGTCTACGTCGCGATCATCTCCGTCTATTTTGTGCTGTTCTACTTCTTCTGTCGCGAGACAAAGGGGTTGACAGTGGAGGAAGCTGGTCTTGTGTACGACTCGGCCGTTATGCGAAAGCGTGGGGCAGATATGGAGGCTGCCATTCAGGAGGAGGCACAAGGGGATGAGCAGGATCTTGGGGAGGTGAAAGAGGTCTTGTCGCACCACGAAGAGAGGCGAATCTAATTGCATTTCAAAACTCCTCATTCCTTATTTCCGAGTTTGTTGGCTTCCATATACCTCTTTCCTTCATTTGATTAGCTATTCGTCCGATGCATAATTTGATCAGATCTCATGCCCCGACTCAGAGGCCTTCCGTCATCAGACACACGCCCTCTGGGTTCTGTTTAAGCTGAAATCTGATATCATAACAGACAACCCCCGTTTCTTGTGATTACAACCAAGCAGCCATAGGGACTACCGAGCACATCTAACATCAACATAGCCCACAACCAAAACTCACACTCTCGATCTGCGTCAACAGCGTCAAGAAGCTCATGAGCACGTCGACGTGCTGGTCAACGGGTTCAACCCCTTGTACGGATAGTGAGGATGACTGTGCGATCGGGCTGGCGTCAGGTGAGAGTAGCGTGACTACCACGTTGCGGACTTTGTTGACGAGGGAGTGAGAGTTGGCTGATACCTGTTGGTCAGCTTAGAATCTGGGATGGTAATAAATTAGACTCACAGCTTCGAGCGGTATGCTGTATATGTCAGCATTGTCTCAGCTCATAATTATACGACTCACCTGTTTAGAGCATGCAGAAGATCGCTGATATTGGACTGCATCGTATCCACACCAAGCGCAGTCTGCTCCAGAAGCGCCTCAATACCTTTACGTGCTGGCGTGCCAGGAGCGCCTCCGTTCGTTCTGAGCTTTTCTCGGCAATTTCTATCATCAGCACGAACCATCCAAGCACTTACAATAAAAGCATACGAGCTATCGCCCGCGTAACGTGCAGATTGGCCTTCATCACTTGCCAAGCCATATGTGGATCCTGCGCCGACATGCCACCTGAAGGAGCGCTGTCGACCGAGGCTTGACGATACTCTGGACGCAGGGATGAATCGCCAAAGGTGGAATGACTAAGATCAGCGGAGAGAGCAAGGTAAGCTTACTTGTCAGGCGAAGATAGATTGAGCGAGTCTACTCGTAATTGAGGCGGTAAGGACCTGTATGTTCGTTGAAGGCGATCAAAGATGTCCTGGAGCTGCCGAAGGATACCCAAAAGAGCAGAGGGGGATAGATGTGTGCTGAGCTGGCGACGGAGTAATACGGCTTCTCGAATCAAACTAGCATTAGTCACTGAAGAAAAATCACGTACCGAAAGGTTGCGCAGGCGATGCTGATCTTGTCAGCTCGAGTCTTGACGAGTATGTTGGTGACTAGCCTGAATCCAAGTATCCTGGGTATAGATCCTGGTAGCGGGTTTCTGATACCAGTGGGAGTAATATACTCGTCGTCCCTGTTGATCAGTCACATTCCCAAACGCAATCAGCGGCCCTAGGCCAAAGTCAAGGCCTTCTTTCGAGAGCCTTAACTATGACACAGTGCCCTCAAAATCGCCTCGCTGTATCTCCGCGCTGACTTCATCCTCTCTCAGCCAGCCCGCTTCGCTATACACCCTTCTCTTGGACGATCTTACGCGCCCACATCTGAATCCCCCGCTGTTCTCCCGCACCCGCATCTAGCCCTCTTATCCTTGTGGAGCTCGACTGATGACTTGCTCTCGACCCTCCACAATAGTGACACCAGACTCACAGATCAAGGGGATGCAAATTGTCAATATCCTCCACGCTGAGCGCGAGCGGTTGACCCTGCATGGATGCTCTGTCTGTCAGCAAGCCATCAAACCACTTTGTATTGATGACTCACGCTGAGGCATCCGACATCACCAACACAGACATGAGCCGGCGTCGCATCTCTGCGTCGACTGGATCTAGAGGATCGGCCCCAGCTCGTCACCGCGTCTAGCAGGTACTTACTCAGGCCGGTATAGCTAGATTCGCGATGTAGGTCCATGAGCGTAGCCAGTCGAGTGCTTTCTGCCAGCGAAGCGACTACAGTGTCAGCTTGAATTTCAAGAAAAAAAACGTAAGGAGTATTACCCCATGCTGCCCTTCTTCCCGTCAAGGAGCTAAATACGCCTTGAAAGAATTTGACAGTGACGAGGGTATCGGTCGGTGGGTCGTAAAGATCCAGGACAGCTCTACGAGACAGCTTGAAGCACTGCTCTGCAATGTCCGATATCGGATCATGCCCATCGTACGGTAGAAACGCTTTTGGTACCTGTATCAGTGCCGCTCAACTGGTGACTTACCTGGACGAGGGAGACAGCGATGATGCTAGATAGAAGAGCAAGAAAGAGGGGGTCAGTCTTGTCGTGATGAGTGCGGAGCCTGCTCTCGAAGGACGGCTGATGTACTATCGGCTGGAGGGGCGAGACCTGGGTTCAGCGTAGTCCGACGTTCAACTCACAAACTCGAAAAACATAGAAATGAGATATGTGATTTTGTCACGAGAAATGATATGATCGATGAGAGGTAGCTCATGCACCTCCAAGGGGTACTGTGACACGCCGGAGAGACTGGTCGGAAGTGAAACTGCAGGCTCGGACGGCCCCGCCTGCCCGGGTAGGTCTCGCATCGAGCCGGACGTTGAGGCATAGTAATTGTCAAACATGTGATCGTCAAGCTCTGGTAGTGGGAGCTCCGTCTCATCATGTACATGTCCGAGAGATGAGGGACCCGCGATAGAAGAAGGGCCACCAAGTGACGCTCGATGCAATTGAGGACCTTGTCGTAGACTGGAAGGTCAGCTCATCCCGCCAGTCTGCCTTGAGGTTGGGATTTACTCGGCCATGGTTTTCTCTGAGAGCCCACGCTAAATATCAGCTACCATTGAGGTGCAGAGGTGAAAGGCTCACTTTCTTCCTCGAAGTTGTCACGCATTCGATACCCAGTGCAGCACAAGGCTAGCTAGTGAGCTGCGACCTTTGCTTGTATTTACCTCACACGGCTCGCTGGGTCGTCCATCATGACTCTCTGTCCGTTCGCATCTCACTTTTCGCCTCCGACAAGCCAAGCAGCCTGGCCGTCAGAGCAGCTAAAACTCTCACTCACTGAGCATCTTATCCATCTAAGCTGTCAACGGTGAGAACGGTTGATGTGTGAACGTCAGATTCGTAACCGGTTGAAACCGGCATTCTGATAATCGCTGCTTGCAGTCATGCTGCAACGCGCCAAATTTCTTCCTTCCATAGATATTCGTCTACAAGCTTCCATACAAACGAGGACTATGACTACGCTGGCTTCATTCTACTCCACCAGGACGAACTACTCAGTCTATGTATGTAGCAAGCAGTTCAAGACTGGCCGCTGATCCTGAACGTACGTAAGGTGAGCCGTATGGTATATGGGGCCCCGCCACTTCTGAACTCTGCCGCAGATCTGTCTACCATGCCCTCTGACACCCATCCATATACATGTATTAGCAAGTCTTGGTGGGGCTTGGTCTGGCTGGGTTCGGCGAGATTGAGCGCTTCACGCTGCAGCGTACAAGCAAACAGCACAGAGCACAGCTAGTAAACAACGCCTATCCTTCCCGGGTCACCTAAGTATTCTCCGACTTAATACCGAGCAATGCCCGACATTTCCCCTTATCGGGCCGGTTCTCCTCTACAACTGCTGTGTTCTCCTCACTAAAGACGAGCCGCCCTCAGCACCTCAGTATGCAGTCCCTGTCCCCCACTCCCTCTCTCACGCTGCTGGAAAATACGCATACTCGACCTTCTGAGTCCCAACCAAGATGTCACACAAGCAAGATGGCGATGAACCAGCGCTCCTGGGCAACGGAATGCACTACATCCCGACCGACAACTCGCACTTGGACCGCAGCTTTCTTGATGCCGACCTCGATGAGCTGATCACCAAGTTGACGGTTCCCGAGAAAATCAGCTTGCTCGCTGGGAAGGATCGGTGGTCGTAAGTTTGCCTAGTACAGCGGTCGATCCCAGCTGATGGGCAGTACGGTGGACATTACCCGCCTTAACATCCCCAGCATCAAGGTTACCGATGGTTCCAACGGGGCTCGAGGCGGAAGCTTCTTCAAGATGAGTAAGTGCAGAATATGGTTCAAGCTGACTGTAGTCCCTGCGGTCGCTATTCCCTGCGGCTCTGGCCTCGGCTGCTCCTTTTCCCCTTCGCTCATGCACGAGCTAGGCGGTCTGCTCGCCGCCGAGACTCTCGCACGCAAGTCCGTCTGCCTCCTCGGACCCACCATCAACGTACCTCGGTCTCCCCTCTGCGGTCGCACTTTCGAGCAGTTCTCGGAAGATCCGACTCTCTCCGGCCACCTGGCAGCGGCCTACATCAACGGTCTCCAGGCCGGTGGTATCTCACCCACCGTCAAACACTTTGTGGGGAACGAGCAGGAGCATGAGCGGAATGGTGCCGACTCGATTATCGCTCCTCGAGCCTTCAGAGAGGTCTATCTCCGGCCGTTCCAGATTGCCGAGCGTCTCTCTAGGCCTTGGGCGTGAGTCCTCTTTGCTTTTGATCTAGATACTAGCTGATTCCCAGATACATGACGAGCTACAATAAGGTGTGTCTGACTTCTGTATGGAAAAGCTGAGCTGACTTTCAGGTGAATGGCGTTCACTGTTCCGAGGACAAGTGGCTGCTTGACACCCTGCTCAAGGGAGAGTGGGGCTTTGGGGAGGATGGGTTCATTATGAGCGATTGGTGGGGGACGTACTCTATCGACCTGTCTATCAAGGCAGGGATGAGTCTCGAGATGCCGGGCGGAAGTGGGCTGTATAGACAGGAAGCGTGAGTTGACACCTGTAGCCAAGCTGACTTTAGAATCGTCGTGCACCAGCTCAAATCCCACAAACTCCTCCACTCGGACATCGATAAGCTCGTCAAGTCCGTTCTCCAGTGGACGCAACGTCTCGCCAGACTCCACGCCGACCTCGTCTACTCACCCGACACGGACGAGTTTACCCGCCCTCGTACCAAGGAGGACGAGGATCTCACCCGTCGAGCCGCTACGGAGAGTATCACCCTGCTCCAGAACGTCGACTCTATCCTCCCTCTCGTGCCCACCTCCAACGCTCCTCTCAAAATCGCCGTCATCGGAGCTCAGGCCAAGGCACGTGTTGCCACTGGTGGTGGATCCGCCCAATGCCGTACCTCGTGGTGCCAATCCCCCTGGGAGGCGCTCAACGAGCAGAACCCGGGCGGCATCGAGCTCTCCTACTCGCTCGGCGGGTACGTATCCAAGTACCTCCCCGTACTCGACACATCCTTTACCCGCCTTGACGGCTCCAAGGGGTTCGACCTTCACCATTACGCTATTGCCGCGGACGGAACTCAGTCTGCCAAGCCGGCCTACATTGATACGCATGACCTCAGTGACATGTACATGTACGACTTCTACCACCCCCGGCTCGGCATGCACTACTTCACCGAGCTTCACACCCTCTTCACAAGCCCTATTGACGGCGAGTACGAAATCGGCTTTTGCGTCACGGGGCAGGGGTGGCTCTGGGTTGATGATGAGCTCAAGATTGTCAATGCGACAGCAGAGGAGCAGGTGGTTGGGACGGCATTCCTGGGGTATGGTACGGCGGAGAAGTCTACAATGATTCAGGTCAGGAAGGGTCAAGTGCGTATATTTATCCTGGACCGGGGCCATGGCTGACTTGCAGACATACTCCATCAAGCTGCTTCACGATACGCGCCTTCCGTCTGGCTCGACTCGGGGCAAGGGTCCCATCGTGCGTCCCGGAATCAGGCTCGGCGCTCGTCCCTCCGTCAACCCTGATGCGGCCATTGAGGAGGCTGTTGAGCTCGCCAAGAAATCGGACCGGGCTGTACTCGTTGTCGGGCTCAACTCGGACTGGGAAAGTGAGGGGTTCGACCGACCAACTCTGGCTCTTCCCGGCAGGTGAGTCTCTCATGCTAGAGCAATGAATCAAGCTGATCTCAGGTCAAACGAACTCATCTCGCGTGTTGCCGCTGCCAATCCCAACACCATCGTTGTCCTCCAGACCGGCTCGGCCGTCTCCATGCCCTGGCTCTCGGCCGTCAAAGGTGTCGTCCACGCCTTTTACCTTGGTAATCAGTGCGGCGACGCCATCGCCGATATCCTGTACGGTACCGCCAATCCCTCGGGTCGACTCTCCCTCACCATGCCCGCCAAGGAGGAGGATATCCCCGCGTATCCCGACTTCAAGTCCGCCCGCACCAAGGTTCACTATACCGAGGGCATCTGGGTCGGGTACAAGTGGTACAATATGCGCAAGATTGAGCCGCTCTTCCCTTTTGGTCACGGTCTCAGCTACACTACGTTCGAATACTCGAACCTCCGGCTCTCGGCGTCCCCGCCTACGCTTAAGGTGGCGGATGAGTGGCAGGCGACTGTTGAGGTGACGGTCAAGAATACTGGGGATAGGGTAGGGAGTCACTCGGCCCACGTCTACCTCTCGCCGCCAAAGGAGACAGATGTGAGCTTGAAGCATCCGGACCATGCCTTGCAGGGCTTCGACAAGGCGTACAATGTCCAGCCGGGTGAGAGTGTGACGCTCAAGATTGAGCTCGACAAATGTGAGTTGCTTGCTCGCTCTGAGTTCATGACTGACCTTTTCAGATGCTATTTGCCACTGGGATGACTTGACGGAAACATGGAGGGCAGAGAAGGGAACGTGGACCGTCAGGATTGGGCGGGATGCGCAGACTTTCTGGGGGTCCGAGACGTTTGAGATTGGTCACAACATGCCTTGGTCCGGTTTGTAGAGTGGTTGAGTTGCATGCATACAGTATTGAAGGTATATGTTGCTGCTAGGGTATTTGGGTTGCGTTTGTGTAGTGGGGATGTCGGTCATCCTCGGACAGGCCAAGAGAGAAGATGGTGTCCAAGCAAGCTGGAACACCCCCAGGCCGGACCCAGCATCGCGCCACAGCTGATTGTCGGGTGGATTTCAGTAATTGCCGCAAGTTAATGATCTTCTGAGGCGTGCTTTAAAAAAGTGGCGCATTAACAAAACCCAATGAATGCATGCGAGAGCCTATCAGAGCCCAATCCATGGTAGATCGTGCCCGATATTGAAAGTCTCTCCGCCGTAGAAGGTCTGCGCATCGATCCCAATCTTGACAGTCCACGTCCCCTTCTCTACTCTCCACTTCCCGGTCAAATCATCCCAATGAGAGATGGCATCTATCCATCAGCTAAGATCTAGGCCTATCAAGGCAAAAATCACTCACATTTATCCAATTCCACCTTGACCTTCTTGCTCTGCCCAGGTTGGATATCATACGCCTTCTCAAACCCTTGCAGGGTATGTTCCGGGTGCTTCAGACTTGTGGCCGTTTCCGCCGGAGGGGTAAGGTAGATGTGAACCGAATGACTCCCAGCCCTATTCCCAGTATTCTTCACCTCCACCTCAACCGTAGCTTTCCACTCATCCGCTTCTTTACAATTCTCAACCGCCTTGACTGCCAGTCCCGAATATTCAAACGAGGTATAGCTGAGTCCGTGACCGAAGGGGAAGAGTGGGCTGATTTTGCGCATGTTGTAATGCTTGTAGCCGACCCAGATACCTTCGGAGTAATGAACCTTGGTTCGAGCAGATTTGAAATCGGGATAAGAAGGGATATCCTCTTCTCGAGCGGGCATAGTGAGGGATAGTCGGCCAGAAGGGTTTGCAGTGCCGTACAGGATTTCAGCAATGGCTGCGCCACATTCGTTTCCGAGGTACCAGGCGTGGACGACACCTTTGACTGACGGTAGCCAAGGCATGGCAACGGCGGATCCAGTTTGGAGGACGACGATGGTGTTTGGGTTGACGGCAGCGACGCGGGCGATGAGCTCATCGGACCTAATTGATCAGCTTGGTCAATGCGACTTGCTTACCTGCCAGGAAGAGCCAAAGTCGGTCTATCAAATCCTTCACTCTCCCAATCCTGGTTCAGACCAACTACCAATACCGCCCGATCCGACTTCTTGGCTAGCTCTACAGCAGCTTCGATGCTTGCGTCGGGGTTGACGGCGGCCCGAGCCCCGAGCCTGATTCCAGGTCTGACAATGGGACCTTTGCCTCGAGTAGATCCAGGAGGTAGTCGGGTATCGTGTAGGAGTTTGATGTGGTATTGCTGAGTTGTCAGCTGAACTCCATACTAAGTACCTGGTAGCTTACCTGTCCCTTCTTCACCTGGAATTGGACGATCGCCTCGGAAGTTCCAAAGCCCAGGAAAGTCGTACCCGGCACCTTCTCCTGTTCTTCCGCCGTAGCATTCTTGAGAACGAGCTTATCATCGATAAACAACCACCCTTGACCGGTAATTGCGATCCCGAAGTCGTACTCGCCGTCAATAGGGCTGGTGAATGTGGTAAGAACTTCAGTAAAGTAGTGTTTACCAAGTCGGGGGTGGTAGTAGTCGTACATGAACATATCGGACAAGTCGTGGGTATCGGTATCGACGGCCTCAGCGGCCTGAGTCCCATCGGCCAAGATTGGGAAATGACGAAGATCGAATCCTCTAGCTCCGTCCGCTCGGGTAAAGGCCGCATCGAGCAAAGGGAGGTACTTCGAGATGTAGGCGCCGGTAGAGTATGACAACTCGATCCCGTCCGGCTTCTGCTCGACGAGGGCGTCCCAGGGTGATTGACACCAGGATGTCCGACATTGAGCTGATCCTCCACCTGTTGCAACCCGTTCCTTTGCGCTAGCACCGATGACGGCGACTTTCAAATTGGATTCGAGGGGGAGAACGTTATCGGCGTTTTTGAGCAGAGCGATACTCTCCGTAGCGGCTCGGCGGGTGAGGTCCGAGTCTTTGTCGTTCCGAGGTCGAGTGAATTCGTCGAGGTCAGATGAATAGACCATATCGGCATTGGCACGAGCGGTACGTTGAACCCATTTCAACACCGACTTGGCAGCAGAGTCGATATCGGATGGAAGGAGTTTATGAGATTTGAGCTGGTGCATGACTAGACTGTTCATATTAGCGATAGCCCAAGATGAGACTTACGCTTCTTGCCTGTAAACTCCAGTCCCCCCGGGCATCTCCAAACTCAGACCCGCCTTAATTGCCAAATCAATCGAGTAAGTCCCCCACCAATCACTCATGACGAATCCGTCCTCCCCATATCCCCATTCCTTCTTCAATAACGTGTCCAGCAGCCCCTTATCCTCAGAGCAGTGGGTCCCGTTGACCTTGTTGTAGCTTGACATACTGACATGTCAGCTCAAGCCTTCGTTACGAGCTGAGAAACTCACTATCCCCACGGCTGGGCAAGCTTCTGCGTGATTTGGAAAGGTCGAAGATACACCTCCCTGAACGCCCGAGCAGGGATGATAGAGTCGGCACCGTTCCGCTCATGCTCCTGCTCATTACCGACGAAGTGCTTGATCGTAGGGCTGATCCCGTTGTCCTGAAGACCATTGACGTAGGCAGCGGCGAGCTGACCCGAGAGCGTGGGATCCTCCGAGAACTGCTCGAAGGTCCGACCGCAGAGAGGGTTTCGGGGTACGTTGATTGTGGGTCCGAGGAGACAGACGGATTTACGCGCTTTGGTCTCTTCGGCAAGAAGCGATCCGAGCTCGTGCATCAATGAGGGGGAAAATGTGCAGCCAAGTCCGGATCCGCAGGGAATGGCAATTGCGGGAACTGCAGGGATCAGCTCAGGTCTAGGAAGTCACTTATACCACTTACTCATCTTGTAGAAGCTACCGCCTCGAGCTCCATTAGGCCCATCAGTCACCTTGACGCTCGGGATGTTGAGTCTGGTGATGTCGACTGTTCTATGGCTATCAGCTTGCTAATCCCCATCTCAAAAACGGACGACTCACGACCATCTATCTTTCCCAGCAAGCAGCGAGATCTTCTCAGGGATAGTCAAAGCAGCGACGATCTCATCAATGTCCGCCTCCAGAAAGCTGCGGTCCATGTGCGAATTATCGGTGGGGACGAAATTCATCCCGTTTCCCGGTAAGGGCTCGGGCTGAGTGATCTTCTGATTAGTGGACATTCTCGTTTGTTGACTACTCTGCGAGTATGAGTGAGGAGAAGGGGATGGGACTGCATGCTGTTTGTTCTCTTGGTTGATGTTATATGGGCTGAAGTGAAGTGCAGGGATAGGCTCCGGTTGGCCGAGGCGAAAGTCCGAGGTTTATCCGGGAGTGGCGAATCCGGTCCGCATGGTATGGCCGCACCTGCCACACTCAGCTGTTCTGACATTGTGCGCCTTGTACCTCTTTTGACCTGTAGTATGTGCAAGGCTGGAGCATGGGTACTACTCTCGACTCCACAAGCGAGATCCATATACATCTACATATCGTTTATCGTCAGATCCGCACCAGGCGGCCTGAAAATCCAGCTTGCTCCGCCCGAAATTTAGGCGGCGTGGCGAGCAGCGCGTCGCTTGTGTCCTACCATGACCTCTCTCTTCTTGGATCCAGCAATGCACGAGTTGACTTGAGCGTCACATTGCGTGAGAGAGGACTGCAGCGTTAACTCAAACCATGTTAGCGGACTCACTGCTACTTTCGCATTGGCGAGGCCGTTCGCCCAGTCTTTACATTTGTTCTGATCAGTGGTCAGTCTGAGCCCCGTAACTAAGAGCAGCAGACTTACCATCTGGATCATACAGCTGTTATACTTTGCGTCTTTTTCGAAGTTGTAGCTGTTGCCGTTGACAATCCATTTCCCGCCAGTTTCTGCAGTATCAGCGTTTGCGAATGTGCAGAGTGGCGGATGTTGGGACATACTGGTTGTCGGAGGAGCTGGACCGCCAAGGGTACCACTGGAGACTGATTGAGTAACTGGTGTACTGGATTATCAGCGATACACAACGGTACTCTGTCGCTGAGCTTACGATGAAGCAGGTGCAGGTGGAGGAGGGACACCTTTTGACGAAGAGGTAGCGTGAGGAGTCGCCACCGACGACGGATCTGAGACTGGCCTTGTAGTACTGCCGACCGCCTTTGAGGTCGTGCTTGTCGAGGCAGCCGGAGTTATAATGGGTACAGAAGTAGATGACGAAGTAGGTGCAGGAGCAGCAGGAAGGGTCGAAACGCTGCCACTACCTCCATACACGGCCGGTCCAGGCGGGACGAACGCGGACTGATCTCCATTGTAGATGTTCCAAGTTTTGAAATCCGGATTAACATTGTATGCCTGGGGGAACTTGACGGTATTGGTGGGTATGGCTGAGCCCGAGCTGAGTAGGTTGGCCTGGAAGCATACAGGGTAGACTTGGGGTGCGCCGGTCGTGTGCATCGCGAGGAGATCATGTCGGACGAGATAGTGCCTGTGGGATCAGCCCGTACGCCAAAAGTAGTCACAGACATGAACAGGGATCAAAGCTGAGGCACAGCCAACTTACCCCGGCATGAGATCTGATGGGATCTTGAATGACCAAGCTAACGTCGAGACGAGCGTTTCTGTAGGCCATTTCCCATCTGCAAAGCTAGCTTCGTCGATTTTGAACCAGTCAAGCGATTCGGCAGTTACGCCATTACAGGTCACTACAAGTCAGCCCGGGAATTCGGCTGGGCAGTATCAGACTCACTTCCAGGGCATCTAGCCATGTACTCTGTAATAGACCTTAATCATCAGCCTCAGTCTGGATCTTGAAGAAGAGTCGACGTACCTTTATGAGAATCAGGCCAGGTGTTCCAGTGCGCCGTGACTGTGCTTCCTGCCTCGACATCCCAAGTTTCCAGTCCTGATCCAGGAGAGTTTCCACCGCAGGCAACAACACCAGTTGTCCAATCTGCAAAATCTAGTTGTCAGCTATCGTACTCCCGGGATTCATGAGTAAAGCTCTTACCTTGATCGGTATTGATAGTTGGGCGCTCAGCGGTGGGACCGTATTGATGGATGCTGGACGGGTTGAAGCCTGCCTCCTTCATCCCGTTGATAATCCATGATGTGACGTGTCCGTGGGCTGAGACGAGGTTGAAGCCAGCCAGAAGAACGACAAGGGCGGCAGATTGGATCTGGAGAGTTAGCAAGTTTGAGGTGAGTCGTGCGTTCGACGACATGTTAATTCTTTGACTTACGTTCAACATCTCGGCGAGGTATGTTTGTTGTGCTTTGCGAAAGATGTGATGGCGATACTGGAAGACTGGAAGGGGATAAGGAGTCTGGTTTCCAGTGTGAAATAGAGAAATTGGTACCAGTACGAGGTGAGTTTAGACTCTAGAGGGGAGGAGAGGGAAGACAAAGAAGGAAATGCCTCAATCAACCTCACCTCTATTCCTTTATTTGCCGCATTCTTTCACTTTACCCCTGAGTTGCGCGGAGCATTGCTTGCGGACCTATAATCAGCTTGGCCTTGACTACCAGGGTGTGAATGATGCCTTTGAAACACCTGCTCCTTGACGACAAGAGCCCAACCGGACCGCCGGGCCTGCCTTTGATTTAATTGTTTGATGAAGGTAGATATGGCAGTAGACGTCTTTCTGCATTCCCCATGATCTCGGTCTCAATCTGGAGAGCTTCCCTTGAAGGTGATGTGTTAGTCGATCAGACAGGATGTCAGTAACTTACTTGCTGTGAGTCCGGCGCGGCGATGTGGAGTCAGGTACCGATCCTAAAGATGAAACGCCCGTGCCTGAAATCGCTCAAAGGACCCACCATCCACAGGCACTCCTAAGATGAAACAAGGCCCAGTAGCTCTCTCTACCCAAAGATCAGTACGCTCGACTCGCGCACATCCCTCGATCCAGTCAGCATAATCATCAGTACCAGACTGCATATTGTTTTCCCTATACAATCCCTATTCACCGCCATAAAGTCCCGACACGACCATCGCACCAGATCTCCAGATTTCTACATCATCCCTTAAATGTCCCCAATCCCCTCTATACACAGCTACCACTTTGGCAAAGCCCGCTTGGCGTGTCGCTCCATTACAGCACGCTTGGTACTCCGATCCACCAGATGTCTCTTGACGCGGATCTTACACGTCTTTGCGGGTTTGACAGCGGGAGGTGTACCGGCGGCATTACTGGTCTATCAGCATTTACTCCCGACTGAAAGTGAGGGAAGATTGGACTTACGGAGCGGCCACAGCAGAAGAAGCGGGCTGAGCGACGTAGACTGGTGCTGCAGGTGCCGATGGGGCGGGGGCAGGGGCAGGTGCCGGTTTGGGGGAAGGTGCAGGAGCGGGAGCAGCACCACCTCCACCGCCCGAATAGACAGCCGGTCCTGGAGGCACAAATTTGTCCTTATCATCTTGCCAATAGATGTTGAACCGCTTGAATGCGTCATTCATATTGTAGGCGTCAGGGAAACGGACGGTATTGCCTGGGTAGGCTGAACCAGAGGACTTGAGATTGGCTTGGAAGCAGACGGGGTAGAGTTGGGGGTGGGTCGGATCGTGCATTGACATGAGGTTGTGTCGGACGAGATAGGGTCTGGGGTTTCAGCATGAGTTTTGATTGTAGGTGGGGTTGTGCAAAAGATCGAAAGGTGGGATGGGTGAAGAGTTGTGGATGGGGCATAAGATGAAGAGTGAAAGAGTCAAACTTACCCTGGAGCTAAATCACCCGGAATTTTGAAAGACCATTCCAGACCTGATGTAATGGTCTCGGTTGGCCATTTACCATTAGAGTAAGTCGCCTCGGAGATCTTGAACCAGTCAAGCGAGTCGGCAGCTACGCCATTACAACTTGCTGATATCGTCAGCCATACTCTTGGGTAAAGCTCAAAAGGGACTACCCACAACCAGGGCATCGAGCCATGTATTCAGTAACGGGACCTAGAATATCAGCTTTACTCTCCCTTAAATTGATGTTCAAGACTCACCTTTGTGTCCATAATCCCAGTTATTCCAACGGGCAGTGACGGTACTTCCCGCGTCCAAATCCCAAGTCTCCACTCCATTACCTGCTGACCATCCACCACATGCCACTTGGGCAGACATGAAGTTTGCGACGAACCCTAAATCGTCAGCAAGAGGTAATAGTCAAGGTGTAGAGATAACATACCTTGATCAGAATTGTCGGTAGGCCGCTCTGCGGTTGATCCGAATTGAGATACCCAACTTGGGTTAAACCCGGGCTTTTTTTGCCCGTTGATGGTCCATTCGGTTACGTGTCCGTGGGCTGAGACGAGGATGGGAGCGATTAGGAGGGTAAGAAGGGAAGTGGCTTGGATCTGGGATATCAGCGAAGGACTCTATGGGCAGAAGGAGTAGGCTTACGGTCAACATCTTGGGCTAGGGGTGGTTTCGTGATTTCTATATCTGATCGGTTTGGTCGACACAGTCGTTACGCGTTAGAACCAGAATGAAGGAGTGTATGTCGTCAGAAAAGAATGTGGGGTTGTCGAGCGTCAAGCCTGTCGTTGAGAGATAGAGATAGATGAGAGAGAGGGTTGAAGGAAAGGGAGAGAATGAAGAAATGCCTCAGTCAAGGACTAGGGACAAGATGAAACGCGCACTCCTTGGACGTGACGGAAAAGGCTTGGCATTTCTCCCTCAGCTGTACCTATTCCTTTGAGACCCATACCCCTTTGCGTCCTCTAATCCCTCAGACAGTCGCACTGTACGAGGTAGGACTAGGCAGCGGCATAGAGGTCCTTCATGCTGCTCGCTATATAGGATGACATAGCGGGAGATCGGAGAACTGGAGGAGGAGGGATAAAGCGACGCGACGCGAGGTGGAGGTGGAGGTTCCTTTCGTTGACTTGGCATTCGTTTGAGGGTCAGTCACCCTTTTCGTCCCTGTCTCTGGCGTCTCTGGGGCACCATATCACCGAGGTATGGGTGAGGATGAGGATGTACAGGCAGTGCATCCACACCATGTTGAGCGATCGGCGAGCAAAGAGTAAGATGAGCCCTGGCAGCGCGAATTTCTCGCCTGAGGGAACAAGACGCGCTTCCGTCGGAACTTTCAGTCCAACTTACCCGAAGCGGCAGTTTACGCTCCATACCTCGTTGCCTTCCGCAACCAGGACAGAGGACTAAGTCTCACATGTACATTGCTATAGCTATAAGAAAGATCCAATTACGCCAGCGTAACGGATCGCCCCAAAAGTACCACCAAGAATCCCTGCTCCAATTCGCCCTTCATCAAACTTCCGCGTGATACGCATCCAGTGCCCGCCTAGTATCCCTCCTCAGCCGGCGCTTCGAGCATGTCTTGGGCGGTTTGACGGCGGGGAATGGGATGATAGCTTCAGTTCTGGATATATCAGCTCTGACCCGCAAGGCAGAATAAGGGACTTGCCCGGCTGAAGGCATCGAGGCGATAGGGGAAATGACGACCGGAGCAGTCGTAGAAGGAGCCGTAGGTGTAGTCGAAGCGGGAGTGGAGGAGGAGGCGGTAGAGTTCACGCTGATCGGTGTAGGGAGCGAGACAGGCGAGACAGCACCGCTAACGTACACCGGAGGGCCGGGAGGCGTGAACGCATTGAGGTCGAAACCGTAGTACAAGTTCAAATCCTTAAATTGGGGATTGATCTCGTATGCCGCTGGGAACTTGACAGTTTGAGCAGGATGGGCGGAGCCGGAGCTCTTGAGGTTGGCTTGGAAACAGACTGGGTAGAATTGGGGTTCGTTAGGCGTGTGCATGGCGAGTAGGTCATGTCTGACAAGATAGGGTCTGGGGGTCAGCGCCTGACCCGAATGTAGATTCAACACAGAGAATAGATTGTACAGAGTGGAGGGGGATGAGCAAGGTGGTGGAGGAAGACCTGACTTACCCTGGTGCGAGATCAGCGGGAATTTGGAAATCCCACTTGAGAGTCGCAGCTACATCCTGAGTTGGCCATCTACCATTGGCGTAATTGGCTTCTTGGATCTTGAACCAGTCAAGAGAGTCTGCAGCCACACCATCGCACGAAGCTGTCAGGTCAGCCTATCTCTGATAAGGGCAAGAATCAACTCACTGCCGGGACATCGAGCCATATACTCCGTAACGGGACCTGACACCATCAGCCAACCTTTAATTATAGCTTATGATAACTCACCCTGATGTCCATCAGGCCAAGTATTCCAATGAGCAGTCACAGTACTTCCCGCATCCAAGTCCCAAGTCTCAACACCCGTCCCAGGTGAGTTCCCACCACACGCGACGATCCCAGATCTGAAGTCGGCCCAACCTAAATATCAGTCACATCCCTTACGGTTTAGAAAAGAGAATCACCTTGGTTTTTCTCGTCTGTGGGTCGCTGGGCCGTAGGGCCGTACTGCGGCGGGTAAGAGGGATTGAAGCCTGCTTTGGTTTGTCCGTTCACTGTCCAAGATGTGAGGTGGCCGTGCGCGTTAACGAGGGTTGAGGTGGATAGGAAAATGAGGAGGGAGATTGTTTGGATCTGACGGATCAGCGCAGACTCGTCTTGGGTGGGCTGAGAGGGATGGTAGGGTGGATGAAGACTAGACTGACGTTCAACATCTTTAGGCGGAGGTCTGATGAGATGGCTATGAAGGTTGGATGAGGGAATTCGACACGGTCGAAGTGAGTTGAAAGGGTAAAAAAGAACGAGTAGATAAAGAATGTCGTGGGTGTAAAGAGCGTGAGTGTGAGTGAGAGGAAGCAATAAGGGCGGAGGGGTGAAGAATGATAAGTAGGAGAGAGATGAGGGACAAAGAGCCGATATTGGAAGTTGAAAAACAATTGCCTCACTGGTGTTGATCTGAAACATTACCGTCCTTTACAAACACACACAACCTTGTTTCAAGGGGGACCTTCCCACTCGTGCTTCCCCTTCAGCCTGCCATTCATGCATGTATCGCCTAGCTTCAGCGATACCATATCGTACGGAGTCAAGCTCAGGCAGCTCATACTCCCCATGTCCATGTCTGGACGTAACTCGAGAATTTTCGAAGATCGAAAAGCGGATCAAGATCGCGCGGAGGCTTATCACCTGCTTCAGGCCTCATTGGTGAGTCTATCGATCCAGTATGGGGTCTGATTTGTCGTATACGAGACTCCCGGTACGCTCAGGACGTCGTAGTGCCATCCTCCTCATGGAGTTGGATTGCATCGATAGAATGTGGACAGATATCATGTTGACTGGACTGAAACTGAAGGTACTTAAGAGGGCGGAAGGGGGATTTTGCGGGGTCCCATTCCTCTGCTTCCGCCGGAACTTCCGGAGCTTGACTTGCGGTTCTCGGCCGGAGCCCGGATAAACCTCCTCCACCATTGATTGACATTTCAAGCCGAGAAGAGAAATCTGCAACAACGATGGGGGTGGAGTATGGCGTTCGACATTCACACTGTATATACTGATTGACTGATTCAACTGCGGCTCGTTATTGTGTATAGCTTCTTCTTTCAACACCCCAAAAACCACGGACATTCCTCGATAAGCCATGACAACCCACTCGACCTCAAACGCAGCACCATCGCGTCCAACTACATCCGGCACCGCGATGCTCTCCCCCTTACAGCGTCAAACATCCCTGACGGATCCCGCAGCTCTTGTTGTGGCCTTTCCCGAGCTAGAGCGGGGCATGTCGGCATCATCTAGCAAGTCGCGTTCGAGTCGACAAAAGGGCGCCCAAGCTCAAACAGGGTCGGCAAGGAGGGCGTCGGCTATCTCCGAAGCGGAAGAGAGAAGTCGGAGCAGTGAAGAGAAAACGGGCGGAGTAGGTGGGGATGAGGAGAAGGGGAGTGGGTCGAGTGATGGGGATTTAGAGCAAAGAGAGGAAATTACATTTCCGGATGGTGGGAAAGCTGCTTGGCTTGTGGTGTTTGGTAAGTCTGTGCCGGCCTTGTGGCCTAGGTTCGGATTGATTGTTGATCAATTTCAGGAGGATTCTGGACTGTGTTCTGCGGGTTTGGTCTGGCGAGTACAATTGGCGCATTTCAAACGCTATACAGAAGTACATTCTTGATTTCCTATACAGAGTAAGTCAGGGATATACTTTCCCAATCCCCCCGCCTACACCTCTCGATGACAAAGCTGATAGCCACGCAGAAGCCAAATCGCCTGGATAGCTAGTGTCCAATCTGTAAGTCTTCCCCATCCTCAAGCTCTCGCACAAAGCGCTAATTCCAGTTCCTCACATTCGGCCTCTCATGCTTCACCGGCGCGCTATTTGATAAATACGGCCATCGACCCCTTATATTCTCTGGCGCAGTCTGTCTTACTCTAGGCTTTTGCATGCTCAGTTTATGTTCGGAGTATTATCAGCTTATGCTGGTTCATGCGACCTTACTACCGGCGGGGTGTAACTTGATGTAAGCCGTTTCTTGTCTTGCAGAGTGGTCAAGAGCTAATTCGATAGGTTCATGTGCCCCATTGCGGTCGTTGGACAGTGGTTCCAGAAACGTAGAGGGTTGGCATTGTACGTCCACCCTATCCCTTCGTGATTCGTGATACACCTTTAGTCGCGCTGACCCAACAGCGGCCTAATGAGCACCGGCTCTTCCCTCGGTTCAGTCGTCTGGCCTCTCCTCCTCGCTAACCTCCCATCAAGAAGTACGTCATCTCCCCCTTCCCACCTCCGAGTGATCTATGCTTATAATCAAGTTGGTTTCGGTTGGACTTGTCGCCTCATGGCCCTCATTTGCGCAATATGCGGTACACTCGCCTTCTTCTTACTCAAAACTCGACTTCCACCTAAACCCGCTGGGACCTTCTTCTACTTTAAGGCGTTTAAAAGTATCCAGTATATCTGCGTTGTACTCAACTTCATCGTGAGTTTCGTCTCTATTCAAGAGAGGCCGATCTGGATTTGAATTATCAGAGGGACTGAAGTGATTCTTGTCTAGACATGAAGAACCTTGCTGATGTAGCAGTGCTTTGGTTTTGCCTTTTTTGCCTTCTTGACATTTATCGGAACATACGGTCAACTAGCTGGTCTAGGTTCATTAGCGCCTTACCTCCTGTAAGTCTTTCCCCTTTCATTCTCACTACAAAACAAACGATACCAGCCCTCCTTTTTCGCGTACAGACCCAAGCTGACACACGCAGCATCATCCAAAACGGCACCTCCGTCATCGGTCGCCTAGGCTCCGGTATCCTAGCCGACAAGATTGGTACATACAATACCAACATTATCGGGAACTTCACATTCGTCGTCGCCTACTTCTGCTGGTTGGCCGTTAAGAATACAACGACTGGTTTACTGGTCGTCACTGTTATTATTGGGATTGCGGGAGGGAGCTTTGTGTGTCTTCAGCCGCCCATGGCGGTTATGACGGCGACGGATATGAGGTATGGCGGGACTATGATGGGTCAGGCTTTGTGTGAGTTTTGGTCTGTTCCTTTCGGATGGGCTCATGGGTTGGTTTGAGAAATGGGGGAAATTAGGGAAATTGAGTAGGAGGATCATGTGAAGCAGGCTCGTCCTGAGCTTACTTCTTCTGCCTGTCTCACTTCCTCCCCCCCTCCTTCACTGTCTATTCCCCGCTTCCGCCTTCCCCCACCTCACATCCCCTAATACCGTCTCACTCCACTGCCCAACCTGAATGTAGCTGATATGCCAGTCGTCATGGCCTTTGCCCAACTAGCTTGCGGACCCTCCTTCGGCGCCCTCATAGGCTCAGGCACCACCACCGAGCGCTTTGACTCATTCTACAAGGGCATCGTGCTCTGTGCTTGTCTGTCCCTAGTGGGCGCATCGACAATTCTGGTGGCTAGGTGGGATAGGGAACGCAAGCTCTGGGCAAAGGCGTAAAGGTTTGGATCTCATGCAGGAAATCATCAGCTGCTGTGAGGAAATCGCTAAACTTGAACCCTCTGACACATTGAGATGGTTTCATCACCGTCATGATACAGCGGGAAACACAGGAGCTACAGTGGGAAGACAATACAGGGAGCTTGAGTCTGATAAGAAGAGACTACGACACAGTGAAGGGTGATGTCCAGGTCCGAGGAGCGCGTATCGTACGGGCAGTATCGTCAGTCTCTAAGATCACAGCGTGGACACATCTCGGACCCTCGGCGTCAGGCAAATATCTCGGCTGTAGTCCTCTCGTTTGAGCCGAACGCGCAAGTTCCCAAAATAGTATCGTGTCTCCTTAGTAGATCCGACGACATTGGTCAAAAGAGACCTCCACTGGACTTCCACGGCTAAAAACGGCTGATAGTCACCGCTGTAAAGAGATCTGCACACCGGGGTACTCCATCACGGGGCCCAGGTCAGGCACGTAATGTCCGACGAAAGTCCGAGGCATTGCCCATCTATCGTCCGGTCATACATCATGCATCAGATGGTGATCATGCTCATAAGTGGGCTGAGTTTGACATGTCTGCCCAGTGCTTCTGCATCCGTTCGCTACATCCGTTCGCTACTCGCTCCAAACTCAATCAATAAAAACGAATGATGCTGTGGTTCCTTCCTACGCTCTTCTTACTCTCGGCGTGTCAAGCGTAAGTCCTCGATTATGGCTATACCGATTTGATCTTGCTGACCTTGCCACAGCTCACCAGTGCTCGTCGAGAGAGGTTCTGCGACTGATGCTTATAATGGCTCAGTGACTCGATGGGAGTGGGTAAGTTGCCGTCGACTCCGCTGAGCAAACACACAGCTGATCGACCTGCAGTCCGCTCAGCCTGGATACCTGGATGGACAGGATAACGGCCGCTACCTCAACGTCAGCGGAGTTCCCATCTGGTATACCACCTATGGCTGCGAGGATTCTGACCTCACCCCTGTTCTCTTCTTACACGGTGGGACGGGGAATGTGAGTCCTCCTCAGATCTGTTGGGGTTTTTAATTAACTCTCAGGGAAACCAAATGTACAATCAGGCGAACGCTATAGCCAAGACCCGCAGGGTCATTGTGCAAGAGTGAGTACTGTGAACCTTTGCCGTGCTCACTCCGCTGATGAGCAGTACGCGCGGCCAAGGTCGTAGTCCCTATCAAGGTTTCACCGAATTCCACTACGATGATATGGCCAGGGACGGTGAGTGTTCGCGCTTGGCTCTATGCTAAGGGACAGCTTATGCGCTCATCAATTTCTTGAACCTCTCCAAGGTTGCCGTCGTAGGGTGGTCAGATGGAGCCATCACAGGTGAGTCGCCGACTCTCCACGAGCCGAACTGATTAAATCAGGCTTGAACCTCGCTATGAATTACACCGATCGTATTGAGCGAGTCTTCGCACATGGTCCGAACCCGCAGTACAATACCTCCCAGCCTGGTCTCAAAGACCCCATCATCAACTCCAAGGATGGCTCTCTGGGTTCGACAAAGGCTGAGAACGGTACGACATTTTCCATCAACGGACTGGGTCTCGGCAGACGAAACAACATCGTCGGTAGTCCCGGCGCTCCCTATACCTGCGACCATCTCAGTCCACTCCCCAGCAGATGCGCCGATATGAAGAAGGCCGTCCTGAACATGTGGCTTTCCGAACCGGCTTGGGGCCCAGATGCCTTTGCGAAGATCAAGTGTCCAACATGGGTTGTGGATGGGGATCATGAGTGAGTAACCCGTCAATCAACAAGCTGAATTCGTTAGTCGGTCTGTACCCAGAAACCAGGTCGATGCGATCACTGCTTGGACACCTTACGCTGGTCAGCTTTTGCTTCCCCAAGTCGGGCACGCAGGTCAGTAAGAAGCAGGATTTATATGTAGGCACAGCCACTGACAGCCTCAGCACTCTTGCAGGATCCCAAGTTCTTCAACTTCGCTGTCGAGTACTTCCTCGATCAAAAGTATGATGGTCCGCTTCCGTACTATTAGTCAGTGAGGGGATGGGAAGGGGGCCTTGAGTCTGTTGTAGGGGACGCGGCAGCTGGGTCATAGTGAACCATGACTGAAGCAATTTATAATGAACGAATGCAAGCGTAGTGCGAGATATCTCTGAATAAACCACTACATGCAAAAAGGAGCCTGCCCTATCCAGGTGCAAGCATCATCAGTTTGTTGCAGCCCTGTCCTCCATCTCACAAGAGCTAGCGGCTGATAGTTCTCCATGAAACAGCCGGAGACCTGGTGAAACGCACATGCCTCCACGATTCAGCTGCCTGAAAGCACGAATGCAAGAGACCGAAACAGAGCCTAAGCATGCCGTTCGAAAAACTGACATCTCCTCGAGCGTGTCTCGTGCAGGACGTATCACGCATATTGGGAAGATGTAGGTACCGGTGTGCATGATCTGTCTGGCGACTATGTGGGAATCGGAACCACTGAACAGACCTGCTAATCGTCAGCTCCAGACCCGTAAAGATAAGCTACTCTCACATCCTCAACCTGAGTCAAAAGAGTTAAAAAGGAAATCAGAACCCCGCCATGACCCCCTGCTGATCCATCGGCCGAGGGGACGTCTGCACACTCATCGAGAAGAGTGACGGCGACATGTCTGACTTTATTGACGAGCGAGTGGGAATTTGCCGATAACTGCTCGGTCATTGAGCATCCCTCTTGCCCTTTGTATCCTTCTACTCACAGCTTGTATTGGTATACTGAGCGATTAGCATTGAATCTGGCAGGCAGCGATCAAGCTTACCTAGTCAACGCATGTAGAAGATCCTCAATGTTGAGCTGCATAGTGTCTCTTCCCAACTCCGAATCGTTCCAAAACCCTTGGACTTGCTCAAGAGGAATGCTTGCCGTGGAAGTAGCGAATGTTGTTGCTCGATCCCGACAATCGCTAGATTCAGCGGTGGACGTATCGCTGACTCACATAAGTAGCATTCGCGCGATGGCCCTCGTGGAGTGCAGGTTGGCCTTGACAACTTGATAAGCTAGTCCCATTTCTGGTAGAGTATCGTCTCCTTCAAACGACATCAAGTCAAGTCCAGAAGGCCCGTCGATCGGTAGCTGACCGAAGATCCGGGGATCTGATCTACCCTCAGGTAGGTATATCCTGGATATCAGCTGGGACCAGAGAACAGTATTCGAATCGATCACATTGAGTCCTGCTGACCATCCTGTAACACAGGTTGCAAGGCCTGGAAAAGGCTTGTGAGTCCACTATGAACCTCATCCAACTCTCGAAAGACATCGAAGATGTTCAAGTCGTGGGGCTTGGCTCTCGAGCTGTGCTCGAGCTGACGGCGGATACAAACGGCTTTTCGTATCAAACTGAGTTTAGCGAGGTTTCATGCGCGATATACCTGAAAATTGAGCAATTCGCCCTGCTCCATCAGTGCCTACAAGAGCAAATGCGCGCATGAGCTTACCGGAAGCCCGCTATCCTCGAGACTAGTCCGGGAGGAGATTCGAGTATCCCGAAAGGAGTTATGTAGTCGTCGTCTCTGCCATCAGCCTTGTCCATATTGTGACTCACAGATCGCGGAAAGGTACAACGTCAATGTCATCAATTCGGATCGCGAAAAGCTGATTTTGCATACATCCTCTGGACATCAGTTTCGATACCCAGATTCTGTGAAAAGACTTACGCAGAGGAATCTGCCATCATCAGAGTATACATCATCCTCCGTCGCATTTCTGAATCTACCGCATCTACATCAGCTTGACAAGAGCTTCTACTCACTTAGACCGGAGTAGCTTGCTTCGAGATGCATTTCCAATAACAGGGCCAAGCGCATGCTCTCGCCTAATGACGTGGCTGGGTGTCAGCGACTGCGCATCTGACTATGTGATGTACTCACTCCAAGCGCCAGTCTGTCCCAACGTAAAGTTATACACTGCGTCGAGATACCGAACAACAACCAAGGTATCCATCGGTGGATCATACAGGTCAAGCGCACACGTCCGAGAGAGCCTAAAGAACTGGTTTGCTACATCTTTGACAGAAGCGACATCGTCAAAAGATATGAAAGCCTTCGGGACCTATTATCAGCAATTGCCCCAGTGTGAACTCACCTGTACGAGCGCAACAGCCAGTATACTGGCCAAAAGTGCCTTAAAAAGCGTATCCGTCTCATCATCTCGAGCATCAAGGCGAGCTAGTAGGGTTGGACGGTGGACAATGGGTTGTAGAGGAAAGACCTATATCAGCTCGAATCAGAGGGAGGACCCACAAAGTCGAAAAACATCGAGATGGTGTATACAACTTTATCCCAAGACATTATGTCATGGATCGAAGGTAGGCTGTATACAGGAGGAAAAGGAGCGTAGGGTCCGGCCGTGTCGAAGACTGCTCCCTTTCCTCGCTCGCCAGAACTTGGGAAGAGCGTGTTCGGTGAGGGAGATTCGTGGATCGGTCTGGTAGATGGCTCGAAATGTCCGATGAAGTCCTCAAATTCGTTGGTAGTCCGTCTGAAATCTTCACCACGCTTCGGCCCCAGGCCATTTGTCGATGAGATTCGCTGTAGACTGGGCGATCAGTCCTGTTGTCCACCTCAGAGCGCTTACTCTTCACGAGTCCGTTCTTTCAGGCCTCGCTGCAAATCAGCCCAGACCTGTTCGAGTGGATGAAGACTTACCTTCTTACGATCAGGCGTCACGCATTCTATATCTAGAGTGGTACAAGGCTATAAGATCAGCGTGTATACAGGATGAGTCAGAGAGTAGATTACAATGCATCGACGTGTGAGATCTGGATTGGACGAAGATCCGTCGGACCCTAACAAATTTGGGCGCTCGCATTTCACTTTCCTGTATCGACATGCTGAACAGCCTAGCCATTAGCCCAGAATCTTGCTGAGCCTCGATCTCAGACTTACTTAATACCTTAGTTTGCATATGGGTTAGAGGTTAGAAGGACGTTGAACCAGTTGGCCAAAACAACAATGCCCAATCTGAAGAGTGGGTCTAGCGGGAGCTCTGCGATACAGTTGACAGATGCGGACGGATGCAGTCGCTGAGGATAGTCCCGCCACAGCTACAGCTTATCGCTTGACTTGAGATGAACACTTAGGTGAGATGCGAAAGAGGACAGAAGGAAGAAGGGGGTCGGCTGACTCGGCAAATCCACATCCGGAATCCGATCAATAACAAATCGCGACCACCTCATTGCATCCTCAGTGTGTCGACCGCCTCTGAACGATCTCCACCATCTCCTTGCCGAAGATAGTCCACGAAACATCAGCCGTAACACGTTCAGCGTAAAATCAATGGGGCCAAAGCGCGCAAGTGAGTCTGCTTGCTCGGGCCTATCATCAACTTTCCGCGGAACCCCTTGTGCGGCCGAACTTTCGAGCAATTCTCCGAAGCTTCAACCCTTTCCGGCCGTCTTTCTGTCGCCTAAATCAACGGTCCCCAGGCGAACGGCATCAGTCCTACTATGAAGACTTCGTTGGGAAGGGGCAGGAGCATGGACGGACTGGCGCAGATCCATCACCGCCGCAAGAGCGTTCAGGGAGGTGTACCTTCGTCCATTCCAAATCACGGAGAAGCTCGCTCGACCTTGGGATAGTGAGTCACTCGGTCTCGCTCATGTATCAATGCTGACAACTATAGTATGACCAGCTACAACAAAGTCAATGGCGTCCATTGCTCTGTGGACAAAGACCTTCTCGATGACCTCTTGACAAAGGAGTGGGGATCGGCGATGACACTTTCGTCATGAGCGGGTGGTGGAGCACATACTCGCTCGACCTCTCTATCAAAGCGGGTATGAGCTTGGAGATGCCTGGAAGTCTAGGTCTGTACAGACACAGATGGTAGGTCATACTTGGACTCAAGAGCTGATGTTACAGTCTGATTCTAGCTGCGCCAACTCAAATCGCACGAACTCCTTCCTGGGCCAAATCTGCCTTGGTCAGGATCCAGCGTCTGACCCTACTCAACGCCGATATCGTCTACTCTTCGGATCCCGAAGAGTTCATCCGGCCCCGTACCGACAAGGACTCGGAGCTCACCAGTCGAGCTGCCTCCGAGGCCACTACCTTGGTCGAGAATCAACGTCTTCCTCCTTGACTCCAACACGAGATTCTGCGTAACCGGGGCCAGCGCCAAGGTCCGCGTGGCGACCGTTGATGGCTCAGTGCAGTACTGTGCCTCTTGGTGCCAGTCGACATGGGATGCTCTGGTTGAGCAGAAATCGGACGGTATCGATGTATCTTATTCCGCCGGTGCTTACGTCGCGAAGTACCTGCCCATACTTGACGCAGGTCTCACTAGGAGGGACGGCGGTACAGGTCTCGACCTGCTGCATTACCCTAATCTGGCCATGGGACTCAGGAGCCGGAATCTCCGACACGTTCATGTATGACTTCTACCATCCTCGGCTCGGCAAACACTACTTCACCGAGCTTCAATCGACATTCAGCAGTCCTACTGACGGTGCGTACGACTTGGGGTTCTGTATCACTGGTCAGGGGTGGTCAAGCATCGACGGCGAGTTGGTTTGAAAATTGCTACTGCCGAAGAGCAGGAAAATATGCCGGGCACGACGTTCCTGGGTCTTGGATCTGCGGGAGTGATCATTCAATTCCAAGTGAAGAAGGGTCAGGTAAGTGCTTCTTCGCTTGCGTACATTTCATCTCACTGATAGAGTAGCAATACCACCTCAAATTTATCCGTGTCACTCGCATCTCCCCCCCGGTCCAGCCGAGGCAAGGGTCCAATCGTACGACCGGGCATCAGGCTTGGCGCTTGAGCAGCCCTGAACCCCGAGGCGATCATCGTAGCCGCTATCAAACTAGCTAAGAAGTTGGATCGGGCGGTATTGGTGGTGGGGTTGAATCAGGTCTGGGAGTGTGAAGGGTTTGACAGGCCAAATCTGGCTCTTCCCGGCAAGTGAGTATCGTTTCTGGAGTTTGATGTCCCTGAGCTGATGGTTCAGATCTTATGAGCTCATCTCCCGTATTGCCGCTGTTAACCCTAATACTACTGGTATCTTACAGGTTGGCTCGGCCACCACTATGCCCTAGCTCTCCGCCGTTAGGGGTTGTGCACGCTTGATAGCTCGGTACAGAGTGCGGAGCCGCTATCGCCGACGATCGGATGTGCGTTTTAGCTTGCTTGGAATGGAGCATTTCTGCTCTTGGCCTATCGAAGAATGACCGACATCCCCACTATGTATGACGAACTACCTTGTATGCAATGCATAGCTGCTCTATCATAGCGCCTCACTTGCCTTTCGGCGATTTACGTAAGCGGTGATGAAGTCTTTTCCGTCGGAAGATCAAATTGGCATTCTTGGACTTTGGTCGGACTTTCGCCTCCATCTTTCCTAAATTTAGACGAAAGCTTGCCTTACATCGCCTGTCAAGTGACTTATGTACAGCCAGACATCCTTGTGCTTTCTTGCAACTCAGAGGCAGAGCGGTCACTCGGACCTTGGTCGGACAATGCCATGTACCCGGTCCCTCCCATTGCCGATGAGGGGCATGCGATGCCTCCGCCCTCCCCCCGCAATACCTAGGTTGTCACTATAAGATCCTTCAGGTGCACCCCCGCTCACTGTGTTTCCACTCATCTGTCATTCATGTCTCTACCTCACATCAGCATGCCCGAGTTATCCAGCGAAGCTATCGACAAGGGCTATCTCGAGCACGATGACGCCAACGACAAGGCTGTTCCTACTCAAGTCCACGACATGTCAGCCGAGGATCGTGCGTACGAGTTGAAAAAGGCACTCGAGGCCGACCCCGGGATCCCAGTGAGGAGCTTGCGGTACTTGCAGCTTGTTGGCATGATGCTTGTCGTTTGCATGTGCGGTGGAGATGCCGGATTTGACGGTAAGCCATTGTCATCAGCTCAGACATCGCTGACTCGCAGGCACTGTAATGTCCTCTGTCAACTCCATGAAGCAGTTCCAGTCATACTTTGGTTTGACTATCGCCGAAAAGAGCACCGGTATTGTCTTCGTGAGTGCATTTAAAGTACCGGAAGTCTTGAGCTCGCCTGCTGATATTCAGGGCATGTACACTGTCGGTCAAGTTTGCGCCTTTTTCCCTACAGCTATCTTGCCTGATAGGATCGGTCGAAGATGGTCTATGTTTGTTGGCAATGTTTGCCTCTGGTGAGTAACCTTACGTGAATGAGCTGATGGCAGTATCGGCGCCCTTCTCACTGGTCTGGCGCAGAACTTTGGCATGTTCATTGCCGGCCGCTTTTTGACAGGCCTAGGTTGTACCCTGGCTGCCTCCTCTGCGTGAGTACTATTCACTGGCCTCTCGCTGATACGTTAGTAAAGCATACATGTCCGAAGTCACTTCTCCACTTACTCGCGGCCGATGGATGGGCTTGTTGAACTCGTTTTATTATGGTGAGCAGCCGCGCGGAACCTCGAGCTGAACCCTAGTCGGTCAGCTGCTTGCCAGCGGTATCGCTATTCCCTTCGGCCGTCAACTCTCCGATTGGGCTTGGCGTACACCTCTTATCCTTCAGTGCGCTCCAGCTGCCATCAACGTCATCTTCGTCCTCTTCATCTCAGAGTCCCCACGATGGTTATATGCTCGGGGCCAGCATGACAAGGCCATCCAAATCCTCGCCCACCTCCACTCCAAGAACAAGGACCCCAACTCGCCTATCGTCCAGCTCCAAATCCAGGAGTTTGAGGAGAACATCTCACAGTCTGGGGCCGACAAGCGATTCTGGGACTTTAGGGCGGTACTTCGAACGAGTGCGCATCGATATCGCTTCGGCATGTGCTGCATCATCGCTATCTGGGGAACTCTCTCAGGCAACGGTCTCATTACTTGTAAGTACAGATCGTCAGAAGCTTGGCTGATACAAGACTTCCTACCCGTCCTGCTTCTCCAAGCTGGAATCACTGATCCTGACAAGCAGAGGGTGTAAGTGAACGTTCCGCCACTGCATGGGTCCCGGCTGATTCATAGTTTGAATTTTGTCAACTCTGTCACCTCCTTCATCGGTGCTCTGACCGGTACCGCTCTTTCTGACAAGATTGGTCGGCGCAAGCTACTTCTCTTTGCTGAAATCGCATGTGCTTGTGGGATGGCCATTGTCGCTGGATTGTTGTCGGGCGAGACTTTCAACCAAGAGCGAGCCAACGCAGGGATCGTGTTCATCTGTAAGTGTACCTCACCCGCCCCAATCAATTGGACCCTGAGCTGACCTCTAGATCTATTCATGGTGTGCTATAGCTTTGGGTTCACTCCTCTTCAGGTCAGTGGATCGATCCCGAGTGTGACTCCGCAGCTGATATATCAGGGACTATACCCCGCTGAGTGTTTGGCGTACGAGAACCGGGCCAAAGGTCTTGCTCTGCAGACTTGGATCGGCACGCTCTTCGGTCTCATCAACACGTTCGGAATGCCCGTCGCCTTACCTGTTCTTACGTGGAAGAGTAAGTTCACTCAGATCTACCAGTCGCTGACCCACAGCATACCTCATCTTCATGGTGGTGGATATAGTCGGCGTCATCCTCATCTATCTCTTTGCCGTAGAGGTGAGTTTGTACCGGCCTGCTGTGTGTTTACGAAGCGCTTGCTCATGTCTCAGACTAAGCAGCTGAGCTTGGAGGATCTCACCTATGTCTTCGAGTCGCAGAATCCAAAGAAGACCAGCTTTGCCCTCGCCAAGGCTGCTAGGCAGCGTCTGAAGGAGGACAAGGAGGCGAATGGGGTCAGGGCTGTCATCGCTTAGAATCAGCCTCCTCAAGCGACCTAGAGCGCGTTGTACTGGTCGATAGGGAGAACGTGGGTCCGTTAATTATATATGCATTGGGTGTACATGTCGCTCATAGTCACAATTAGACAACGTCAATCAGAGGTGAACATGGTGCGCCGAAGTTCCCGAACGCGCGGCCGTATCCGGTCGGCCTCTATGTGATACCGATGCAAGCCGAGTGCCACACTGTTATTCTTTGCTGGCCAGACACTCAAGTTGGAAAAGCTATGTCCTGGACTGGACAGTAGTATGCAGATTGTACAGCCTGTGATCTGCGCTGGTATGAAAGTCTGGACTCTGACTCTGTCCACCCTGTGGTCACTGGAAGTGGAGGCATGCAATTAGCGAGGCGGCATCTACGCCACATGACGTAGACATCGGCTGACATCGGTCATCTCCGAATGGGTCATCTATGAATTTTTGCCTCTTTGGCCTGTCTCCTCATCTACTAGCGCGAGATTGAGTCAGATAGGGTCTCGGACCGAGGAGCGGACTTCTAATAATAACCACTGTCCTCCACATCTCCAGCTTGTCGGAGACGACGCCGCATCACTGCCCCCGATGGGGCATGCGGAGCCAAGTAAAAGTTCGGGGAAGGGCAGCTGACTTCTGGTCCTGTATAAGATCCAGCGACTGAGGACGATCTCCCCCCTTAAATCTCTTCCATTCCATCTATACACGAAAAGATGTCGAAAGAACTTAAGGGCGATAACTTACACTTGGAGCGAGATGAGCGGCTTCGACACTCCGATTCAGACGATGAGGGGACTGTCGCTGAGCGAGCGAAGATTACGGGGGCGATTCCTAACCCTTTGAAGGTATGTCGTGTCTTCTTGGATCGACGGAGACAGGCGCTGACCTAGTAGTCTCAAAAAAAAGAGCGAGTGATGGATGACGCCCGCGATTTTGCCAACCGGAACAACATGTCAGAGTATGCTGAGCTTTTCGCGCGTGCAGCCTTGGTGGCGAGGGAGGGTCTTGGATTTGAGGACGTGAAGGAGCTTCTCCCTGAAGAGAGAGAGGCGCTGGAGTATGAGCGAGATCACAAATGGCACGGTCCCAAGATGTTGTGGTACTCCATCGCTCTTTGTGCTATTGGTGCTGCCACCCAAGGTGTGTATCTTACTTGACTGGCATTGGATTAGGCTGACGATTTAGGTTGGGATCAGACTGGTTCAAACGGTGCCAATCTGTCCTTCCCCCAGGCTCTGGGTATCGGAAGTGGGTCTGACCGTGACCAGTGGATTATCGGTCTCATCAACTCGATCATTTTTCTGACGGCCGGCTGTATCGGTGCCTTCATTGTCGATCCCCTCAACCACTATCTCGGTCGACGAGGCGAAATCTTTCTCACGGCCATCATCCTCACTTGCACTCCCATCGGATCCGGATTCGCGCAGACATGGGAGCAACTATTCGCCATTCGGTTCGTGATGGGTATCGGAATCGGTGCCAAGAACGCCACTGTCCCCATCTTCTCCGCTGAGCTAGCTCCAGCCAGGATTCGAGGCGCTTTGGTCATGTTCTGGCAGCTCTGGGTCGTAGCTGGTGAGCAATTAGACGATCTTAACTCTCATGTGCGCAGAGCTGATCCTCAGGTATCTTCCTCGGTTTCTGCGCCAATGTCATCGTCAAAGATACTGGAGATATCGCATGGCGACTCCAACTCGGATCAGCCTTCATCCCCGCCTTCGTCCTCGCTTGCGGTATTTGGTTCACACCCGAATCGCCCAGATGGCTCATGAAGCACGGCAAATACGACAAGGGCTTCCAGTCCTTCCTCGTCCTTCGTGCTCATCCCATCATCTCGGCCAGAGATTACTACTTCTCCTACGTTATGTTCGAAGAAGAGAAGCACATTGCCGGTGACTCGAATTACTTCTCCCGAATGAGGGACATCTTCACTGTGCCCCGTATCAGGCGCGCCAACTACGGCGCCTCAACCGTCATGATTGCTCAGCAGATGTGTGGTATCAACAGCGAGTCCTCATTTTGGCCCAGTCTGGACGTAGCTGACGAAGCAGTCATCTCGTTCTACAGTTCCACGATCTTCGAGAATGTTGGCTATTCGCCCACGCAAGCGCTTTACGCCTCATTAGGTTACGGTGCTATCCAAGTCGTAGGTCCGCGTCCTGCTTCCTACTTCTGCGGCTGACCCACCAGGTGTTCACTATCCCTACTTTGTTCATGATTGACACTGTTGGACGACGACGTTTGACTTTGATCGTGAGCCCTATACTGTGTATACTACGCAGGAGATGCGCTAACACAGACAGACTTTCCCGCTGATGTGCTTGTTCTTGCTTGCCGCCGGTCTGTCACTGCTCAAAAAGGACGGTAGTACCGGCGAACAGCTTGGGCCGGTTGTACTGTAAGTGCACTGCCAGACAGACCAACGCAAAGCTGATCCCTTAAGATTCGTCTACCTATTCACCATCATGTACTCACTCGGAGAAGGACCGGTCGCTTTCCAGTATTCCGCTGAGGTATTCCCCACTATCCAGCGAGAGCAGGGAATGTCTTGGGCTGTCTTCATCAACAACTTCTTTGGTGTGTTGGCTCTTCATGATTTTGAAACCAAGAGACAGAGCTGACGGATCCAGCCGGTGTCTTGGGTCTCACATTCCCCCGGATGCAGAAGGTCATGACGCCTACTGGAGCATGTGAGTAGTGCCTTTTGTGACATCGAGGCGGTTTGACTGACTCCCCAGTCGGATTCTACGCCGGTCTCAACTTGATCGCCTGGCTAATGATTTTCTGCTTTGTCCGAGAGGTGAGCAATTTGCTATCAAGCCTGTATTGTGATCCCTGCTGACAATCTCAGACTAAGCAGTTGACACTCGAGGAGTTGTCTGAGGTATGGGAGAAATCCACACCTCAGTTCATTTCGAACGAGATCAAATACAAAGTTCCCGCCTTCTGGAAGCGCACCAGTATCAACGCCAAAGTCATGACGCCATACTTCTTCAAGCGATACGTCTTCATCAAGAAGAACGTCCAGCGGCCCACTCTCATCCCTGCGCCTCCTATCATCAGCTACGGTGACGATGTGAAGCGATCGCAGCATGTCCACGTTAAGGCTTGATGCCGGTGGCGAGGAGTGGCGAAAAATACCCCTGTTTTGTGGATTAGTATAGGCTCAAAAAATGTATCAACCATTCATTGTTAAGCACCTGGATTCAAACTCGTCGCTCTGATAGCCTTGTCCGTCCGCTGCTGTTGGCGTTGTGCTATGCACATTGCAGACACAAACAAGAGGCTGAAGCCACTTTGGGCGCGTTTCAGGTCGTTTACGTAAAAGGGAGAATTTTCACCCATTTGACATCGACACCGTGAGCATAGATCTGTGCATCTCACCCATCTTTCCTCTCACGTCAACACAGGCTAACCTACTACTCGACAGCATACACTCAGAATGGCGAATCCAAGACAGAGATCCAAGGGGAAATCCCATAAATCGAATCAGCCATCGTTGAACCAAAAGCGGCGGATACATCAGAAGCTCCGCCGAGTTCCCACCCTCAATGGTCCCGAAGTGCTACAGGAGAGCTGGGACAAGAAGAAGACTGTCTTTCAAAAGTGAGTCTCATCTTAGTCGACTCGGGAATACATAAATTGAGAGAGTGAATCGGGAGCTGACACGGACAGCTACGCAGCTCTAGGCCTGCTCCCCAATATCCCCCTCCCCGCTCGCTCTTCATCCCGCTCATACAAAGCCTCACTCCCTTTCCTACCTCCCCATCTACGACCTGCTCCCTCTGCATCGGCTGTCGAAGAGGCCAACGCTGCTGCGGCCGCAGTTGCAAAGTCGCGCGCTGGATATGGTCGGATTGTGCGCGATGATGAAGGGAATGTGGTGGATATCATTATTGACCAGGAGCCGGATCATGATTTTGTGGAGGCAGAGACGATGGCTGTGGATGATGATGAGGAAGAGGAAGTGGAGCGGAGAGTGGAGGGAAAGACGGATGTGGTCAGATGTGAGTTGGAGTTGGGCTCAGCGGGTGTCTTCGTTCCGCATGACCAGTCTTTCCAACCAGATACTCTATTTCCTTTTTTTGTGGTAACTGCCAACCTGTCCCTGTGCTCCATCTCTCGCCTTCTTACATCTGTATGAACTTTTGCTGAAAGCCTCCAGCACTCGAACAACTTGCAGCAACTTCAGCACCCGTCAAGCGGTATTCTTCAACCTCGGAACACGTCTGGCTGGGACAGCTCGTCCAGAAATACGGCGACGACGCAGACGCGATGAGCAAAGACCTCAAGTTGAATGTGTGGCAGAAGACGTCAGGGGAGATTAGGCGGATGATCAAGAAGGCTGGAGGGGTCGAGAAACTGCGGTGATAGGCTGATGGGGGATTTTGGGCGTTTGAGCTGGATTAAAGTCCGAGAGGAGCGAGATGGGATCGTGGAGGATTGAGGCATGTACGATTCGCTGATAGAGCTACTCCGGCGTGATGACGATGCTCATTTGCCATGGTATATTGCTGACTCTGACCATACATTCATTTGGCGTGCTTGTCTACAAAATCCAGAAGCGGCGTAATGTATTGATCCCAGCCCTCAACTTCGGGACCCTGATCAATCAGCTCGAATCTCCTTGTACCCAAGATAGACTCACAGTGTATTTATTATCAAACTCATGGAACTCTCCAGGCTCATATGACTCTCCGACATCTACGCCCATGTCCCTCAATCTCGCCGCCATCCTCTCTGACTGATGTACAAGCACGACCGGATCCGCCCTCCCATGTAAGAAGTACGTTGGGGGATACGACTTCTTCCCATCCAACATCCAGTATGCCGACAGCGCCTTCAACTTCCGCTCCTTCTCATCCGCCGTCTCTTTCCCCGTCAAACGGTACATCACGTCAAACAGCAGATCCTTCGTCCGAAGGTACTTTTTGATCTCGTACTGGAAGATCTGCCGCCTGGTGTACTCGTACGAAGGTACGCCCCACTGTTCGCGAATTGTTTCGACGGGAATATCGAATTGGAATGGGCAGACGGTAATGGCTTCGGCAGGATCGGCTCGAGCGATAGCGTCGGCAACCTCCTCCTCCGTCCATCCTTCTGTCAAAGGCTGATTATCGACCGATGACCGAGCTCGGACTTCGGTCGAGTCGACCAGACCGTAGATGTCGACTACGGCTTTGGGTGGTGGATCGAGGACATGGCCCAGCAGGGTGCAGAGTGTCCCTCCGGCGCTCTCCCCTGCCACCACACACCGCTCAATGTCCACCTTCCCCGGAAGTATATTCCCCAAGTTCTCTCTACACCACCTCCAAGCATCTACGCAATCATCCAGTGAGCCCTGGAGATCGACGTGTGGGGTAAGTCGATACGCGACAGAGACGACATGATATCCCCGAGGCCGCAGACCGGTGACGACCCAGGCGTTCGGCAAGTAGTGCTTGCCTGCTGCAAATGCACCACCGTGGGTGTATAGTACCCAAGGAGAGGGGGAGGTGGTGTCGGCGGGGAAGATCCGGAGGTCCAGCTGGACACCGTGCTTTGTCGCGTAGGTGTGGTCTGAGAAGGGGCGAGGAACGGTATGTGTCCAATAAACCACTAAAGATAAGCTAAACACGCAGTTGGAGGGTGGCCAGACTGTACTTGCTGCTCGTCTACGTTGATACTGCTAAATAGAGTGACTGACACTACCCATACTGACACACCTCTAGCCTCTGCAAGTCTCGCACCAAAATATCAGTCCGGCATGTCGGGACCGGTCGGCCGGAGGCGAGACTTAAATGTTCCCCCCTCGGAAGAAGCGCCGCACACGTCATCTTGTTTCAGAATCTTACGGCATATCCTGGCCAAGCCTTCGAAAAAGGATCTAATGCCCGTCCACTTTACAACTACCGCAGAACTATCAGAGCTCACAGCTGCCTTACATCATCCAGAGTCAGCCTCTGGAACAATTGCCGCACAGCCAAGCTTTGCTGAGCATGAAGATCCCTCGAAAAATGTCGCGTCTCCACTGGAAATCACTCATTCTAACCTTTCCGCACGCTAGTCCCGCATCTTGGCAATGGGGTAAGGCATGTGGAGCCGCATCGAATGATTGGAGTATATGAGGGAGAGTGATGAGGGGCCAAGGCCAAACACCCCACCTTTCTTCACACCTTCTAATCATGTCAAAATTCAAGGAGCACAAGGCAGAAGATGCTCATCTCGAGCGAGACCAGCGCTCTCTCGACGAAACGACTGTTGCCGAGCAAGCTTTGAAGACTGGAACAATTCACAATCCGCTCAAGGTGAGTCTAGCTATATGGTCTTATATGGTCTTGTGACGCAAGCTGACAGATGTAGCGACTCGATAAAGCAAAAGTCATCGAGGATGCCAGATTGTTCGCCCAGACACATCAACTCGAGGAGTATACCGATCTCTTTGGTCGCGCCTCTCTTGTCGCTCGGGATAGCGCAGACTTTGAAGAGATCGAAGAGCTCTTACCCGAGGAACGCGAGGCTCTACTCTACGAGCGTGAGCACAAATGGCATGGTCCTACGATGCTCTGGTATTCGATTGGTCTGTGCGCTGTCGGTGCTGCCACGCAAGGTAAGTTTTGTTTTCTGCAAGAAGTCCACTGGCTGAGGATCAGGCTGGGATCAAACCGGATCAAACGGTGCCAATCTATCATTCCCCCAAGCTCTCGGGATTGGTAGCGGATCCGAGCGAGATGAGTGGATCATTGGACTCATCAACTCCATCATCTACCTTACCGCCGGGTGTATCGGTGCCTTCATCGTCGATCCCCTCAATCACTACCTTGGTCGACGAGGTGAAATCTTCCTCACCGCTTTCATCTTGACTGCTACCCCAATCGGCTCCGGATTCGCTCAAACATGGGAACAACTTTTCGCCATCCGATTCATTATGGGTATCGGTATCGGAGCTAAGAACGCTACCGTCCCCATCTTCTCTGCCGAGTTGGCACCGGCAAGGATCAGAGGAGCGCTGGTGATGTTCTGGCAGCTTTGGGTCGTAGCTGGTGAGTTTTGACATCCGAGTAGAGCTAATCTCAGGCATTTTCCTTGGTTTCAGCGCCAATGTCATCGTCAAGGACACCGGAGACATTGCCTGGCGGTTGCAGCTTGGTTCAGCCTTCATCCCCGCCTTCTTTCTTATGGCCGGTGTGTACTTCACTCCCGAATCACCTCGATGGTACATGAAGCACGGCAAATTCGACAAGGCCTTCGGGTCATTCCTCCGGATTCGAGCCCACCCCATCATTGCCGCAAGGGACTACTACTACTCCTACGTCATGTACGAGGAGGAGAAGGCTATCGCAGGCGGATCCAACTACTTCTCTCGAATGCGCGACATCTTTACGGTTCCTAGAATCAGGAGGGCCAATTACGGTGCCTCGACAGTCATGCTGGCTCAGCAGATGTGCGGTATCAACAGTGAGTCTGCAATTTGGGATTGTCACTAAGTTACAGTCATCTCCTTCTACAGTTCAACCATTTTCCAGGAGGTCGGCTACTCTCCGACCGAAGCTCTATATGCTTCGCTCGGCTACGGTGCTGTCCAAGTCGTCTTCACGATCCCTACGCTATTTATGATTGATACTGTTGGCCGACGCCGTTTGACTCTGATCGTGAGTTCCCTCAGTCTTTACGGTTCGGTCACGGTGAGGGCTTGTGCTGAGTATAGACTTTCCCCCTCATGTGCCTGTTCCTTCTCGCCGCCGGTCTATCTCTTCTCAAGACAGACGGATCTGCCGCAGCGCGATTGGGTCCCGTGGTTCTGTAAGTCTCCCTTATGCCTACGCTTGATGCGTGTTGCTGACTCCTCAGCTTCGTCTACTTGTTCACCATCATGTATTCGCTTGGTGAGGGCCCTGTCGCCTTCCAATACAGTGCCGAAGTCTTCCCTACCATCCAGCGTGAACAGGGAATGGCCTGGGCTGTTTTTATCAACAACTTTTTCGGTCAGTTCAAGTGTAGCCTCAGTGTTGACTCACGCTCACTTGACAGCCGGTATCCTTGGTCTTACTTTCCCACGACTACGCACTGCTTTGACCCCTACTGGAGCCTGTGAGTTGCTACCTTTTTGAAAATTAAATTCAGCTAATGCCCCCCAGTCGGATTCTACGCGGGTCTGAATTTAGTGGCTTGGGCAATGATCTTCTGCTTCGTCCGAGAGAGTAAGTTACAGCTCATCTCCCGTCAGACTTTTGAAGCTGACATACTAGCCAAACAATTGACTCTGGAAGAGTTGACAGAGGTCTGGGCAGCACCTACCGGCAAGTTCATCTCGAACGAAATCCACTACAAGGTTCCCGCATTCTGGAAACGGACCGCCTACAACGCCAAAGTTATGACACCATACTTCTTCAAGCGGTTCATCTTCTTCCAGCGGAGCGCGCAGAGACCGGCGACTATCCCCGGACCCCCTATCAACAGTTATGGGGCGGATGTCAAGGTGGATCATGGCAAAGCATAGGAGGAGAAGGAAGAATAGGAGCTGTGGCAAATGTCCCGATGTGCGGAGTGATGTGTGTTGATTGATATGTAGTATTGGTTCTGTCTCACCCAATGTATCTTATAATCATGCTGTTCTCGAGTCAATCTCGACGTCTGCACATTGCCCCTAGCCCCCAAACTGTCTCCAGTGGCAAATCAGAGGTATGAGTCAATGACGTAAATGGAACTCCGCTATTTGCCAAGCCTTCACTGGACCGACGCAACTTTTCTTCCAAGCCATTCACATGTCTCTTTCAGTCAGTCTACACCCGATGCCAAGAAGGATGATCCCCACCTCTCCACGGGTGGATACAATGACGATCATATGGTGTGCTCCGTCGCCTTGCCGGGTCCGGACGGGCGGATGAAAAGTTGCAGCTGATGGTTTGACATATAGATGTTGACATCAACATAGGACTGACTTATAGATCCCCCCTATCGGTCTCCTTCCTCGCGATGCTAGGCCAATACCCCCAGCGAGTCCGCCGGTGGCTATCCCTACCTGCAAAGCAGAAGCTCAGTGCCGCCGGAAATGCTTTCGCTCCCCCACCCGCCAAATCCGCCGATGGAAGAGATCAGTGGCCCTCTCGAGCGGCCTTCCTCCTCGCTGCCATGGGAGGATGTGCAGGACAGGGAAACCTCATCCGATACCCTTCAGTCTTGTACAACAACTACGGCCTACAGTGGTTCATCCCATACCTACTCGCCATCTTCCTCATTGCTATCCCCGCTCTCATCCTCGAAATCTCCATCGGTCAGGCGTATCGCGGCGGGTCGGTCATTGCTTTCAACAATATAAATAGGCGGTTGAGAGGTGTAGGGATGGGACCAGTATTCATCAGCTTTATTGTCTGTCAATACTTTACCGTCAACTTGGCTTGGATTATGGTTTACTTGTGAGTGGGCCTGCCCGGCATTAGAGTTGAGCTGATGTATCAGCCGGAGCTCCTTCATAAGCCCATTACCTTGGACAGATCGGATTGACGACTTCTATAACCTGGACGTTGTTGCCAATCCCGACCCTATCCCCGGTTCCTTCACCCCAGCCGGCACCTTTGACCGCGTAGCATCATACGTCAGCTACCCATCACTAGGCGTAATCGGCGAGACGGTGGGATGGAGTGCGTTCATCTGGTTCCTTATCTGGTTCTCGATCTTCAGAGGCGTGGGGATGACAGGGAGAGTGGTGTATTTCACTATGGGTCTACCGATTGTAAGTCGAAATTACATATTTGCCTTTGGCCTCTTACTGGACTACCATTGCTCCACACACCCAAAGTCAACAAGCTGACTTCACAGGTCACCACCATCATCTTCGTCATCCGCTCCCTCCTACTAGACAATGCCGGTGCCGGTGTCAGGCTTGTGTGGGCCACCTGGCGAAGCGACCAGCTTTCCAACGGGCGGGTCTGGCAAGTCGCCGTTGGACAAGTCTTCTTCTCTACCGGGATCGGATTCGGCTACTTCACCTCATATGTAAGCTCGTCCCAAGCCGTCTGACCCTCCGAGCTTACCTCTCAGGCGTCATACAACCAAAAGTACTCGAACGCAGTGATGGACGCTGTCCTCATCTGTGGCTCCAACGTCCTTTTCGAGAATTTTGCGGCATTCGCAGTTTTCGGCGTCGTCGGCTTCCTCCGTCGATGGCCTACCGATGGTGTCCGACTCGGCGCTTTCGTCGTCGGTTTCCTCACCCTCCCCGAGGCCGTCCTCCAGATGCCCGGATCCAACTTCTGGGCTGTCCTCCTCTTCTTCACTCTAATCGTCCTCGGTTTCAGCTCGGCGTTCGTCATGCTGGACGTCGTCGCTACTCTCCTCGTTGACGGCGGTGTCAAATACTCCCGACCGACAATCGTCACCTTCCTCACACTCCTTAGTTTCCTCATGTGTATCCCATACTGTACACAATTCGGATACTACCTCCTCGACGGTGTTGACCGATGGATCAACAACGTCATGCTCATCTTTGTCGTCTGGGCCGAATGCGTCACCTCGACCAGTCTATACCGATACACCGATGTGATCCAGGAGACTGGACTACCCGCTTTTGTAATTTACAATTCGGGTTACATCGGTGGTCAACTCATTGGAATCATCGTTGCCCACGTTACTGGCAATCCGGGTATTGGCGCCGGGGTGGGAGTCGGAATTTGGCTACTGGGATCAATCATCTCAGTCGTCATTGCTCGGACAAATACTGCATCCAAGAATGGTGCTCGGGGCATCTTCCGCATCAACTCTTACCTGAGCCGCTTCTTCTACCTGGCGTTATACTCTGTAAGTCCTAGACACACACCGCGCTTATATCCAGGGCAACCAATTGAGGCGAGACCTAAATGTCATTGTAGGCCAAGGCCGCAACTGGCGAATCCCCTTCTTCATGCCCTTCCTCCTCCGCTACGTCTCCGGACCTGTCCTCGCCATCATTTTCAGTTTCGCCTTCCCTGAATTCCACACACTTCGGAACGATCCCATGATGATTACGGGCTTCATCCTCACCTTTATCGGAATCTCAATCATGCTCGTCGGCTTCATCATGCCGCGATACTACGACATCTTCATCCCGCCGCATAGGCAGGCCGAGGGGACGGAGCTTACTGTGGCGAATGAGGATAAGGTGGAGGAGATTATCGTTGAGGGCGAGGCGGAGAAGTCAAAGTCGGATGAAGAGATTGCGGCTGCGAAGAGGAGTGAAGCTGTAGCCTAGGTACTCTAGATGTGTGTATGTCCGGATCTGTAGATGGTATGATTGGGTAATAGATAGATAGCTGGGGTTCACCTTGACGCGGTGCATCAGGATGCCTTGGTATGTGGGCATCTGTCCCATCCCGTGCCGCAGCTCTGTAGGGACAACTGTAGAAAAACACGACAATGCTTGTCGTAGACATTTTCGGATTCGGTACATGTGATGCATCTGACGTCTAAGAGATATGAACAACTTGCCCAACCCCCAGATCAACTCTTACCGCTTTGAAGCCAGAGCAGGCCTCATACTCCAGTGAGATTCCCAACGACAGACCGCACTTTAGTCAAGACCTCTTCCCACTCTTTCTCAGGATCAGATAACCAGGTGATAGCTCCACCAGCGCCCAGGCTGAGTTCTGAACGGTCAGCTGAGCACTCACCGTTGGAAACAAGGGGTGAGTGGCCGAGATGGGACCAAGAGAGTGGGAGAGAGCCAAGAAGTTAAGACTTACGGTCTCCCTCTAGGACCATTGTCCGGATCACCACGCTGAGATCTGTTGAGCCATCGATGGAGAAGTACCCAAGGCAGCCTGAATGATAAGCGATAGCTCTGCTTCAGTGCCTCTGTCCCAAACATTTCCGTCTCCTCCTTACACCATGTCCTCCTTCATCCCTGGCCTTTACACACCAAGACCAACGCAAAGCGACATACCAGAATACACCCCCCTCTTCCCTCCACATTCCTCAATACCCTCCAACAACTTCACACTTCTCAATTTCGGCGCACCCGTCATACTTCCCGGTGGGAAACATCGCTTGACAGCTTCTACCACGCCGACATTAGGCGCAAGCTGGCCCCGTACTGTCGTCACTAGGTTATGGACGCCGTAGGATTCGAGAGCAATGAGTTTGGGGACGAGGACGGAAGAGGGTGGGCAGGAGGATAGGAGGTCTGAGCGAATGAGGTCGACAATCTGAACGTGTAAGCTTGGAAACACTCGACCTGATGCTGAATCCACCAAATGGAAGAAGGATCAATGCGAACTCACCATAAGATTCTCCGCGCGTTCTTTCGGATCCAACCTCAATTCTTCTCCCCTCTTCCGATCTTCTTCCCTCGCCCTCTCTGCGCATTCCTCCCCTCCCGGACACTCTCCAGGACAGACACAAACACCAGGCTTGACACGCGCCTTTGTTCCCTTTATAGGCATCATCTCCACTACGCCCCGTTCAATCTTGAGGAACCGTTCGGGCGAGGATGAGATGATTGTTGTAGGTTTGGGAAGATGGGGGAAGTTCAGGAAGGCAGAGTAGTAGGCGGGGTTGGAACGGCGGAGGTGTAGATATAGCGATAGGGGATCGGTAGGGGCTGAGATTGGTGGGGATGCTGACGAAGGCGAGGATGAAGATGTGAGAGGGGTAGTGGAAGTTGTCGACGGATCTGAGAAGGTCGAGGTAAACCTCGTCGTCAAGGTCAATTCGTATGATTCTCCTTGACGTATAGCCTCTCTGCAGACTCCTATTCGATCTTGATAATCTGCGCCGTTCGACACAGGCGAGAAGTGAGGCAGGGCAGATATGGGTTGAACGGTAGGTGATGGAGTTTCGGCAAGGATTGTTGAGATTTCGTCTGACCAGGTGTCAAAGTCGGATGGGGAGGTACCGATTTGTATGTTCAGGGATGAGAGCCATGAGATTAGGCTTGGTGTGTTGATTTCCGAGTGGATTAAAGGTGAACTAGCGTCGAGGGAGACTCCCGAGGAGTCGTTCACTATCACTCCCCTGGTGATCCACTCCCCATCTGACCGCCTCTCCAGGACTCGATCACACCACGCCCACGCCGCATCCACTTCATCCCCTTCTCCCTGACCCGCATCGCCCTTGGGCAACCTTACATACCCTGCCAAACTTTCTGACTTCATTTCGTACCCGAACCACCCCACCCATCCACCTTTCCACCCCGAACTTCCTCCAATCCCAATTCCCGATCCGCCCGCGTTCGACAAAGCGCCAGTAAGAGCTTTTTGTCCGGCGCCGAACCAATCCCAGAATGTTTCCTCTTCAAGTTCGAGGTATGCAGGCGGTGAGTCAGAGCGGTGAAGAGTGATTCTTCGGCGGGAGAGGGAGTAGGTGAGGAGGAAAGAGGGGGTGGCGATAGATGTGGTCGTGGGTCGTGTTGGCTGGCGATATTTAGCTTGGATCACTTTTGGCGGTCTGTAAGAATGATGAAGGCCAAAAAGAGAAAGCAGGACTCACCGTTTCACCATCTAGCCAAACTTCGCCTATACCCATGTCCCTCTCTTTACCTTTATCCTTCCGCCTAATAACAGCCTGAAAAACATCTGCCGTCCTTTCTTTACGCCCTATATCCCCAAATGACCTCTCGGCCAATTTCAACCTCAGCCCCAATCTACCCTCTACCAACTCGGGGTGCAGACCATCCGGTCCGGCCTGGAATAAAGAGGCCGATGAGCCCGAAGGCGAGATAGGAGGGGTGGGGTATGGTGAAGTGGAGATCATGGGTGTTTCTCGGCCTGGTCTAGCGCGAGATTTGGCTGAGGAAGAAGAAGTGGGAGTGACCCGGTATGAGCATGAGGCGATGATGTTTTCTGGTAGAGCAGGGTAGGACGGGGGTTGGGAATGATGCGTGTGGACGCGGGCTAGGAATGACTGGAGTAGGGCCGGACCGCGAGTTGAGGATATTGACTGTAGGTTTAGCGAATGTCAGATTGATGTCGAGATGGACGTACCTCTGGATGGTACTGAACCCCCCATATAGGATATTCTCGATGAGCGAGACCTTGTATCGTCCTTGATTCTCCCGAAGGCAGAGGTGCAGACCAGGCTGTAACTTCCAGCTCGTCCGGAAGAGCTATACCATCAGGTCTGGATTTCAAGTAATAGATGGCCGCTCACAGTCCGGATCAACAGTCAGACTGTTGTAAACCACCACGTCAAAGTTGCCATCTCCACTTTCGGCCCATTCAGGCCTGGAAAACAAGCCCTTGGCGGGTGAGACGGGCGATATGGGAATGACGTGACCGTGAGTTATACGTGGCGTATTGACGATCTGTGTTGGAGTCAGTAAGGAAATAGAACGACGATTAATAGTTACCTACCTTGGCGCCAAAAGCTACGCCGATGGCTTGATGTCCTAGACATATACCCAATATCGGGATTGGGTGCGCTCGGAGCAAATCGAGGCCGAATCCGATATCCTAAAGGGTCAGATATATCCTGATTATACTCCGATCAAGCGAGGTAGCTTACACTGGGGTTATCAGGCCGACCGGGGCCGGGTGAGAGAATCACACAGTCAATCGAGGGTAAAACAGTCGATCGGAATTCATCCCTATCAGATTTAGTTTTACTTTCAATCTAGATGAGATGGTGCTGACCATGTATATCTGTCCGCTTTGATCACCACCACTTTGCGTAATACCTCCTGATCGGGATATAGATGGGTGAAGAGGGTCAGGATATTGTTGGTATCTGTTCAATCGATCAGCTCGAGCTCGAGCTTGCCGACAGAGAAACTTGCAGGAATCATAGTAGTCAAGGATGACTACCCGAGGGAGAGGCGGTAGAGCTGTCGGAGCGTGTATAGCAGCGCCCATATCGTGTATATGCTAAAGATATGATCGAGACGGGCGACCAGACGGAAATTTGGAATCTTGCCAAAATCAAGATCGGAAAGACACGCCTGTTACGGCACCAGGCACGGGTGAGATATCATGGTGCTCATGAAGATGAGAGTCGGGCATGTATAGCTGCATCTGATGTTATAAGGATGCATCTAGATATACACAGTAGATGGAATATTATATGATAGGTAAAGCAGCAAAAAGTCTACGTCGAAGTCTGCAGGATGGTGACAAAACCATCACCCGGCTTTAGAAGTTTAGAGCTCCGTCGCTGATGGTAATGGCGGGCACTGACACGCGCGAGCTTCCACCTCCACCACTACCCTTAGCGCCATCGGTGTAGGCTCCCCCACCACCTCCTGGATTCATCAGCACAAGTCCCAAGCAAGCGCATAAGAAAACCAAGACTCACCGCTATAACCACCTCCTCCGCCACCACCATACGTGCCAGCTGCTCCGCCGCCGCCGAAGCCCTGAAGATGTCAGCGACTGAAATAACTGACGATAATGCTGACTCACTCCGCTAGTGCCTCCTCCGGAAGAAGAAATACCGCCTGTAAAAGAGGGGAAACTCTTCCCGCCTCCGCCAGAATACACGTCGCCAGCCAGGTCCTTGCCTGCCCCACCACCGCCATTCGTGCCCGCTCCTCCGCCGCCTGACCCTTTTAAGCCTACAGATGAGTCAGCTTAATCAGATTTGTAAATCATGAAAGACTTACCAGCGGAAGCTTGAGCTACTCCATCTGCTCCGCCCCCTCCTGACGAGCCCCCCATACCACCGCCGACATCCCCGTTACTCCCAGGCTTACCAGCTGAGCTGGTAGCCGCTGAAGAAGTCAAGGTGTTGCCCGAAGCTCCGCCACCACCACCCGCGACGACAATTCGGGTACCGCCCATGTATACCCATGAAGCACCACCGCCACCTCCTCCGGCGAATCCAGAAGGCGTGATTGGCATCTGACCAACAAAGATCGTGAGCGTCGTAGGTACGACAGTAACGAGCTGAGCGCCAATTGTCCTGCCCAAGCCACCCGTCTGGGCCACTTGTTGTCCGCCCATATACTTCAAACCACTGCCACCCTGAGCGCCGCCAACGGTGATTTGGTACGTCCCGGGTGCAAGGGTGACGGTGTAAGCGGTGTTGTTGATATAGTCATATCGAGCGCTGAAGGTCTGTCGAGAGACCAGTGGAGTAGGAGTGTGAAGCCGACGCGGTCGTATTAGAGGTAAGCCTTGCTGCAGACACTCTGCATTGGTACGGCACGAGTCGGGGCTGGCGATGGTATTGGAGGTTTGGAGGAGGAGGGAGAGGAGGATGGGGAGGGAAGCGAGGGCGAAGCGCATCCTGGATCAAAGTGAGGGAAGTAAGGGATGAAAGACATGTTGATGTCCCTTCGGAGTAGGTGAGTATACATCTATTAGCTCTGTTAGTAAGGATGTGAAGAACTGTAAAGGTGTATTAACTCTGCTCTTGGTCTGTCTCGGTGGCATTCCTCGATGAAAAGGGTCCGAAACACGCGGGGTAAGACGTAAGATTACGGCACGTCAAAAGGTCAGGAAATTTGATACCGCTAATAGAATTAGATTCAACATCCATCTTACACTCTCCCATCTGTATATATGACAGAAGCAGCCATGCTCTCGCCGGCGCCGGGAGTGGCATCCTCAGCTGCTAGATATGCCTTGAAATCTGCACTTCGGAAATCCATGCTGAGGACTCTGCGCCACATTCCAGAAACAGACCTTTGTCAACAATGCAAGTCCACCCTCATCTTCGTCCCCCTCAGACCCGCATAAGAGACTTCGGAACTGGAGTGAAGGCCCAGTATCTGATTGTGTGGGGTGGGCACCATTGGGAACCTGAGCGAATCTATTCTGACCCTTATCAGCCGACGCAGTGTTCCGTTCTTTGAGCCAACAAGAGTTCTACACCTCCGCGCGGTCCGTGGGATGTTACTTGTCGATGCAGAAAGGAGAGCTTCAGACGGACAGAATTGTGGAGGATCTCTTGGCGAGGGGTACGTCATGCCTTCTGCTGAAACTCTGATCTATGCTGATGTTCCAGGAGTCAAGGTGTACACCCCGTACCTTCCCCCTCCTCCGCCTTCCTCCACTCCGTCACCCCAGACCACTCCCACACCCACCGCCCAGAGCACGATGAGTATGCTGAGACTATACTCAACTGCCGATCTGAACGCTTGTCCACTGGATAAGTGGGGGATTTTAGATCCAGGATTGAGCCGGCGGGACACTGGCGAAGCGAGAGAAGATGGTGCGTCCGCCAATTTCTGTTTGGGCAATGCTGATTCTGCAGCTTTCGATACATCTGCACCTGACTTGGATGTCATACTCATACCTGGAGTGGCTTTTGACGAAGACTGTAATCGAGTGAGTCGTCCACCCCTAGACCGTTGGCTTATAGACATCAAGCTGATGGTATCCAGCTAGGTCGTGGCAAAGCCTACTATGACCGATACCTCTCGCTCTACACCTCGACCCGAAAATCTCCCCTACTGGGTTCGTGAACTGTCCCTCCTTGGAAGCTCTTCAGCTGACTGCCCAGTGGCACTCGCTCTTACTCCACAACTCCTCCCTCCCGACCAGACGGTCCCAACCACGTCAGACGACTTTACGCTACACGCAGTCATCACGCCTGAGCGCATGGTTCAACGTCGAGGAAGCGGACAAGGCCGTCCAGCACCTCAGGCGTGATGATATAGGATGGTTATTGGGACGCACGGACGCAGGAAGGAATCAGAAGGGGAAAGGAGGGGGTCCGAGCGCTGCCGCCCGTGCCTTAATCCCATATCGACCACACATCACCTCGACAATCCCCTCTTGCCTTCTTCTACTCCCTCACCGCACCCGGCATATAATACCCCTCAATTGGTGCCGCAATTCCCTTCATCGATCATTCAGGCTGTATCCTACTTTCCACACACCCAAGGAAATGCCGGACATCAGCGTTTCAGCCCCGGCGAGGATGATGGCCAATCTGTCGCTGTTGGCGGACGCTAGTGGTGCTTTGGGCCGGATCGAGCCTATAGTGATTGAGCTACCGTACGAAGAACTGTAAGTTGATTGCTTCCCCGCCACGATGGACTGGAAATGTTGAGCTGACGTGATCAGATATCTTTACCCCGGACATTCCTTCTCTCCCCTACATCAAATGATCCCCATACCTTCCACACAACTACCTTCGCTTATCTGCAACGCAGACTCGATCGTGGCCCCGATCCCATTAGCTTTCCATACGCTCCGTAAAACCCAAAAGGGGGATTGGGAGGTTGTTCTGGCGATTCTGGAGGCGGATGATGGGGATGAGCGGTTAGTCTTGATGAGAGCAGATCTGTATCCAGGCAAGTCTTGAGCTGGAGGGGCAGCATTACCGAATCCACAGCTGATATCTATAGGTGCAATTCTCCACCTTCCTTCTTCAATCTACACCTCCACCTTACTCCCCCTAGGCTCTCCTGCAATCCCAGCTCTACTCGTTCAGGATCTACAATCATCTCAATTCCCTCTCTTACCCAGTATCGACAAGTCGAACCCAGACTGCCATCAGCCACAAATCCTTCGTCTGGCATTCCGGCAAAAGGCGCATGTCCAAGCTGCCGCAGTGGAAAGGGCAAGAAAAGATGGCGTCTTGATGGGATGGACGAAGAAAGTGTGGGGTATTGGAGTAAGGGGACGGGATGATCGCGTGAGGACTTGGAGGGGTATCATCGAATCGTGAGTTTTTGATCCTTTGATGGGTGTATCTCGAGGGCAGAGGTGTGGAAGGGAAATGTGTGTATTGGGGTACGTGAGTGTGGGATGATGATGGGATCTGAAGCTGGTGGAGGAATGAGTGTGGGAGAACGTGGAAAGGCAGTCAGTTCAGGCGTTCGCAATGCGTTCTCTGGGTCGTTTCTCGACCTCTGAGCTGTAAATTTCAAAGCTGACAGACCCAGACACTTACTCCGAGCCACTCTTAGCGATGTACCTGATGTCGCCTGATTGGGTCATCGTTTTTTCTTTATGGGAAAGGTGAATATCGTGACCTGGAAGGCGAAGGCGAAGCGACAGTGAGGATATACGTTAGTGAGGCATGGTCGGAGTTGGAAGAGCTGGATGATCAGCCACTCTACCCGGTCAGGCTTGTTGAATATTCGCTTCGACGTAGAACAAGAAAGCCAGAGCAGTGCTTTACATGTATATCCACCCTATAACGCTGGTTTAGGCCTGACAGATATGCACAAGATATGCAGATGATTGAGTTCCGCCCAAATCGTCGCTTCCGACTGGTTCGGAGATGACATCATCGCCAAGGCAAGCCACCGCCGCCTTTGTCTCACATCTTTCGCTTCCCATATTAGGATCTTACTCGGGTATGACATATTGGGCCTTTGCTCAGGCCGAAGATGTCCAAGATCAGAAGCACAGCTGATCGGATCGACAATACGTATAATCACATCAACCAATTCTTGCTTTACTTTCCCCCCATCACACATAAATCCAGCGACATCCCCACCAACTCAATCCCCCTTAGTGAACATGCTGTCCCTCCTCGCTCTGCCCTTCTTGGCTCTTTCAGCCCTCTCAACTCCTCTATCCGGTCGGAACAACGACGGAGCAAGTACCGTCCCCAATGTCGTTCGATCCACATATGACGGCAAGTGTTTCTACCCTACTGCGGATGAGACATTCGCACTTGATGCGTACTTGGGTACATGGTATCAGATCGCCGGGACCACTGCGCCTTTTACGGCTGGATGTACGTGCATCACAGCCAACTATGCCTTGAACGTGAGTCAAAATGTGTTTCACTAGCTCGTTCTGGGTATCAGCGCCATCTGGCCCTGGTCGGATCATGTCTCTTCTTGGTCTCTGGCATGATCTACTCAGCTCGATGATCTGCCCCTGGAATTACTGCTGATTATACAGAGCAACGGCACGGTCCGAGTCTCCAACACTTGCCAGATCCAAGGTCGTAATATCGACATCCTCGGTACTGCTACTCCCGCCGACGCGGCATACGGGTCTAAGGGTGTTTTGAGGGTACAATTCCCGAATCAGCCAGCTCCGGACTGCCCAGGTCCAAACTACATTGTTCAGGGTAAGTCTAAGACTGATCATGTCCTCAATCTGGATCGTTGTGTAACATCTTGTCCATTGGCACTGACGAAACAGACTACACTGGCGACTTTGCAATTGTCCAAGCTAGTAACTTTACAACACTTTTCATCCTGAGTCGGCAGAGGAACGTGGCTGCCAATGTCACTGATGTGAGTACTTCTTCTCTAAAGGCCAGAGATCAAACCTTGCCTTACTACACAATCGGACGGTCACTGATCCTACAGGCTTGGATCGCACGAGCCGGTAAACTCGGATCCAACCTCGCCAGTGTGGTCAAGACCAATCAGACGGGATGTGCCTAGGGGGGATGTGAGCACGAGGGAAGAAAGGACTTGTATTTGTGAATAGAATGAATTGGGGTCCGCTTGCTACTGCACTGCAAGCTGATCTCGCCTGCGTTCTCACTCAAGTCTTAGCTCTCACGATTCACGCCGCTAGACTGATGACCCTACTATTCTCGCCATATGAACGATTGGAGACTGATCAGTCGTCCTAACTCTGCGACTTGTCGTACAAAGAGCCTTTTCACATTGCCAACTTCTACAGAGACTTATTATAACATATCAATCCCTGCGACAAGACACAACCCTCAAGCCTCAAAATCCACGTCGACTCCTTCCACTAAACTATCACTCTCAGAGAGACTTAATACCAGAGCATCCAGCAATACGCTGATCAATCCAGAGCTGGATACCCTCCTTTCTGTAAGTGTCGGGCTCGGCGGCAGAGGCATTGATCTTGAGACCCATATTGCTCTTCTCGTATCGGTAGTCGGGCCAGTAAGGGAGGCCCTCGCGATTGGGGTTGTGGTTGGCGACGAAGGAAGACCAGAATCCGCGCATGACTTTGGATAGCGATTCGTCCTCACCCAGAGGGTCGAATAGGACACCAAGTGGGTTGCCCCAGACGTAGCTAAGCTGCGGAATCAGCGGGATGCTAAGGGCATATGCTACTGGACGAAGAATCAACTTACCTCGGCAGCGTGGGTAGCTCCAATCGAGAGAGGGTAGCTATATGGAACCTGAATCGTCAGCAATTGGAATCGCGGATATGGTGTAGATCTAAAGGGCTCACTTGACGGAAAATATAACTGAATGTGGGCTGACCGGCAGCTGCCATCAATCCAGTCAACCATCGCCTTGGAGAGTCTTCGATGGCATCACCGAACATGATGTTACTCTGGGTCAATCAGCAATGGACGTGAGTCATCACAAGAACTTCCAAAGACTCACCCTCTTATCCTGAGCTCCAGAAGCCAAAAGACCTCGGCCGGTGCCCTGAGGAGCACCCAGTCTGGGATCGTTGGGGTACGCATCGAGCAAGGCCGGGAATGCAGCGGCATTCATAGTGTACGATGTGGTGTTCTGGGAAGTGATGGCGGAGAGTAGTGCAGTGTCGTTTTGGATGCCAAGAATACTCAGAATGGTTCCCTCGTCCTGGTTGGCTGCAGAGTCAGCGGAGCCCAGAGTCATAATTTATCAGACGGACTCACAGCCCATGAGAAGAGGCACCTTGATGAAGGCTCCCTCGTTCCAGAGCTCAACGGGGTGCTTTTTAAACAGGTTACCGTCAACGACGGGCAAGAATTGAGTGTAGTATTTGAGCGAGACATTGGCGAGTTTCTCGACATCGAGCGTGCGGAGGCATTCGAGGCCCGCACATCCAGTCTCGTTCAAGAGTTTCTTGAAGTTCCGCTCTTGAGTGTAGCCGGTGTCGATAGCGCAGGATAGATTGTAGAAGGAGCCAGATTGGATGATGGCTATTGAGTTAGTATGTGTCAATAGGGCGCAGGGAAAACGAACGCACCAGCACTGAAGAGCTTGTCATCACGACCACCGTAGGCAACGAGCTGCTGGACGATGCTCGTTCCCCCAGCACTGCATCATTAGCTTGGTCTCTATACAGTCTGACCAGTGGTCTTACCTTTCACCCTGAATAGTGACCCGTCCGGCATCGCCACCGAAAGCGCCAATGTTCTCCTGCACCCACTGTAGAGCGACCCGCTGGTCCAGCAAACCCAAATTCTCGATTCCCGCCTTGTGAGCTTCGATACCGTTAGGAAAACCGAAAGTGAGAAGACGATAGTTGATGGAGACGAAGATCTAAGTCATCAGCGCATAGTCCGATACTAGTCAGCGTGGGAACTGCTCACAATAGGTTGATTGTTCGTCACAGATGTTTGAACTGTGATACATCAGCACATACCTCCGATTGATAAAGGCAACACTCACCGACGTAGCTTCCGTTGTTTGACTGGTCACGACCGGAACCTCCCCAGAAGCCTCCACCATGCATCCAGAACAGCACCGGGAGTTTCGAATTCTCGTTCGTTCCGGCAGGTCGGATGATGTTGAGCGAGAGACAGTCTTCGCTCTGCATGCCCAGTTTTGCATTACCGGTACCCCAGCAGGGTGAGGTATAGCCACTTTACGATCAGTCAGGTGTCAACGCCACTGAGAACAAAGACTTACGTAGCGTTGAATGTGCCATTGTAAGCAGAAGCGGGTTGGGGAGGCTCGAATCGTTTGGGGACAGCTGCGTATCTGATACCGCCAAAGAACTCCTGGTTGAAGGTAGGGAGTGAGGCTCCGATGAGTGACCCATTTTTGAGATAGATCGAGAGGCCGCCGTTGTTGCGCGTGTCGAGCTGGGGCGAGGAAATGGAAAGGGCTGCTACCAATGGCAGAGCTAGGGCCGCATAAGATAAGGTGAGCATGGTGAGTGGTGTGCTTCGTGGGGGATAAACATCACTCTAATATAGGCTTCCGGTTATATGTGAAGCGGCAGGGCGAGATGGTGTGAGTTTCGGAGCTAGTCGATCTTCCCCAGGCAGAGATAAGATTGGATGGTATCAGATCAGCTTGCCCGCGGCATTTCAATCCCTTCCGGCTTATCTTTTCGATGACCAGAGCGCCGCGGCCAAGTCATCGCGGCCGCGGATGATGATGAACCGTCTCCACTTACTGTAGGGAAAGACGGATGATCTTTCCGCTCTACAAGCATAGATTGCCCGTCGTTCGCCGCGGCCAACCCGGCATGATGTTCTTCGGGTCATCCCGGCTATGCCGGCATGAGGAATGTGGATACGGAACTCTTAAGCAGTCTTAAGCTCTTGAAATTGTGGGAGCAACGTCCAGTGATGCTGACTTGAAGCGCTGGACAGCAGCTGGGACGTCGAGCTGTCCTTTACTCCGTCGAGGAGAATAGGTATCGGAATAGGAACCCACTCGAGAGATTAGTACCAGACGAGACTGGGCGACGTCGAGGCCGAGGCAAGTATCTCGGGAATCCCGCCGGGTCCCGGCGGGCTGTGAATAGCCGATGTGTCGTCAGACTCGCCGCGGCCCTGCCTTGCTGACATTGATCCGTACTCGCCATCAGATGACTGTCGGTCGGAGCCACAACCAGCCCCAGTCAGACAAGCTCGCTAGTCCACGCCCGAAGTCAGGGAAGGTGTTCCCTTTGGCCCCCATGCCTCTCGAATACTTTTGGATAACTTGGAGCAGGATAATCTCCATCAAGAGAGCAGCAGAGAGCACGACTTCATCTACATTCAGGATACCGATATCCGCTCTAGATGCCGCATAGTAGCCCTATGCACAATCCGCATCAGCATGGGCCCGAAGCGGCCAAAGCAACGTTAGCAAATTAGCCGGATCTGACATGTTGATTGGTATTCAGGATCGCCGACAATCTCCAAACGTAAGCCTGCTTATATCCACTATCCTACTCATACATGAACGCCCAAGACCCCATAGACGGCTTCAATGCTGTCCCTCTCCATCTTCTCGTACAATTCCCAATAATCGCCTACTTTCCCTCCCAGCGCCCGCTCAAATACGTCCTGACTTGACTCTGGCTCACTGTCTGGGATTCCACCCTCAGTGTCAACCTCACTGCTTAACTCGTCTGCCTCCCCTTCCATTCCCACACCCGCCTCCTCCGCCCTCAAAGTCGCGATCGAGGCAGAGAGCGATTCGACGAGGTTCGATTGGAATATTCCCGCTGCGGAAGCTGGGAGGAAATCTTCGTAGACTATAGGCTCGTATCCGACTTTGCCTTGTCGAAGTAGCTCGTCCAGGCTTAATTCGGAATGAGCTGCGATGTTAGATGATAGTGTGGATGAGAGATGAGTGGAGGATTGTAGCGAGGGGTCGATGACAAAGTACCGGAAGTACGCCAGTCCAGCTGATCGGATTTCTTCCCATGTGTCCGGGAACTCGTGGAAGACTTTCGATAAGGATTGTTGATGTGCTTCATTCGTCTCGTTCTGGGGTGTTGGGACGCGAGCAAGCAGGGATATATAGAGCTCATGACCTGGATATCAGCAATAATCCCCGTCCTTGACTAAAGTCTCATTTCAGACCAACTCACCCTTCTGTGTCAAAGCCGCACCCCTAGACTCAATCTCTCCAAACCTCGCTCGGTGACTCCCCATCTCCCCTCCTGACCCCCGCCGGCTACTTTTCGTAGTCATCCCACTGGCCGCACTCCCCACTGAGCCGGGCAAGAACTCATCCGCCACCGCTTCATCATCGACAAGACTCGCTTCGTCGTCAGAGTCAAACTCTGCAAAGAGGATAGGCTCGGTAAGCGCCTTGAAGGAGGTTTGGCGTAAGAGGATTGGGCAAAGTCGGTGTGGTGGGCCCTCGATGATGTCTTTGGGAGGGATGCTGTTCACGTCAGCACTGACTCGTACGTATGTGGGTGGAACTTACCCTCGCCCTTCCATTCCCCTCTGAGCCGCATCAATATCCAACACCCTCGGTGTCAGATGATTGATGTGTGGTCCTCTGAACCCCGCAATGTCCGCCAACAGAGGGTGCGCCTTTCTCATCCTGGCATAAGTCTCCCTGCAGACTAGGCTCCGCTCATGCCACCTGAATGTTTCCAAGGCGTATTCCACCAGATCGTCTCCATCGCTCCGGCCTAATCCGCCTTGGGCTTCCGCTTTGGCGATGAGAGGCAAAAGTCGAGGATGGAATATGTTCCGCTTGGAGAGGATAGCGAGACATTCGGCACGGAGTTTTGAGTCAAGGATGAGATCTGGACGGAGGAGTGAAGTAAAGACGCGAAAAGGATTGATGGCTAGTGCCGAGGGAGATAAGGGTCGGAAAGCGGTAGAGTGAACTGGGACGCCTGATGTTGATAGGTCGTAATACCCAACAGGGTACATTCCGAGTAGTGCAAAGAGGCGAGCGATAGTGTGTAGCTCAGAGGGTGTACCGAGGCGGATGGCACCGTGACGCTCTACATTGAGCCGGTCTGAATGTCAGCAACGGGCGAGGTTGACAGCAAAGATAAGGACATACCGGCCGATTGCCATTCGCCTAGATGGGCACCTTGCTCCTGGACGACTTTCCCATTGATCTCGTCGACCAGCTCAACTAGGTCACCGTAGAGCGGTACCTCGATACGGTACATCTCGGATAACGCCGCGCTGAACTCTGTTCGGAGAGTATCCCGCGGGATGTATGTAGAGATAGGCATGGCGGGCTGGGATGATTCTTGTGATGCCAAGTCGAGGGATGGTTCTGGCCTGTGTATATGTGGCCTGGAGCTGTGATGTATAATGAGAGATGAGACATGATATATAGGGGAATAACAAGGTGATAAGGCAAGACAAGAAGCGTCGGGCAAGCTCCGCCCGAGTTAAAACAAAGGCTAGGTTCGGCTAGATCCGAAGGTGAGTGGGGGAGGGTGGGGATGCCTGTCGATAAGGGATAGAGTCAGACGCCTGTAGCTCATATGAAAACACACGTCTACTGTACATACACCACATCGCTCGCCTACATCATGCAGCCCATACAATTTCCACCATTTTCAAAGATTTTCTCACACCACCGCCTCCGTCGTGCCTGCCGCCTTTTTCCTAGCCAGTAAGGCCGTCCCTACGTTACTCCCATTCGTTCTACCCAGCTGCTCACTGATCCACCCTCCCGTCTCCGCCAGTGTAGTCAAGTCAATCCCAGTCTCGTAGCCTAATGAGTGTAGTAAGCGGACCACATCCTCCGTGGCAACGTTGCCTGTGGCTCCAGGTGAATAGGGACAACCGCCCAGACCGGCTACTGATGAGTCGATTGTGCGGAGACCGAGGGGTAAGAGGGATATTATGGAGGGGAGAGCGCTTGAGAATGTGTCATGGGCCTGAAGGGGTCAATGGCGTCCTGTATGAAGCTAAGAGGGATGACTAACGTGTACCGCAATCTTGTCCATGTCCAGTCCCTCCTTCTTGATCCCTTCCCACATCTCAATCCACCTCAGCGGATCTCCCTCTCCGGTCGTATCTCCCAAGCTCATTTCATAACACCCCATATGGTCCAGCGCCGCCGTCACCCGCTTAACAGCATCGAGACTGACATCGCCGCAGTATGGATCGGTCATGACGACGGAAGCATAGCCTCGGACCCTGTATCCGTGCTTGATGGCTTTCGATACGACGGCAGGTAGACTGTCGAGGAGGGCTTGGACTGTGGTGCCGTTGTTGGCTTTGCAGAAGGGCTGATTATCAGCTGATTGGCCTAGAGAAGGGTAGCTTAACTCACATCTGATGCCGGTACGAAGACCGATATCTCATCGGTCAACCTATCGCTCCCTCCTCCGCTATGCTCCTCTTCCAGCTTGAGAAGATTGTCCAGCCCTCGCATATTCGGTATAAGTACCGGTAAATGTATACCCGTTCCGCGCGATTCGGGCATGTCCCTCAGCTTGGGCAAAAGTTGGGGTGTATCTGCCATCTATTCCTCAGCCTTTGACTCTGGCAGTTGAAAAGCACGGAAGACTCACCTGAGGAACCCTATCGGCTCTGACAAAACTGCCAACCTCCATAACCTTCACTCCGGATTGGAATAGTCGGCGAATGAGCTCCAATTTTGTAGCTGTCGGTACAGGGTCGCCCGATATGTTTTGTAAACCATCTCGGGGTCCGACTTCTACTATACTTGGCTAATCAGCTATGGCTATGGTCTCTACAGCCCTAGGAAAGAGACTTACTTTATGAATTGGCCTCCACCATGAATGGCCGGCGAAGAGGGAAAGGCGTGGCTATTTGTGGATTTGCTTCGGTAACTGATGGGCGTCGCACGACACAATTTTTGATGGAGTATTTTCCGCGACGCAGGGTGAGTAGAGCGAAGAGCCGATGCCATGGCTGTACGATATGGCTAAGTTCTTGTAGAGTAAATATGGAGTGGATGTCAAGAGACGAACTAGACGGCGAAAGGTCCGGCCGGATCCATGCCGGCATCCCGGACCGGCTCAGCTATTTCTCAACTCCTCATTCCTTGTGACCTCCACAGCCTGTCGCCAACTTCAGCGTCGATGCAGGATACGTGCTATTGTCAGTTTGCTGCTGAGATTCCGATAGTGGACCTTCTTTCGTCATCAGCCTGATCCAGAGTGTTCCTCGGTCAGGGATCATTTTCGGAGAGTCTACGCAAGAGAGGGCCGCCGAGACGTTCTTGTGCTTTTCTGAAGTGCACGTACAGGTATCATCGCACCGAGGACATTGCCATCATGAAGATAGGCAGCTTCTATAGACAGCTAGCATATAAACCATGAAGAGACGTACCATCCCAAGAAACCTCCTCTCCGAGCCGCTCCGTTACGTTACTCCTGACTCTAACGGAAGCTCACCCGCGAGGGCTGCCTTGCCGAGCCTTCGTCCTCTTCCTCCGAGAATCTCCGTTTGGTTACGGAAAGTTTGGATGACTCATGCTCGTCGTAATCCCAACAATCGTCGATGGGCATTTCAATAGGGATAGCATTGATGTGTAGCTCGAAAAGTCGTCCATTGCTGTGTTTGCCCTTGATGGTGAACTTGCTCTCGAGCCAAATCACAGGCGGATCAACCTCGGTCGACTCGGCATTGGTGGGAATCTGGCGCCAGGTTTCAAGCCCTTTCTGCACAGCTGTATGCCCAAACTGTGCAGCAGTACAGCAAAGGTTGATCAAAGTCTCCCTCTTGAGGTTGTCTGTCAAAGAATAGAAGGGAATGGTGAGGACATGGGGATCGATCGATCCGCTTGCGGACTGTGAGTGGGATCGACAATGTGACAAGCTTGGATCTGGCTTACCACCCTCTGAGTAATGGGATTGGAGAGGATGGCAGCGAGATCAGCATCACTCTTCATGTCGTCCTCGAGCGGCCAAACCACGTTGAATAAGAGGCCCTTTCGGAACGACTGTGTATCCTTCTGCACGAAGGCACTGAGAATGCCTCCACTGCTGTAGCTGTCAAGGCTCAACGAACAGCACGGGGAAGAGAAGAGCTCGTAGCCCATCGTTTCTTGATGGAATGTTGGACCGGGTTGATTCTTGAGCAAGAAGTGCCAAGACCGTATGATTTGAAGTGGGAGACGAGTTAGCAAAGGTCAGAGTCAGCAGGATAGGAGATAAGGAGACAGTCTCTCAAAACGAACAGCTGTCCGATTCAATCCTTTGATAGCCAGTCAATCCTTTGAGCTGCCCCTTGACCCAGCTCAAGCGTGCTGATACCCTTATGATCGACACACGTATACCGGCGTGAGGCAGAAGTTCGGGGTTCCGCTGAAGGTAGGAATCAAGGGGTGGTACATATAGCCTAAGGTGACCCCACTACCTGTCCCTGGCATCAGGCTGTCAGATCAATGGAGTCAAGGAGCTCGTCTTAGGGAGTTCGTTATCTCCGCGGCGTGCGTTTACGTCGTGAACACGAAGCGCATCATACATGCTTATCAGTGGGGCGGTTGCGGCCTTGGGAGTTGGCACCGCGAAGTGAAGATTCTCTCAGGAAGTACGACAAATTGTAAGCCAGCGTCAGTAAATTAGCATCAGTGTTGATCATGCATCAGCATGAGTAACCTCGGACATACATGTTCATCGCTATCTCAATAGATCGTCACCTGTCAGTGATGGATTTTCAAAAACCACGCCTGAGATCACCACTTGGTCTCCCCGCCTTTGCTCAGATCGAGTTTCTCCACGTCGACGGCCGTCTCCTCATCCCCCTTCCCAGCTCCGAGAATAGTTACCTTTGTCAACGAGGGCGCAGACTTATAATCGCCCTCACTTTTCACCTTCAGTACGCGCTCTCCAGCAGCAACGGAGAATTTGACGATGGTTTCGGGACCTGATAGTCAGCGCAGATCCAAGTACACTGTACATGTACAGCGGGTTGAGGTAGACTTACCATCCACACTCATCCCATCGTCCAAGACAGCGATCCCCTCTGCCGCACCCTTCGCATCCAGCGAGACGATCAACCCGTAATCGGCTTTTCGGGTATCGGTAAGGTTGTAAGCGGGTTCGGTGTGAACGAGGATGATTGATCCAGGACGGATGTGGACGTTGATGTTGCCGAGGGGTGTGGGAATAGTGGCTTGATTGTTGGAATCTACAGAGACCGCCTATAAAGAGTCAGCGTTTTGGCTTGGTAGTCGCAGAGAGAAGACGTACCTTGTGTGTGTACCAATCCCTCCATACTCCGCCAGCTTCTGGGAAATACCCTTTCACTTCCTTCTTGCCCTTGTGAAGCACTGGCGTAATCAAGAGATCTCCACCGACGAGGAATTGCTCTTCGACACCAGCGTACTCGGGCTTGTCAAACTCGAAGAATAGCGGACGGACGGGCGGGCTGATGGTCAGCTAGCTGTACAACATCAGATGTAGAGTCACAACTTACGTTCCGTCCTTATTAGCCTGGTTGAATAACGTCTCCCAATACAGCAACATCTGATATCGGGCATGCAACACTTTCTTGCTCGCCTCTGCTACTGACTTCCAGACGTAGGGTTCTTGATCGGTGCACCTATATAATCAGCATTGCTCTTGCAGATGAGATGAGCTCAAAGAAGAAAGTCTGACAACGTACCCAGTGGCATTGTGATTCCGGTAGAATGGCGTAAAAGCCGCCAGTTGCATCCACCTATCCGCCAGCTCCTCAGTACAGTTGTCGCCGAAACCACAGGCATCTGCGCCGACCATGGGAATCTGAGGATTAGCACGCACCAAGGTTTTGGGAGGAACATACTGCTTGGACTCACCTGGAACAGCTGAAATTGCAGGACGCCTTGGATAGAGTAGCGCATAGACTCCCATGTAGAGTAGTTGTCGCCCAACCTGACCAATTAGCTTCGGTTCAATGCGTACTACAGCAATATTGGAAACTGACCAATGCCCCGATACTTTCCCAGTACCTGCAAAGGTGCTTCGAGTGATGACGAAGGGTCGCTTCTCTGGAGATTGCTTCATCAGCACTTTGTGCGTAGCAAGATTTTGCCTAAAGACCCGTCAGCATAGCTTGTGAATGACAGATCCACCTTGTCAACTTACTCATGTGCCCAGATCTGATGCTCGTGGTAGTGGTTGAACCCATCGGCAAGTTTTGCACTTGGGCTGATGGTCTTATCCCAGAAGTTTTTGTACCCATTTTGGATCTACTCAATTAGCGAAATTCAGACGCTTGAGTCAATTGAGACATACCATGAAGGACGGGAAGTTGAGAGAGTTCTTCAGGTCCCCGTTTGGCCGCTTGACCCCCATCTGGAAATTTGAAGGCTCGTTCATGTCTATTTCCGTCAGCTTATCATCTCGCTGTAAGAGGTACAAAAACTCACCTAGCCAGATCCCATCATAGGCCGCAATGTCCTTGTAGTGGTCAAAGCACTCCTGCCACCAGCCCTGGACATTCTTGGCCGTCCAATCAGGGTAGACGGCGTCTCTGCGTAAAGTCAGCGAGATTGCAGAATGTCAAATTGACGGACTTACCCCGGCCACACCTCTCCCACATACTCCTTGTCATCATCGCCCTTGATGAAGACATCCAGCTCCGTCCCTCTGTCATACGCCTGGTACGGATCTCCTTTCTCCGGCTTGGCGATGCCAGCATCGACAATGGGGATGTAGTGCTGCTTGTTCTCGTGAAGATGATTGATAAAATCCTTGTACTTCTCCCGGCTAAATCGTCAGCTTTTGAAAAACTCCCTAAAGACAATATCACTCACTTCCACTTCTCCCCACTTTCGAAATCCCTGAAGCGATCCATATAATCCAAATCCGACCATACAGTCTCCAATGGCACCCCGGCCTCCTTCATCTTCCGGACGACCTCCTTGACCTCCTCTGGCGTTTCCCAGCCTCCATTCCATCGACACATGTGCAGCCCAAACGCCCAGAATGGCATCTTTGCTGGACGTCCGACGATCTCCGAGTACTGCTTAACCACATCTTTCGGTGATGGTCCCGACAAGATGTAGAAGTCAAAGGTCCCGCCAAGAACATTGTACGTTAATTTGTTATCCTTGGTGGTCATTTCCATCGCGTGGGAGTTGAGTAGGAAGACGCCGAAAGATCCACTAGGGGAGGAAGACAAGTAGAATGGATGTGATCCGTAAATGTTGTCGTCGACTGGAGACCCATCGTCCCTGTTCCAGAGAGTGGTTCGGTCCTTCATTGAGTTCCGTCGGAAACCAGACGAAGAGACAATTTCGCCTGGGCCGTACATGCTGGCGGACGAGGGGAGTGAGGTGGTGATCTGAAGATGTTGGTCAGAAAATATGAAGGGATGGGAGCGAGTGTCGAAGATGGTCTCGGATGAAGATCGGCGGGTCACCCAAAACGCGAAGGGTTTGGTTGTGTGGTGGAACTCGAGATCGTGGTCTGCCGAGGATGAGGATGTGGATGTGGGAGGTCGAGGGAAAGACGCCGATGGGATCTGAAACTGCTTCTTGGCAGTATCCGAGACGTGTACATGGAGACCTGGCTTATTAGCGGGGACAAGACAGGATAGACTAAACTCACGGTTTGGGGATTGACATTCCACAACCAGCTGCAAATCCTGGATATCCTTGCCATACGCGTTGAGAGGCTCGCCGTCCAGACTAAGAGTTCCAGTGAGACCTGCGGAAGTCTCCCTGACATCGCGAAGCTCATACCCTACGCTGTCAGCTACATGACCATCGACAAAAATCCAAGACCTACCGGGAGATTTTGATAAGTCCAAAGCGGGCGTTATTGCTTGTTTGAGGACCGAGGGCACAGCGAGGGAGAGCGTCTCCAAGACGCTGTTTACGACTTGCATGACTGGCAGAGGTGAAGGTAGGAGTGGAGAGAGTTGGTAGTTGAGAGCTATGTATGTCTTCCCTTTCCCTTTGTCTAATTGACCAGCGGCGCTTCTCCGGCACAACGCCGGAGTAACTTTGCGTCATCGATTCAGATTCCAGCAAAGCGGCAAGCGGCGGGACATGCGGTCCCACTCTGCGGCAAGGATGAGCGACCGGCCCAGTATATTATAGATGACTGCATATGAGAAGGTACAGTGAGTTAGACAGGAAGCACAAGTCAAGCAGCAAATGAGCGCTGAAGGAGCGATCTGATATCTGATTAGTGAAATTTACTTTGCTCCCGCTAATGAAATAGCTCGTTTCAGCCAGTTTCAGATGAGTTTCAGGGGACAGTCAGGACTCCCTTGATGCTCCTGGACCAACCAGCGCTGGGTCTCCTTGACTTATTCTGAGGCTAGACAGAGTATATGGAGATCATCAAGGCTTGAGTGAATACCCATCGGATAGGAAAGCAAAAGTCGAACGCTTCAGACCTGTAGAATCGCCAGTGTTCACTGTACTCCAAAGACTCCTGACGTGAGTTGTCCGTGTGGTAGATGGTCGCTTGAATCAGTGGCCCAATCCAATCATACTCGGGCGGTATGAGCAAGTCTGTGGCCGTTGTAGTAGACTTATCTGTCGAAAAGCTGCGTACAGTGGGATATCCAGAAACGTCGGGTGGTGAAGTTGAGCCAGACACGTTTGCCAGCCCCAGAGACGTCGATAGTCCTGACTCACATAGACAACTGTCAGAAGCACCAAAGACGATCCCTCTACATCAGTCTGGTTAGCTGACTCCACTTACATACCTGCATCCAGTGCAAGCGGCCCCGCTTTGCCAGAGTGTGTACAATCCAATCTGCGGACCACATTGGGGGAGTGATGATGATATTGCGAGGCTTGAATTAGAAGGCCCTGCGCATGAGCTGACGAATGTGGCACATCCAAAGGCGAACACCGGGCACTGACGACCGATAGCTGACGCTCGATGCCAGATTGTCTTCCGGTATCCAGACTGGTTCTTGTAGATCATAAATCGGTAAGTGGGTATGAGAGCGAAGTCAAAGCGATGAGTAGATCAGTTCTCAGCATAGCATAAATCAGCATACTACACCTCAGACCCAGAGCCATACACAAGCAGAGCTTCAGCTGACAATCGACTACTGGCGAACGTTGTACCACATCCGCCAAAATCTTCCTTCACTCTCTTACAGCTTCCTTCACTCTCTTACAGCTTCCTTCACTCTCTTACAGCTTTCTTCACTCGCTTATAGCTTCGCCTTGACTTCCCCTTCCTGACCCCTCACAACCTCGCACACCGCATCCGTACTCTCCAAAATCCACCTGATCCCATCCTCACTGACCAGCCAATCTCGTCCCTCCAACCCTTCCTCGCCCGGCTGATCTGCAGCCTTCATCAATCCATAGACGTGACTCAGGACCTGAGGCGCTACACCTCCCTGAGCCCGAAGACAGGTGATGGCGATCATGGATGTCAAGATACGCCCAGCTCGAGGTACAGCTGGTCCAGATCCGGCCGGAGGGTCTGAGAGGAGAGCGCCGTAGTGCGAATTGAGGATGTGGAGAGGGAGATCGGGGTGGGCAAGAGTGAGCTTGTTGAGGAGTTTGGTATGTTGAGGAGCGTAAATCGCGTCCCAGAGCTCGTGAGACTGAGCGGTGATTGAGTCGACATTGGAGATGGTGGGTTGACTGGGGGTTCAGCAGAGGTTTCCTCCCTTTCAAATTTGGGTCTAGACTCACCGCGTCTGCTCGGTGCTCAATCCACTGGTAACCTCCTCAGGCAAGTGATCTCTGAACGCATTCAGGGCATTGATGGTTCGGGGAATCTACGATCGATCAGCTCAGAGTGGCCTATCTGCAAGAACCCAATCTCAACTCACACCATTAAAGCTGATACACTTCAATCCCACTTCCCTCATAATCCCAGCCCCCCATCTCTCTCCCTCTAGCCCTTCCACTTTCCGCCCACCCTCCACCTTGAATCCCTCCCGGAGATACGGACGCGCCCAGTCCCAGATCCCCTTGTAGCTTTCTGGGCTATTGACTGTCACTCCAGCGGCAGAGAGCACGGTCAACCATGTTTCGGCGCCTACTTTTCCGGTTGATCGTGAGCGGATGGTATCAAGTGTCGCTGTGAGAGCGCGAGCAGAGGGGGCAGGGTAGGGATGAGGATTTGATAGTTGGGCCGAGAGGAGGGATTTGATCGATGGCGAGAGTTTTGGCATCGTGCTGGGTGAAAATTTCGGCCAGTCGTAGATGAGTTGTCAAGCTGCTGTCGGGACTATGGAGGTGGGCAAGTTAGCGCGTTGGAATAGGACATCTATATTTACGCTGAGTGATGTACAGTCGATGGACCGGCGACGGAAATACCCGGACTTATCAACGGCCGAAAGGCTGGACAAGTTCGGCCGAAAGGCCCAGCATGGAACCCTTCTTCTTTGTTTCTGTCTATCAATCTAATTACAATATTGAGGAGATAGCTCTGCACAGGGCTGTCCACACTCCCATTCTGACCGAGGATCTGCACCGTCCAACCTAGAGTCCGATCATGCAAATTGATCGTCCGCTTCCTCGCTTCCGTCGCTCGACCGGATTCCCCCTGCTCCACCTGGTCCCCTGATAACCTTGAGAATTCCATCCGCACCTTCATACTCCCTCTGCTTCTCGTCCCTGTCACCCCCGTCGCCTGCGTCTACCATCATGGACAGATTACCAATCTCTCCATTCGGGTTTCCAAACACTCGCCCCAGCGATCTCTCCCGATCTTCCCACTCCGCCTGCCCCATGCCTTCTTCTTCATCATCGTCACTGCTGTCGGTATCTCCAGTCCATAGCAGCTCGTCACTATCATATGTACTCAGTATTCTGTCAAGTGCGTCTGGAAAATTAGCACGTATCGGACGCTCAAGCTTCTAAGACTCACCATCGTACCCTCGAACACCATTTTCAGCTAATGCTCTGACAGGACTGAACCTCTCGGCCGCCTCAGCCATCTGATTGATCAGCATCTCTCAGTACGAAGATGACAGAAAGAACTCACCTCTAGCATCTCAAAGCCGGCATCCGGTATACCCCACTTCCATCCCTTCCCTCCTCGACTATCCACACTTCCCACGTCTATCCACTCGTGAATCACTATCTCCAGCCGATCCACCTTCAACACCGAACACTCATCTGCTCCGCCCATCACTGCCCAAATCACCGACACTGTACCCTCCCACTCAATGACCCTTCCTCCCTCATATCCAAACCGCCACCGGAAATTATCGGCCTCGAGGAGAATCCCAGGATGAGCTGGATTTACTCCGCATCCAGCGAGATCGGATTCTGGGGAGGTGGGACCGATATAAGTTTCGTGTATCTCGGCGGTTCGAAGGGATTGGGATGTGAGGCCGTGATTTTGGAGGGTCCAGAAGAAAGGGGCGAGCATGATGGCGCTGAAATCTGGAATGTCAGCGGAGGTCTAAGCTGGTGGTCTACGGCAGGAGACGGACAGAGGAAAGACTGACCGAACCACTTGATCTCCTCCAACTCCGACGTAAGCACCAACTCCACCCTAGCTGACGGTAAAAACCACTTCCGCGTCATCTCGGCCCATCCGTCAACACCAGCACCCTACATCATCAGCTTCTACACATGTCAACACATGCAATCAGGTCTCGACTCACGACTTGTCGCGATAAATCCTCCTCCAGATCGCGCATCGCCCTTAACCCATCTCCTGCTCTGATTTGGGAAGACGACGTTTCAGCAATTTTGGCGATTGATGGAGGCACGGGAGGTGCGGTGACCGGAATCGTCGTCGGTGGGAGGGGAAGAGGGTACACCGCAGAGTTGGCCAGGGGATCACGCAGCCGGGCGAGATGGGGAATTTCGAGTCCGGCGGGTGGGAGAGAGTGAAGATGGTGGTAATCGAGTTCCGGTAGATGGCCAGGATGAGATTGGGGCCGGAGAGGAGATGTTGGATTGGATGAAGATACGGGTGCGGGTGCGGGGATATACGGATTGTGAATCGGCGATGGTGTAGGGTGATGTTGATATTCGCGTCGTATCAACCCGGCAGGAGGAATTGGATCAGGTTTGAGGGTAGGAGGTCGGATCGATAGATTAGGCGTGTCCGTTCCAGGCAAGGGGGACAAGGTCGGTTTAGGTGAGATACGGTGGGGGATTTGTTGAGGTAGAGGTCGGGTTTGGGCAATTGGACGAGATCGAGGTTCAGCGGAAGGGGAAGGTGGTGAGAGAATGAGGAACTCCATGTCAGCTAAGGGTAATGGCAAGATGGGGGTACGAGAAACAAGGGAAATATGAAGAGGAATGGGGAACGGCAATCAAGAATGGGCAACCAGCTGTTTGTGAGACATTGTGGTTTCGGAGTGCGGGAGATCTAGGATCGGAGCAAAGCGAGGTACAAAGGAAGGGGATAAGCGGACAGGGTAGGGTTCCAGGATGTGACCAATTCTCATTGTGGATAGAAGTGAGTGGGTGCAATGAGGATGATGCGAAACTAGGTGAAGCAGAGTCGTGAAATAGGATTGATGGCAACGAACCTGTATCTATACTCCTCTGGCACATCATCCCTCTCAATCTCCCCTAATCCGGCCGCAGATGCTGTTAACGCCTGATCCGATTGTTGAGCCTTTACAGTCAAGCAAGACGCCAAAAATGACATTGAGCAATCCGACACATGCCGGTTTTGATTTCCCCACCGCCTCTTGTCCATGCCATCTTCCAGCTCAATCTCCTCGACCTCAGTGCGAATGTCCTCCATTCCTCCCTTCGCCTGCTCCATCACTCCATATGAGATATGTCCGCTCTCCAACTCGTATATTGGGGCAGACTGAGCCATATCTGCGAGTTCCGGTCCACCGGCGAGTAGGACCAGGGGAGAACTAGACGCTGCCTGACGTGGAGAGATAGTCTCGGGCGAAACGACTAATGCGTTCGAATTATGCAGGATTGTTGTCGGGTCTAGCGATGTGGATAGGACGGTAGGGTCTTCTGGCAGAGCGCTGGTGGGCGAGTGTGCCGAAGTGAGCAGCGGGATGGTGGCTCTGAAGGGAGTGGGGCTGTCGATGGGAGTGAAAGTGGCAAGTACCAATGTCGAGGCAATGACATTGGATTGTGGAGGGGAGTTTGGGGTGTGGGCGCTGCCGGCGTACAGCTGGGAGATCGAGTGGGAAGACAAAGAGGCCGATTTGGTGAAGGGGAGGTTTGCGCCGTCGCTGCCGTGCCCATTTGGGCCGGTACTTCCAGGCTGAGCATATCCTCGGGGATAGCCAGCCGAGGGTGCTAGAGCATAGTCGAGCTGTGTGGGGTCAACTGGGTAGAAGGAAGATGTTGTATATGGGTCGGGCTTTGAAAGTGGGGTAGTAAGGGCATCGGATATCCCAATCCTATTGCCAGCTTGTTGGTGGGGTTGTGGGGTTGGTGTGGAGGCAATGGGACGAGTGGGAAATTGGTATTGTCCCTGTATGGGTATAGAGTGCGCGTGGCTATCTTGTAGATAGTGTGGGAGGGGAGGGGAGAACTGAGTGGGCTGGGTGTAGTACTGAGTAGGGGCGTGGATCGCGGGACCAGGTGTGAAGTCATATTCTATTGGAGTGGGCTGTCTCGTCAGCCTGTACGCTTGAGTCATGATAGCTGAGGACTGACCTGCTCGACTGAAGAGCTGTACATCTGATATGAAGACACCAACGAGGGAGATTGAGCAGGAACGGCCTACAGCGTCAGTGATGATTCTGCGCTGTAACCGAAGAAGACTCACCCCAAGTCGAAAAGTTAACCCTGCGGACAAAGGCGCGGCTGAAGATCTTCGCCTCTTCTCGTGGTCAAGTAAGCCCTTGTTGAGCGTTCCGAGCTGGATAGGTCGTGGAAGATGGGCGGATTGAGCTAGATAGATTGCGCTCGGATCGCTTGATGGGATTGCGGTAGAAGGCTGATCGGTCGAAACGAGTGGGGATGTCGATGGCACCTCCCTTGGTACAAGATGATTACGAGGTGGTGATTCCATCTTGACATCCGCCCTCAGTCCGGAAGCGCAGATGGGTGGATGGTTTGATGATGAGTGGTAGATGGCTGATGAATGCAAGGAGGTTCGAGCCAAAATCTGAAACAAGCCATCCCGTTACGTCCCCTATGTTGTGTATGTCGGCGACGGACTGTCATGATGTGTATACTGATCTTATCGGCGCCTGCGTGCATCTGTGCGAGAAGCTGCTGATGATATATAATGATGTTCGCAAGAAAAGGCTGACATCTGGTTACGGTAAGTTACGGTATGAATGATCTGCGTCAGGGCAAAGTCAGGGCGAGGTATGTAAAGCGAAATATGTTGAGCCAACTCGTCAGTTGGATTCATACAGAGCCTCACTTGTTTGACCCTATAACTGGATACACAACTGAAAAGATGTGCTTCTACATCCGTACAACTCACCGATCTCCTCATGAGCTCGATGCGGCACTCAATCACTTCCACCCTATTCGTTCTCTTCGCCCTGCTCCTCCACTCTACCCAAGTCATCGCCCGCCCTAAACTCTCTCGCGCATGTAGCACCAATGCTGAATGCCTGCGTCGAGGTGCTCCCCTTATCAGACCTCGACGGCTCCACAAACCTATCTCACTTTACCCGCGACAGAATATAAATGCTCGATACGACTACGCCAACGATTCCGCCATTACCGTCACTCTACCCCCGGCAACATATCTCATCCAGGCTGATGGAGCGAGAGGCGGAAAAGGCCTACGGACTGAACCGTCAACCGGAGTACAGACTGTCACCGATGGAGGCTATGGGGGCCAATTGGCTGCTTCGGTTGTCTTTACCACTCCTACCACCCTCACTCTCTACGTCGGTCAATCCCCAGTCACCCCCGAAGGCGGCTTATCCGGCGGGGGAGGCGGTGGAACATTTGTGTTCATCGGAGACACATTGCTCCTAGTGGCTGGCGGGGGTGGTGGTGGGTCCCAAGGTGCGGCAGGAGAAATGGCGCCGTCGAATGGACTGAATGGAGGCAGAGGCAATGGCGGCAACCCAGGCAGAGGGCTAGGAGGGACCGGCGGCCAAGGTGGCACAGGCGCTGTGGCTCAACCTACATCTGGTAAGTGCAGGGCCTCTGTGTCATGTGTCCTAATTATAGCGACGAGTGAACACTGACACTCTCAGACACTCGCGGCGCAGGAGCAGGTGGTGCAGGAGTGTTTAGTCCTGGCGGAGATGGCACGGATCTAGTCGGTAATGCCAATTCTGGAAAGGGAGGATCTACCTTCCCTTCGTTTGCCGGAGGTATTGCACCCGTGGGAGGTGTCAATGGTGTAAGTCTATCTGTTGCCCGTATTGCAATCATGGGCTAATCTTGCAGGGATTTGGGGGTGGCGGAGCATCGGGAACAGGGGGCGCGGGCGGTGGGGGTGGTTACAGTGGTGAGTACAGCTCTGCTGGAGGGAACTTGAATGTTGAGGGCTAATCTTGACTAGGTGGTGGCGGAGGTGTATATCTGAATGGGAACACGGGTAGTGGGGCGGGTGGAGGGGGAAGCTCCGGCTCCTTCTCGCCGGCCACCTTGAACTCCCGCAGCACCAACTTCGAGACTGACAATGGCTATGTCACTATCGTTCAGCAAATCTTTGAAGAGGTTTAGTACCACTTGTTAGCTACTTCCACAGGACACTGCTATACATGCAATTAACATTGTGTGACCACTATGAGGCAGAAAAACTTCTGCACTTCAACCTGGCGCTTCCCGCTAGTGTATCTGGACTCCGCATCAGCGCGATAGATGACACTGACAACAACAAACAATTCACTGAATTTGGTAGAGCTTACTTCCGACTGCGGGGATGGAACGGACCGTGGATCCGAAGACTCGCTTGCGCCGGATGACTGACCACTGCTAGATCCTGCTACGCTTAAAGTACGCGTCGGGGGTTTCAATAACGAAGATACCATGCTCGAAGAACCCATCAACACGTCCAGGCGCTGCATCATGATTGCCACTGGAGGTTTCCACAGTCGCTATGAAATCGACATAAGCGCCAAGTCGATATCTCAAGATCAACACCGTCAATCCTGGTGCTGGAAGATGTGCCGATACCATGTTTGATTCTTTTTTACGATGGGTTGAGTAGGGAATCTACTCCTAGTCCTGAGTGAGGCACCTGTTGCTGACCAGAATCGCTCTGCAAAGTTACTCTTTCAGTATGTCCACAATGCCCATTCTTCTCCATGTCGTGGTACTATTTCTATCCGCAGCTAGTCTCGCCAACTCTCCTCATACACACGCCTAGTCAGCTCTGGGGAAGCTTTCAGTGAAGGACCAACGAGGACAACATTGTTCACATTCAACGCATCCGATACATCTGTATTCTTGGGGTGATCCGGTGTGAGTACTGCTCAAGTGGGGTAAGCACATCAGTCACTACCGAATGACAGCTAATCCATATAGACAGACAGTCGTATCGTCAAGCGGCGCAGGCAATGTAGATCAGCCAGTCGCTGAAGTCACCTTGTAGATGTTCAGATTAGCGACTCCTCGAGTTATCTCTTTCAATCCTCCATGTATCCTGGGCATGAATAGATATCATCCGCTCAGCCCTTGTCGATGACTGAGCAGATAGACTATTGTCAGACGTAGTGCAACGGCTTCATGCGCTGCAACCCAGTAGATACGAGATTCAGCTAGGCATGCATTGCGCTTGAAGGGGAATCTCAATATCGTCAGCGATCCATCAGGGCAATGCCGACCGAGCGAAGGTATGCGGAATGAAGCCCAGGATATAGCAATATGCCAATGTTAGTGTGTGGTGAGCTACGCGTTTGACATGTATACATACACAATAGATTAATTCCCCTTAACATCCACCCAAATGATCTATGTCCCGTCAAACCTCAACGTCACATCTCCCCAACCACCCAGCAGCACCATCTGACTCCCCTTCTTCCCTTCCTCACCCATCTGCACAGCCTGCGGCGTCAAAGTCCCATTTGTCCCCTCCTGCCAGTACGCCGCGCCTGTAATAGTCGTTCCGCTCATAGGCAGCAACGTCTCGTTCAATCCCCCTCTCTGGAACAACGACCCATCCACAATCTGTATTCCACCCAGAACTACCGCCCGCCGACGTCCTGACCCCAGCGGATCATCGTAAATCCTCTCCTTGGGTGTAGGCAGGCGTACCGAACCCCACGCATTCTTCACTGCGAAGGGACCGATATAGTTGGGGTGTACCGATACGTCCATCTCGCCAGAGGATAGACTGGTCCATGAGGATAGAGCGGTCTGAGGGGGATGAGAGATGTATTTGATACGAATGAGACCGTCGGTGGTGTGGAAGGTGGTATTGACGGTGTGAGTGAAGTTGTGGGTAATGACCGAGGCTGTGGTATTGGCCAGATAGGTAGCGGCCGTGTCGTTGGAAGATAGACCACGAGAGGCCACGCTGCTCCGGGGAAGAGAAGTGTTGAGGGATGAAGATGGGTCGTGTAAGATGATATCGGCCATGATGGACGAGCTGGCAATCAGCTTTGACCCAAAGATATAAAGGAAAGACTTACTCTGTGGAGTTGATGTATAGACTCTTGGATACGTTGAACCGCCCTCTGACAGCATTCTCCGCAGTCTGCACCCATACCCTCTCCGCCGCAACATACCCCACCACTGCCCCACCTCTATCACTTGTGACGTTCCACGTCCCGAATTCCACCACCCCACCCAGATCTCCGACACGCACACCCATCTTGTCGAGCCGCATCATTATATCGGCAACGTATATAGGTTTGAGAGGGGGCGATGAATCAGGCGTCTTGAAGAGGGAGGGGGGAAATCGGACAATGATGTGGTATGAGGGTAGTTGGGTTGGGTCAAGCGTGTAAGGATTGGACATTTTACCATCGGTAAGGACAGGAGTCTAGAGTCAGCGTGTTCATTGGCTGCACTCACGTAAACGCCCACGCCTGTAGTCCCATCTTTGGCCAGCTCGCAAACCCGCATCAATCCGTCTACATCCTGCGCCCCACCATATTGCACCACCACGTCGATTCTGATGCTATCCTCAACCCCACCAGATATGACTTCAGGCGCAGCCTCTCGCCCTACAAATTCAACAGTCCCGCTCGATGCCAGGCCCCGCGAGACGATGGGCAATTGTGTGAGGAGACCAAGAGGGAAGGAAGGCAGCTTGGGTGGAGCTGTGTAATTTTTGGGTCGATAGATGGGGTTGGTGGGATTGGTCGAATTGGTAGAGTTGTCTGGAGGGATGATGGAGTATGGCGAGATGGTCATATTGATCCGCTGAAGAGGGATGATATAGGTGGACACCCAGAGTTTGTTGGAAGGATAGGGAGTAGAGAGGGTAGTGAAATTGGTAGTTGGGTCGGAAGTGTTGAATGGAGTGAACGTGTTGCACTCGACTGGAGTTCCGTCAAATGAAGGTGGGGAGTCCTGGATATTAGCGGTGGGTGCAGGTCAAGCTTACTCTTCCTTGTGTCCAGGTGAGATTCATAGATCCATCGGCCTGTATGTCAGCAATGTCAAATGGAAGAAACAGCAGAACACTTACCCAGGCCATATTCCAGCGACTATCTCCAGGCTCAACATCATGCCACGCCGGTCCACTCTGTACGATCCTATCTTCATCCCTCCAGTACGGCTTCGGCAATCCCGTCAAGAGGCCAATCATCAACCCAATCCCCAATAATCCCACCAAACTAGCCGCCAATACCCATCTTTTCCATTTCTTCCACCATCGCTGACTCCGCGCCGGCCCCGAAGGATCTCTCTCCGTCTTGACTGGGAGACCAAACAGGGCGCGTGACTTCCCCTTCCATCGCGCGCTCCTCGGCTGGTCATGGCGAAGAGAGGAAGAGGAGCTTTCCCATAACTTGGCGGTAGATGAACCGGGAGGTAGGGTTGTGGTGGAGGATGAGGGTTGGGGTAGACGGGATGTAGAAGCCGAGGCGTATGTCGAGGCTGTAGGGGTAATACTTCCTTCAGAAAGGGCAAAGCCGTCTATAGGGCGTGATGGGATGGTAATCCCTGTGTAACCCGGACTTCTTTCCCTCTCGCCCATTTCCCTCCCCGCCGATGAGGTAGCCAAGGCCCTTGCGCGCCTTTCATATGGTGGCAAGAATTCATCCGAGTACCGCTGAACTTCCTCAGCTCCGCCTGTTAACGGGTACCCGTACGCCTCAATCCCAGCATCCGTAATGTCAGAGTCAACATCGGATGCGGGTGGCAAGAGAAGAGAAGGGGTGGAGGTTGAGGCGGTGAAGAGCCTAGGGTCCTTTTCGGGATCGGGCGGGATGATCATTTCCGAGAGTGCGATTAGATTCGATAGTAGGGAAAGAGGTAATCCAGTAGTGAAGGCGGATGAGGTGTATGCTGGAGTGAAGAAGGCAGTCAAAGACGCTTGACCCTTGGCGCTCTGACTGACGTTGCTGATTTATGTATTCCCTTCAACCGGACGTGCCGTTGATGGGCATTTGCGGTGTCTATGAGCTGGTGCGATACAGAGCGTGCCCTCTCTGCGCCGAGGATATCCAAGGCGTGGAAAAGGCAAGTGAAAGATGGATGTCGGTAAGGCGAAGTTGTTAATGCAAGTACAGTTCCCATTTTCCCTAATATCGGGATGCCAATGTCCCGATGCGGCAATTCCATCTATTCATCCAGCCTGGCTACATACCAATCAGATCAAGACATTGCACACTCCTACAACCACAGCCAATCTGGTTATCTGGGTGACCACAGTTGTTGCTAGATTGAGCTGTACGGTATCTAGTCCCAGCGGCTGCTGAGGGGCTTGGGAAGGAATCTTGTCATGTGCTCAAAGTCTTCTCAGCCTGTCTGACCACTTGGTGGCGCCCTTTGAGTCGAGTGAGCCGCTCAGCAACCAAGGGTGCGATACTGCTCTGACGTCCGATCGGCAGTCTTTTTGCCTCCTCACAGCCACACAGCCCTGGACCGATGTTCATTCCATCTGCCTCGCCGGTACCAAAACACCTGGTTGTACTCAGGACGACGCTGCGTACAATCGATTTCACCTCCGCGTCCTCCGAGCGACCGATATCGAGTTCACGGGCGACTTCCCCTCTTCGGGTTTCTCTTCGAGGTCTCTATTCGAGGTCTCGCCTGACTCGAACGCTATGCCGCCCGTACCCAACCTCCTGGTAGCTCCGTACCAATCCAGCGAGCCACCCGGCGACGAATGCTGCGATATCGCTCTTGTGCTCGGTAGTAAGTCTTTTCGTCTCCTCACATTCGCACAGCTGACTCTATTTGCAGACCCTCAAGCCGCCACAGATGCCAGTGATGACAGTGATTTCGAATTGCCGCGTATCCGCTCACCTTGATGGTCTCCCTGTGAGTTTGGCCTTCCCCCTTGTGGATTGTTGCTGCTATGCTTCCAGCTCCGCCTCCGCCGCCATTGTCAACACGGACTCTCTCCTCGCTCGTATCTTCCCTCACGCTTACGTCCAGTAAGTTTGCGTCTCCTCTGGTAGGAGCTGTCTGACAAGACAGTGCTGGGCCAGGCCTCACAGTAACCGCTCAGACCCTCGGAGATGATTGAACCTATCGAGTCCCCTCCTGAGGGCTATCCTCATTGCAGTATCCCATTTCACCGTCCCGTTATATCCAGCTGATGCCCAGAACCTCACCACCCCTCCCCTCATCCCGCCATAAGCACACCGTTAGCCAAGAAACGCACTATGGCGCCGGGTCCTCCCTGGATGGCTGCCAAGCGCAAGGCCGGTGTTGGTAAGTCAAGCGCCTTCGAGATCCGAGGTCGATATTGATGGCGTAGGGGGTGACGGATCGATACCTTCGGTGGTTATCCCAAGTCCCAATCGCTCGACTTATGCAAGTTGAAGGAGGACGGCTGAATAGAGAGGCAGCAGTGCTGTACGTTCCCCAATCGCTTCATCATTTATCAGACCACCGCTGGCATCCAGCTTTCAAACTCAGATACGACGGGTGTTTCAGTGGCTGGATGACAAACAAATACGGAAATTAGACCAACCGCTCTGGATCTGCGCTGTACTACGCTCGGCCTCTCTCCTGCCCGGCCCAACCGGACTTCGTGCTCAGCTCGACGCGCTTGAACTGTCCCCCATTCAAGCCTAATAACTGAAAATATCGGTTGGAGGATTCGTTTCGCGGATGTGGGATGTCGGATATGCAAGGATACTTCGGGCTCGATAGATTTGGTTAGGGATCCTGGGACAATTTGGGATATCGTGACTGGGACTATCGGAAAACAACTGGTTGGGTTTGGAGGACAATATGGATATCTTGTTTGGTGCTCTACAGCGTGTTTTTTCTTTTGTTTTTTTTTTCTTTTTTTTCTTTTTGGCAGGTGACTGGCCTTTTATCCGAAGTGTTTAACGTCGTTGAAGGACTGGCCTGACTGGACTGAATAAGAGAGTTGAGCTGATCGCACTCGAGCAGCTGACAAGTAGACTTTGAGTCTTTCGCAATGTTTATGTAACTCTGACAAACTGGCTTATTATGCTCAACTCGGCTGTGTCTTCTATGCGCTGCACGATGTTTGACGGAGCAGGCCCGAGGTGTACGCATTCGAGATACTGCCAATTCGGGGACTGGATTTACTATCGACATGTGCGGGGCGCTGGTTTACAGACCTCATTATCGGAATTAGGTGAAGGTTGCAGTAACCAAACCGGTGTGCTCCTACTCACGATGGTCAGGATGAGGGGATGCAAGGAGGCGGTGCCAGACGTCAGTCGGGATTACATGCTCAGGAGGGTGTCGATGGCGCTGTTGAGGGGAGTAGGGTGAAGACGTAGCAGGCGTGGTGGGGGCTGGGATAAGCGGGGGTGGGGTGTGCTCGACTTAAACTGAACCCATATACCTGTGTAACAATACATATACAACTAGAATAACCCAGAATACTCCCAGATTATATTATCGGCCAGATATTTCAAGTCTGTATCCGAGTTCCATCGACCACAGACTGCCCAGCCTAGCGCTACCGACGCCCCAAGACCCGCTGTCCGCTACTCATACGCTGACAGCCATTCTTCCCGCTTGTCCATCCGGTTGGACATCTGTAATCGCAACGCCCGCTGACACAGCTCGCTGCCGCCATCTTGTCGAACAAAGTACAGTCCTCACCGTCACCACCGGCCTCGGGTGGGCACCCACCACAAGATTCCACGTTGGAGAAGACGTCAACGCACTCGTATATTGCCTGTCTGCCCCGCTTCCTTCCGGGAACGGGACAGGCCTGTAAGCCCTTCGGACAGATAAACGCAGCCGCACGTTTTTTCCCCAACACGAAGCCTGGAACGCCAGATGGAATCGGAACGCAGGCGGTGCGGGCGGAGTTGGGGCGCATATCCGGAGGGCAGAGACTGCATTGGGAAGCGGCGGTAGAGCCTATTGGCGAGACAGTGCCTGCAGGGCAGGTTTGGCATGATCCGAACTGTATACGCGAAGCGTAGGTACCGCCAGGACACGATATAGGACATTTATCAGTACCATAGTAAAAGCCTGGCATCGCGCTGAGGTCGAAGCATTGTCCCGAGTTGGTCGATGCAGGGGGGGAGGGGGGGATCACGCCGTTCTGTGAGGGGCATTGTTGGCATGATGACTGGCGTACAACAGAGTTAAAGGTGCCGCACTGAACAGTCAGCCAGATCCAGAGATCAACCGGGAGTACGCAAGGAAGCTCCTTGTTTCAGGTAGCAGGGGAGGATAGGGGGAAAGCGGTGGGACATGGGATACGAGGGGAAGAGTGCAAAGCGGACGCACCGGACACATGAGGCAGGCCGTTAAACCACTCTGAGGCGTGTAGTACCCTTGGGGACAGATACCACAGGTCGTCTGTCCAGTCTCCGGATTGAAGTCGCCTGCCTGGCATAATTGACATGATCGCGCCGCCTTGTCGAGGGTAAAAGACCCAGGAGCACAGGGGGTACACTGTTTCGAACCCTGGGTTGGGGCGTAGCTTCCCGGTGCGCATGCCGCGCAGGGTTGACCAGGAGTCGGGTTGAAGTAGCCAGAATCGCACACCTGGCAGCGCTGCGCACGGCTTTGAGAGCGGGTGTCGGATCCGGCAGTACAGGGTTTACAGGAGGAAGATGAACTCTCAGAGAAAGTGTTCTGACTTGTCAGCTGAGCCACGAGACATAGGTGATCTCATTCCAATCAGTCCAAAGAAATCGATCGCTCCGATGTCCTTTGGACCGCAGCCCTTGCGTGCGTTTGTGCCGACCTCTCGCTGTGAAATTTGGAAAAGGACATTCACCATGGGACAATCCTGGCACGTATCAACAGTCACTCCATCAGAGTACGTCCCTCCTTGACAGGCCTGGCATCCGTTGCCATTCCACCCCTGACCGCCCGGGCATCGCAGGGCATTCGAGGCGATCGCGGTCACGGTGATCGCCAGAAAGAGCAGAGTTCCTAGGCGGTACATGTTGCGAAGTCGAGAAAGGGGATGGTGTCACTAGGATACGGAACAGGACTGCCAGACGAAGTCGCTCTTCGAGACACCAATCTGAAGATGGGATGGGGGTAAAAGGGGGAGACGCTTCCGGCTCATGCTCCAATATATACCTCATATCGGATTCACGCCCAGCTAGGAGATCGCCCCGCCCTCTCCTACATCCGCGCGCGATTCCGGAGGCATAAGGGCAGGAGCACGGAGAGCCAGAAAGTGAAGTACAGCTTCCTCCCGCGTGAAAGTTACAGCAGTCTGATTCCCAAGCTAGAGGGCGGAACGGTAACGAGTTCGGACACGGGAAGAACAACCAGGGTTCAAAGCGGGAGTGCTTGGATTGCTCAGTGCGGTACCCGAGACACAGGATTATGGCATGCGGGAACCATCACCGGTATCTATAAAAATGTGGCGCGGCAGCGGCGCGTTTTTACTATATTGCTGTTTTGGGTAGTGGTAGAGTTGCATGTATATGAGCTATAAGAAATTTGTTGTCGTTACTAAACAAGCAGCTCTGACCTCTGATCATTCTCTCACCACTCTGATGCTTCATACATGCAACTCGGTCGGCTCCGAAGCCAGGAGAGAAGTGGTGAGATCTGATGATTGGACCCAACCGTTCCTCACAAAGATACTCCGGATCCGGAGGTGAAGATTGAGGCGGGTGATGGTTTGTCTGATGACAGTTATGAAATCCAACGAAGGGCACATGGCTGGCTGTCGAAAGGAAGCACCAAGACTTTGTGAAGGGAGTCAGATCGGTGACCCCTTGATCATTAGTTAGAACAGGGCTGATTAGCAATTTGATGTCGACCCTAAACAATATGACCGCGTCAAGGTCACAGAGCTGCATGGGAAGACAGATGTGTACGCCTCGTCGGGGTAGGAGAGGCCGCGGAAAGTATAACAGAAGGAGTATTGTATACTGCAGCTAGGTGCAACAAATCTCCCGGTCACAGTCCGATTCGCACCTCATCTTTCAGGCTGCACGACGAGATAAGTCGGTCATGGGGATTTTAGGGGCGATTGAGTTGCATTGTACTAGTTAAAAGTTACTCGTGGTTGCTACTAATCGACCTTTAATTACCTCTGTCTACCACCCTGCTTCCCAAGTCTTCGCCCTCGCTCTCACCAGCCCCAGCGACATCCTTCTCATCATATACTCCCAAGCCCCGCTCGAGACCACCTTCTTCCACTCTTCCATCCTCTTCGCTGTCTCCGTCTCTATCAAACCTCCCGCCGAAAAGACCAAAGGTGAGAACTGGCCCATGCCTCCTGCCACGTTTCTCACCGTCTCCCTGTGTACACCGTTGAGATAGCGCTGTAACTGGACCAGCGTCTTATCCCAAGGKWTAGCGTCTYTCGCCGGCGCCTCCGTCAAACCTGGCCTCACTGCACCTGTCGACTTGTGAACTTTGTCGCCAAGGATGGAGTACACCTTGACGTCRTGTTCGCTCGTGGCGTTACCGAGCGTGACTGAGCCCCAGACACGCAAGTCATTGCGCCTCTGAGACCCGTGGTCGACTGTGAYAGGCTCGACCTCGACTCTGGTGTCRCCAACAGTCCGGAGAGCGTCGGCAATGGCCCGRACGATTCCGTTGTGTCGGACGATAGTGAATCGAGACCGAGTGGGACCTCGGCAGAGTTCCTCGTGACCGAGTTGGGGAGGGGCAGCGCAGTGGCGGCAGGGGAGAGGGGGAGGGAGAAGCGTTCGGTAGTGAAGCGCACAGGAGATCTCAAAGTCGGATAGTTGGCCAGTCGAGTTGAAAGGCACCGCAGTGAGCCACTTGCGCCCAAGGACTGACCCATTCTCCGCCATTGACTTCCTCTCCTTGTCCTCAAGCTTCTCCATCAACTCGTCGCGTCTCACCAAGAACGCCTCCTTACACCTCTCGCCTTGTCCCTTGACCTCATCACTCTCTCCGTCTTCCCTTCCTTCACCAAGCAACACCGCCAACATCCCGTTGGGGGGTTAGGGGCTGCCTTAGGGGTGATTGAGTTGCATTTGTGCTATGTAGTAGGTACTTGGGTTTGCTACTAGTTAGCCTCTCTCACCCCCGTCTACCACCCTGCTTCCCAAGTCTTCGCCCTCGCTCTCACCAGTCCCAGTGACATCCTTCTCATCATGTACTCCCACGCTCCGCTACTGACCACCTTCTTCCACTCCTCCATCCTCTTCGCTGTCTCCGTCTCCACTAGACCGTCCGCCGAGAAGACCAATGGAGAGAATCTCCCCA